>JASTWF010000103.1:845245-1157981 GCA_030390025.1 Squalus acanthias
TCCCATCCCCCACCCCAATTCCCCCTTCCTCCCCTGCCCTTCCCCACCCCCCATTCCTCCCCACACCCGAAAGTTTAATACACACCACAGATTCACAATCCTGGTGCTAAGCCTGTGCCACTCCAGAGAATGTCATCAGCAGCTGTTTGACTGCATGAGGCATCTACCGAGGCCACCTATACCTGGGGCCCTGGCAGCGCCCAGGTAAGCTTGTTCGTTTTTCACTATTTTATCAATACTTCTGGGACGAAGGTTATTAAAACGGAGAAGCAAAGTGGAACTTGTTTAATTAAGAGGGCCCAACACTGTCCTCCTTAGACTCCCGGGTATCTGTTATTTTATATATAAACCACCCGAACCCCTCGATTAGATCCCAGCCTGTAACTCACTCCCGGGTATCCGGTTTTGTTTTGTTTATGGGATGTGGGCGTCGCTGGCAAGGCCAGCATTTATTGCCCATCCCTAATTGCCCTTGAGAAGGTGGTGGTGAGCCGCCTTCTTGAACCGCTGCAGTCCATGTGCTGAAGGTACTCCCACTACCAACCTGCCCCCGCCACACAGTACTGCCCCCCAATTATCAAAATCCATGACAAGGCCTTGGACAACGTGGACCACTTTCCATACCTCGGGAGCCTACTGTCAACAAGGGCAGATGTCGATGACGAAGTCCAACACCGCCTTCAGTGTGCCAGTGCAGCATTCGGTCGCCTGAGGAAGAGAGTGTTTGAAGACCAGGACCTCAAACCCGGCACTAAGCTCATGGTCTACAGAGCAGCAGTGATACCCGCCCTCCTGTATGCTTCAGAGACATGGGCCATGTACAGCAGGCACCTCAAAGCACTGGAGAGGTACCACCAACGCTGCCTCCGCAAGATCCTGCAAATCCATTGGCAGGATAGGCGCACCAACGTCAGCATTCTCGCTCAGGCCAACATCCCCAGCATCGAAGCTTTGACCACGCTCGATCAGCTCCGATGGACGGGTCACATCGTCCGCATGCCCGATACGAGACTCCCAAAACAAGCGCTCTACTCGGAGCTCCGACACGGCAAGAGAGCCTCAGGTGGGCAGAGGAAACGCTTCAAGGACACCCTCAAAGCCTCCTTGAAAAAGTGCAACATCCCCATCGACACCTGGGAATCTCTGGCCCAAGACCGCACAAAGTGGAGGAGAAGCATCCAGAAAGGCGCTGAACACCTTGAGTCTCTTCGCCGGGAGCAAGCGGAAGCTAAGCGCAAACAGCGCAAGGAGCGCACGTCAACCCAAGCACCCCACACACCCGCCCCTTCAACCACCGTCTGCCCCACCTGTGACAGAGAGTGTAGGTCCCGCATTGGACTCATCAGTCACCTGCGAACTCATTTTTAATGTGGAAGCAAGTCATCCTCGGTTCCGAGGGACTGCCTCAGAAGAAGAAGAAGAACAGTGCTGTTAGGTAGGGAGTTCCAGGATTTTGACCCAGCGACGATGAAGGAACAGCGATATACTTCTAAGTCAGGATGGTGTGTGACTTGGAGGGGAACTTGGAGGTGTTCCCATGTGCCTGCTACCCTTGTCCTTCTAGGTGGTAGAGGTTGCGAGTTTGGGAGGTGCTGCCAAAGAAGCCTTGGCGAGTTGCTGCAGTGCATCTTGTAGATGGTACACACTGCAGCCACGGTATGCCGGTGGTGGAGGGAGTGAATGTTTAAGGTGGTGGATGGGGTGCCAATTAAGCGGGCTGCTTTGTCCTGGATGGTGTCGAGCTTCTTGAGTGTTGTTGGAGCTGCACTCATCCAGGCAAGTGGAGAGTATTTCATCACACTCCTGACTTGTGCCTTGTAGATGGTGGATAGGCTTTGGGGAGTCAGGAGGTGAGACACTCGCCACAGAATACCCAGCCTCTGACCTGCTCTTGTTGCCACAGTATTTATGTGGCTGGTCCAGTTAAGTTTCTGGTCAATGGTGACCCCCAGGATGTTGATGGTGGGGGATTCGGCGATGGTAATGCCGTTGAATCCCCCGAACCCCTCGATTAGATTCCAGCCTGTAACTCACTCCCGGGTATCAGTTACTCTGTCCAAGAGTTCTTTATATCAGGGCAAAGGCTAAGTGGCCACTCTGGAATTACTTTTGCATCATGTTGACAGCAAGAGCGTAAGGAACATCTCAGGGTCTCTCCGAGGCGGGGCTGAAGAAATCAATGGTGGGGGTTTGTGATTCTGATCACTGTCCAGTGCTTTCAAGGTGGGGGCAGGGTACGTGAACTTGATACCTCCAATCTACAGAGTAAATCGTTCCAGCATTTAACTAGCCTTCTGCGTGTGTCGTCTCTTCTCCTTAAACCTTCACCATAATTTATATTATCACAGATGCTAAGCTTTAAGAGAAAAGTTAATCACCTCACATAATGATACCGAGTGTTTTACACGCTGTACAAGCCCTAATGAGGCATTTTGTAATTTCTGACACTCTCTCAGTCAGTGGTAATGAATCAGACCCAGTGACGGGTGCGGCTCGTGGTTAGAGACAGGCAGGATGTGAGGGGGGGCACACAGCACAAGAAGCCGGCACTACGGAGGGTGAGGAGGGGGACGAGCGGCTGCGGGCATCCTAAAAGAGCACTGTGTGAGTTGTAACAGAGAGCGTAGATGGACCTTACAGAGCAGTACAGTTTATAGACCAGCATTGGTTGTCAGTACAGGAATCCAAAGTGTCGGAACTTAGAATGGTTTGGGTCGCTCTTAGCAAAAGCTGAAGGGTAATTTCCCTCCTCCCTGCCCCCTGCCCCCTGCCCTCTGCCCCCTGCCCTCTGTCCTCTGCCCCCTGCCCTCTGCCCCCTGCCCCCTGCCCTCTGCCCCCTGCCCTCTGCCCTCTGCCCCCTGCCCTCTGTCCTCTGCCCCCTGCCCTCTACCCCCTGCCCCCTGCCCTCTGCCCCCTGCCCCCTGCCCTCTGCCCCCTGTCCTCTGCCCTCTGCCCCCTGTCCTCTGCCCTCTGCCCCCTGCCCTCTGTCCTCTGCCCACTGCCCCCTGCCCCCTGCCCTCTGCCCTCTGCCCCCTGTCCTCTGCTCTCTGCCCTCTGCCCTTTGCCCCCGTCCTCTGCCCTCTACCCCCTGCCCTCTGCCCCCTGTCCTCTGCTCTCTGCCCCCTGCCCTCTGTCCTCTGCCCCCTGTCCTCTGCCCTCTGCCCCCTGTCCTCTGCTCTCTGCCCTCTTCCCTCTGCCCCCTGCCCCCGTCCCCTGCCCCCTGTCCTCTGCGCTCTTCCCTCTGCCCCCCAAAAAAACTTCTTGATGGAACTTGCATCTTTGCTCCCTCCCAACTATGCCAAAGAAAGTAAAGACTTGGGGGGAAAAATTCAGTATCGCCCCGTTTGGGGCGCAATTATCGGCCGGGCGCAAAGATTAGCGTCTGGCGCTAATTATCGCTTCCGACTGCAAACTTGACTTTTATCGCCCCTGGAGGTGATTGGAGCGCTAAATCAGGCACTACACATCTGTCTTAAGGCGCAAAGGCCGAGGAGCGAGGCGCTAACTCAGAACGCTGGCGAGGCTCATGTGATGTCAGTCAGCAATGGAACAGAGACACACTGGCACAGGCCAGTTCTTAAAGGGGAGGGTTGATCTTGCTTTCCATCCACATCCTACTCATTGCAGCCTTGAATCTCGGCCTGGAGAGAACTGTATATCAAATCTGCAGGAAAGAACAATGGAGAGAACCAGGGAAAGAGCTCAGAGTGCAGCCCCCACAGTCTCTTCTAAATTGATACAAGGAAGGGCAAATCAAAATGAACCTGCAAAGTGCTGCTCAGGACCCAAAACTCCTTCCCACAGCGTTGAATCTCTCCAGAAGTCTCTCTCTGTCTCTCTCAGAATGCATGGTTCAAAAATGTCACCAACAAAAAAAGTCAGGAAGCGGTCACCTTTAAATAGCGCTCCCCCAGTCCCTTCCTGACTGCAAAACGCTCCCCTCAACCTGTCGTTGCTAGCGGCAGGTGGTAAGGCAGGGGGCGCCACTCAATATCCACTCCGGGGCGCTACCGGGGTGTTGCACACTCGACTGACGTCATGATCTGCCGGTGCAGGAGATCGTGGCGGTAGTGTTTAGCGCCGCCGCAAAATGTCTAGTTAATTTTGCGAGCGGCGCAAACATCGCTGCGCCCGGGCGCTAGTTGCTTTGCGCCCCATTAGCGCCCTCTTAAGGTGCTAACGGGAGGCGCAACCAACTGAATTTTTCCCCCTTGCATTTCTACAGCGCCTTTCACATCCACCGGATGTCCCAAAGTGCTTTACAGCCAATGAAGTATTTGTTTTGAAGTGGAGTCACTGTTGTAATGTAAGAATCACGGCAGCCAATTTGCACACAGCAAGCTCACACAAACAGCAATGTGATAACGACCAGATAATCTGTTTTAGTGATATTGGTTGAGGGATAAATATTGGCCCCAGGAAACTGGGGAGAACTCCCCCTACTCTTCTTCGAAGTAGTGCCATGGGATCTTTTACATACACCCGAGAGAGCAGACGAGGCCTCTGTTTAACGTCTCATCCGAAAGACGGCACCACCGACAGTGCAGCACTCCCTCAGCACTGCACTGGAGTGTCAGCCTGGATTTTGTGCTCAAGTCTCTGGAGTGGGGCTTGAACCCACGACCTTCATGACTCAGAGGTGAGAGAGAGTGCTGCCCACTGAGCCACGGCTGACATTGGTCAGTTTGTGTGATTTGGATGTTGGGTTTCAGAGACTGAGCGAGTTGTGCAGAGAGAAATCATACAATGAGGTAGAATCCTTGACAGAGCAGATGCTGCAGTGCCTGTGGATGGTCTGGGGCTGATGGGTTAAATGGCCTTTACTCAAGGAGTGATTTTGTTGGGTTGGTGGGATTTTTACTGGTGTTTTGAGAATCACATTCCACGATTCCATCCATCTTTCCATGAAAACCGTAAACCTGTGCTCTTGCTGATTGCAGCCTGGTCTTGCCATAGCCGGGGACAGACCGTTTGTCATTTAATTTTCTGTCTTTAATGTATTTACTTCTCCTGTTCCATCTCTCCGTTACCTTGCCAACACATGCCCCCATGTTTGGTGAGTTAATTGGACCACACGAAGTGCAAACACAGCATGAAATCCAACTGATCCCAGCCTCCCTTAGTCTTGATGTCCAACCACTGAAGCAGCCAATGGGGACATTGCTAGTTACGTAATGTGAAATTGCTCAAATCTTAATGTCCTGAAACACATCCCTGGACAGACATCAAATCAGACTAGAATTAGCGCACAGACAGATCAACGCTGGCAGATGATAAATCACAGCTTAGTGCCCTTGTGAGTGCACAGGCATCTCTGGAGGTCTCTGTAAGGCCCAACTCTTATAGGCTTCCTTTCAACAACAGCAACTTGCATTTATATAGCGCCTTTAACATAGTAAAACATTCCAAGGTGCTTCACAGGGGCATTATCAAAACAAAATTGACACCGAGCCACATAAGGAGATATTATGACAAGTGACCAAAAAATTGGATAAAGAGGTAGGTTTTAAAGAAAGACAGGACTTGCATTTCTCCAGCGCCTTTCATGACCTCAGGACATCACAAAACGCTTTACAGCCAATGAAGTACTTTTTGAAGTGTAGTCACTGTTGTAATGTAGGAAATGCAGCAGCCAATTTGCGCACAGCAAGCTCCCACAAACAGCAATGTGATAATTACTGTATAATCTGTTTTTGTTATGTTGGTTGAGGGATAAATATTGGCCCCAGGACACCGGGGAGAACTCCCCTGCTCTTCTTTGAAATAGTGCCGTGGGATCCTTTACATCCACTTGAGAGGGCAGACGGGGCCTCGGTTTAACGTCTCATCCGAAAAACAGCACCTCCGACAGTGCAGCACTCCCTCAGCACTGCACTGGGAGTGTCAGCCTGGATTTTGTGCTCAAGTCTCTGGGGTGGGACTCGAACCCACAACCTTCTGACTCAGAGGCGAGAGCCCCGGCTGACACATGTCAGCTGTCTTAAGGAGCATCTTAAAGGAGGAGAACGAGGTAGAGAGGCGGAGAGGTTTAGGGAGGGAATTCCAGAGCCTAGGGCCCGGGGCAGCTGAAGGCACGGCCGACAATGGTGGGGCGATGAAAAGCAGGGATGCTCAAGAGGCCAGAATCGGAGGAGGAATTCAAAGGTATAGTAGTTTAAGGAGTGAAACAGGACCTTGCGCTTGGCACTGAGGCAGCTGGTGGGTGTGATAGAGTGCGAGGGCAGCGTTCTGTGACACGGGGACGATTTATAGAGAGCACAGTAATGTACCGAGGCTGGAGTGCATTCTCTTTCTGTGTTTCATATGAGGTAAAAGATTGAACTGTTTATGGATCATTTTCAGACCTTCCCATTGATTAAGTGATAGTTTTAGCAAGCTCATTAACTGGTTTAAAGACGTTATAATTACAAATTAATTAATACCAATACAGACTGAAAAATGTTGGTGTGTGTGCTGTGTGTTTGTCTATTTGTTCTAAAACCAATACTTGTTTTGAGAGCAACACTTTCATTACTAGGTTTCAGCCTTGGCTCAGCCGATAGCATTCTCACCTCTGGTCGTGGGTTCGAGCCCCACTCCCGAGACTTGAGCACAAAATCCAGGCCAACACTCCAGTGCAGTGCTGAGGGAGTGCTGCACTGCCCTTTCTGGATCAGACGTTAAACCGAGGCCCTGTCTGCCCTCTCAGGTGGACGTAAAATATCCCACGGCCTCTATTTCGAAGAAGAGCAGGGAAGTTCTCCCCAGTGTCCTGGGGCCAATATTTATCCCTCAACCAACATAACAAAAACAGATTATCTGGTCATTATCACATTGCTGTTTGTGGGAGCTTGCTGTGTGCAAATTGGCTGCTGCGTTTCCTACATTACAACAGTGACTACACTTCAAAAAGTGCGTAATTGGCTGTAAAGCGTTTTGTGATGTCCTAAAGTCAGGAAAGGCGCTATAGAAATACAAGTTCTTTCTCTCTAATCTTTTTCCCATGGACACCTGCTGCCCTTTGGGTACCTTGTGTAAATGGACCTTTCTCCACACGTGAGCCGAGACGGTGAGTATCTGCAGCCATGCTTGATCCTGCCCCCACTAAACTTACATACACACACTTTCCAGCAGGATTCACAGGACCGCAGTCAGGAGCGGGTAACCCTGGCTAATTTTGCTTCCCCTCTCCCCCTCGCCTTGGAATTCCATAGCCACTTATGATGACTCTGCCCTGGGCAATGACTGCTCACTCAGCACAGGGCAGGGCTGGAGGCTACAGTCTGCAGGGCTCAGTATCACGCTGAATGACTAGATGGCGCCAAGGTTGAAAAAAGTGAAAGAGAAGATAATGCCAATCTGGTTGTGATCAGATAACGTCAAGCTTGGGTTTTCAAAAAAACTGAAGGAGGAAGAGAGAACTGCAGGAGGCACAGAGTTCCATTGCAGTGTGGTGCTGGGAATATAGCGGGTTAAGACCAAGAGACGGTGCAATGAGTCTTGATTTCAACCCAGTCGGGAGATACAGGACCATGTGAGACACGTGTCTGGAGCTTCGGAAGAGAGGCATGTTTATAGGAGCATTGACCATGGTACAAAGAAATACAAGAATCAAGAGTGAGATACAGCCAGCCGGACCATCAATCCCACTCTGCAAAGAGCCCATTTCTGATTATCCCTCCATCTCACGATCTCTGCTTTAGGGAACACTGATATCCTTCCTGAAAAAATCCCAGCGGTGTTGTTAAAACCTCTCTGACCCTCCACTCCCCTTCTCAACAGATATCAATCCAGGTCCCCTTTTAAAGGTACCAACTGGCCCCGAATCACCTCACTGCTCTGGGCGTCTGTTCCACGTCCTCTGAATTCACCTAATCACTGACTTTGATCAAGGTTTGTGAATTTGAATAGTAGAATCAAAGAAAGAAAGACTCGCATTTCTATAGCGTCTTTCACGATCTTAGGACATCCCAAAGCACTTTACAGCCAATGAAGTAGTTTTGAAGTGTGGCCATTGTAGGAAACGCAGCAGTCAATTTACACGCAGCAAGATCTCACAAACAGCAATCAGATAATCACCAGATTAACAACAGAAAACGCTGGAAAAACTCAGCAGGCCAGGCAGCATCCGTAGAGAGAGAAAGAGAGTTGACGTTTCAGGTCGATGACCTTTCACCAGATTAAACTGTTTTGTTTGGGATGTTGATTGAATGATAAATGTTGGTCAGGACACCGGGGAGAACTCCCCTGCTCTTCTTCAGAATAGTGGCCATGGGATCTTTTACGTCCACCTGAGAGAGCAGACGGAGCCTCGGTTTAACATCTCATCTGAAAGACGGCACCTCCGACAGTGCCGCACTCCCTCAGCACTGCGAATGTTAGCCTAGATTTTTGTGCTCAAGCCTCTGGAGTGAGACTTGAACCCACAACATTCTGACTCAGAGGCGAGAGCGCTACCCACTGAGCCACGGCTGACATATAATTAAACAGAATCGAGAAACATTGTGATGGAGATAGAGGGGCTGGTGGTGAGGGAGGAATCGTATATCGGACAACAACATTTTTCTTCTAAAATTGATCCAAAGACACATGCCTTTAACAGGGAATTGGATAAATACTTGAAGGAGAAAACATTGCAGGGATATGGGGAAAGAGCAGGGAAGTGGGACTGACTGGATTCTCTTGAAAGAGCTGATGCAGACTCGATGGGCCGAATGGCCTCCTTCTGTGCTGCGCTATTCAATGGCCCAGAATTTGCGGTCGGGATGACAACGAGTTGGCACCGTTCGCTGTCATTCCGCCTTTGAAACTGACCGCAACTTCAGGATTTGGCGCAGGCGCGTGCGGAAATCCCGAAGTTGCCGTCTGTCAATGACAGCTCCGAAGCAGGCAGCGCTGTGGCCCCCACACGCATCCCCCCCCCCGACCCCCCAC
The DNA here is from genome assembly GCA_030390025.1 of Squalus acanthias. Taxonomy (NCBI): domain Eukaryota; kingdom Metazoa; phylum Chordata; class Chondrichthyes; order Squaliformes; family Squalidae; genus Squalus; species Squalus acanthias. The sequence continues at coordinate 854,159 of JASTWF010000103.1, forward strand.
CCCCCGCCCACACCCACCACAGAGCCGGTAATCTGTGAAATCTCGAAAATCATTGAAACGGACAAAAACTTTGGCCCCTCCGCAGTCAGTACGCTGTTAAATGAAAGTTAGACCCAGAGGGATTCGGTGTAACCGGGGTTTAACAACAACAACAACTTGTGTTTATACAGCGCCTTTAACATAGTAAACATCCCAAGGTGCTTCACAGGAACGATTATCAAACAAACTCTGACACCGAGCCACAGAAGGAGATATTAGGGCAGGTGACCAAAAGCTTGGTCAAAGAGGTAGGTTTTAAGGAGCGTCTTAAAGGAGGAGAGAGAGGTGGAGAGGTTTAGGGAGGGAATTCCTGAGCTTAGGGCCCAGGCAGCTGAAGACACGATCACCAATGGTGGAGCGATTAATAATCAGGGATGTTCAAGAGGCCAGAATTAGAGGAGCGCAGATATCTCAGAGGGTTGTGGGGCTGGAGGAGATTACAGAGATAGGGAGAGGCGAGGCCATGGAGGGATTTGAACACAAGGATGAGAGGCGTATTGACTGCTAAACAAATGTTAAGGGCCTGGAAAACTAATTTTAATTTTGTGCAGTGTGAAATTTGTCCATTTTAATAAAAATGTAAATTCTTACGAAACTTTTCAAAAAAATTTAAGTTTTTCCGTCTTTATTTCAGGCTAGCCCTTTTCCCCCCCCCTGTGAGAGCCCCAATCTTTCTCTCTAACTATTTTTAAAAATTAGAATTTTAAGAGCTTGCTCACTTCCTTGTTCGCTGCCTGTGAGAATTCTGCCTTTTGATTGGCTGCTTAGACAGCCTGTTGCCATCACAGCAGTTCGCGCAAGGGGATCCCCACTACAATCCGCGGATTTGAATTGTAGGTCGGAAAACCCGAAGTTCTCGGCACAGGGATCGCGAGATCCTTGTGTGGCGCGTACTCCGGGGCCTGCAGCGAACACCTTCGCTTCGCCGCTGACCGCAGGCTCCGGGACTACGATTCTACCTCTGTGTTGTAAGAGAGAGCAGACACACATTAGGAGAATGAACCCTATGAGCCAGTCGAGTTGGCATTAGACAGCTCATTGATAGATGCCGTGTTAGGTCCGTCCAAAGCGTACCAGGCTCCATGTTAGTCATAGAAAATTGACGTGTTGGCTGAAAGCTGGATAATTGAGAACGCGGCACTAACACACTCAGTTCATGCTGTTAATGAGTGATTAATGGGGCCGTGATACAGGACAGGAGAGAGCAAGGCTCGTCTCGATTGCAGAGAGGTCGCTTTGCTGCTTAGGGACCAAATCCTTGCAAGTGGAATAATTTATCAGGAACTCAGTAAGATGGATGTGAATGGGGAATATTAAATCATTTACATACTGGTGTGTAGTTAAAGAGTCCATCTGCACCAGATCCCTGGGCCAGTTCAGATTCTGAGTCCAAGTATCAAATGCTCCCAGTGTAGAGGGAGCTTTACTCTGTATCTAACCCGTGCTGTACCTGCCCTGGGAGTGTTTGACTGGGACAGTGTAGAGGGAGCTTTACTCTGTATCTAACCCGTGCTGTACCTGCCCTGGGAGTGTTTGATGGGACAGTGTAGAGGGAGCTTTACTCTGTATCTAACCCGTGCTGTACCTGCCCTGGGAGTGTTTGATGGGGACAGTGTAGAGGGAGCTTTACTCTGTATCTAACCCGTGCTGTACCTGCCCTGGGAGTGTTTGATGGGACAGTGTAGAGGGGAGCTTTACTCTGTATCTAACCCGTGCTGTACCTGCCCTGGGAGTGTTTGATGGGACAGTGTAGAGGGAGCTTTACTCTGTATCTAACCCGTGCTGTAACTGCACTGGGAGTGTTTGATGGGGACAGTGTAGAGGGAGCTTTACTCTGTATCTAACCCGTGCTGTACCTGCCCTGGGAGTGTTTGATGGGGACAGTGTAGAGGGAGCTTTACTCTGTATCTAACCCGTGCTGTACCTGCCCTGGGAATGTTTGCTGGGACAGTGTAGAGGGAGCTTTACTTTGTATCTAACCCATGCTGTACCTGCCCTGGGAGTGTTTGATGGGGACAGTGTAGAGGGAGCTTTACTTTGTATCTAACCCATGCTGTACCTGCCCTGGGAGTGTTTGATGGGACAGTGTAGAGGGAGCTTTACTCTGTATCTAACCCATGCTGTACCTGCCCTGGGAGTGTTTGATGGGACAGTGTAGAGGGAGTTTTACTCTGTATCTAACCCATGCTGTACCTGCCCTGGGAGTGTTTGATGCTGACCCTGGGTACCTGAAGTGGAAATGTCCTGTTCCTCGGTGCTGATATGTTACATTGATCAGCAACAAAAAAATAGAAAATCACCATCAGCCGGAAGCAGAGAAACCAGTTAAAATATTTATCACAGGATGAGAGGAGATTGTGAAGAGATGATTTTTGTTGCCGTATTTGTTCGTAACTTTCTTCCGCACTTTAATATTTGAGATGCTTGGCACCATGGAGCCCCAGCCACTGAATATTAATGAGCAATCATGCTGATCTGTCAACTGCAGGTACGAACTGCGAACCCTTGTTCAATAATTGATGAGCCATTCCGACTGTTGCTATAATTTGGATGTTATCAAATTTAGATGAAGTGGAAAAGGTATTTGAGTATAAGAGTAAGGAAGTCTCGCTACAATTATAAAGGCCCCTGGTGAGACCACACCTGGAGTACTGTGTACAATTTTGATCTCCTTACCTAAGGAAGGATATACTTGCCATAGAGGGAGTGCAACGAAGGTTCACCAGACTGGTTCCTGGGATGGGGGGATTGTCCTATGAGGACAGATTGAGTAGACTAGGCCTATATTCACTAGAGTTTAGAAGAATGAGAGGTGATCTCATTGAAACTTACATAGAAACATAGAAACATAGAAGATAGGAGCAGGAGTAGGCCATTCGGCCCCTCGAGCCTGCTCCGCCATTTAATGAGATCATGGCTGATCATCCAAATTCAGTACCCCGTCCCTGCTTTCTCCCCATATCCCTTGATCCCTTTAGCCTTAAGAAATATATCTAACTCCTTCTTGAATATATTTAATGAATTGGCCTCAACTGCCTTCTGTGGTAGAGAATTCCACAGGTTCACCACTCTCTGGGTGAAGAAATTCCTCCTCATCTCAGTCCTAAATGGCTTACCCCTTATCGTTAGACTGTGACCCCTGGTTCTGGACTCCCCCGCCATCGGGAACATCCTTCCTGCATCTAGTCTGTCTAGTCCTGTTAGAATTTTATAAGTTTCAATGAGATCCCCTCTCATTCTTCTAAACTCTAGCGAATACAAGCCCAATCGTCCCAATCTCTCTTCATACATCATTCCTGCCATCCCAGGTATCAGTCTGGTGAATCTTCGCTGCACTCCCTCCATGGCAAGAACATCCTTCCTCAGATAAGGCGACCAAAACTGCACACAATACTCAAGGTGTGGTCTCACCAAGGCCCTGTACAACTGCAGCAAGACATCCTTGCTCCTGTACTCGAATCCTCTCACTACAAAATTCTTACAGGGTTTGATTGGGTAGATGCAGGGAGGATGTTTCCCCTGGCCGGGGAGTCTAAAACCCCAGGGGTCACACAGTCTCAGAATAAGGGGTCGGCCATTTAGGACTGAGATGAGGAGAAATTTCTTCACTCAGAGGGTGGTGAATCTTTGGAATTCTCTACCCCAGAGGGCTGTGGAGGCTCAGTCGTTGAGTATATTCTCAGCTGAGATCGATAGATTTTTGAATATTAAGGGAATCAAGGGATATGGGGATAGTGCAGGAAAATGGAGATGAGGTAGAAGATCAGCCATGATCTTATTGAAAGGAGGAGCAGGCTCGAAGGGGCCGAATGGCCTACTCCTGCTGCTATTTCTCATGTTCTTATCTAAAGCACCTCGATACAAGCTGGAGTCTCATCTTTTCTTGTACTGTCACCAATTGGATATCTCAGCTTAGAATAAGGGGACTTGAAGACTTTCAATGGGATCTTACCAACCTGGGGTCCCCGATAGCCCAGTGGGTAGCGGCACTAAGTGGTCTCATATTCAGCCGTACCAACCAGGAAACCCCCTTGGGTTCAGTCTCTCATTGAGAAGCCTAGATGAAGGGCCAATTCAGGACACCACCATTGTTCGAAAGATTAGGAGAGAAGGTGAGATAAATCAGGAATTAAATAACAACAACTTGTGTTTATACAGCGCCTTTAACACAGTAAAAGGTCCCAGGGCGCTTCACAGGAGCGATTATCAATCAAAATTTGACACCGAGCCACATAAGGAGATATTAGGACAGATGACCAAAAGCTTGGTCAAAGAGGTAGGTTTTAAGGAGAATCTTAAAGGAGGAGAGAGAGGTAGAGAGGCGGAGAGGTTTAGGGAGGGAATTCCAGAGCTTAGGGCCCAGGCAGCTGAAGGCACGGCTGCCAATGGTGGAGCGATGAAAATCGGGTGATGCTCGAGAGGCCAGAATTGGAGGAGTGCAGAGATCGCGGAGGGTTGTGGGGCTGGAGGAGGTTACAGAGATAGGGAAGGGCGAGGCCATGGAGGGATTTGAAAATGAGGATGAGAATTTTAAAATCGAGGCATTGCCGGACCACGAGCCTGTGTAGGTCAGCGAGCACAGGGGGTGATGGTGAACAGGACTTGGTGCGAGTTAGGACACGGGCAGCAGAGTGTTGGATGAGCTCAAGCTGTTCGAGCGCCAGCTGTAAAAGGGGAGAGTTCTGCACCCTCCCCTCTCCCTTCAGAGGACCTCATTCTGCCTTTTAGAGTGGATTTGAACCCTTCTAAATGTGACACGCAGTTCCAAGGAATTTGAATCGACTGCTGTCACAGGTGAGAGCACTGTGACTTTAGCAGCAGCGAGCATTCATAAATGATAAATTCTGATGAATTATGGAACGCAATCCTTTATATTCGTTTGATTGTGTTATTGCAGCCTCTCGGAGTGGAGCTTTCTTCCTCAAATTTGACGCATGGTTTTAAGAATTACATTCCTGTTCCCTTATGAGTTGGATTTTCATAATAAAACTGTTTTCCTGGGGACCCAGCACTATCCCTTAGCAACGTGTGCGTGTGTGTATTCATGCAATAGAGCGAATACCAGAGTGCATGTATTTGTCTGTGTGATTATGTATGTGTGCGAGATATACACACACCCTTTATCTGAAGACGGCACCTCTGACAATGCAGCACTCCGTCAGTACTGTGCTGGAGTGTTAGCCGGGCTTATGAGCTTGGCACGATTTGTAATCTTTGCCTATTTAGCAGACAAGGGATTTTCCGATTATTTTATATTGTGAGGTTGCTCCGAGAGTTCGATCCGAAACCAGATGGGTTGTTTGGGAGGTGATTTCGGATCTTCTGAAGAACGAGGCTGGTTAGTTTCACAGTGAGGAGTGAGGATGGTCACTGGAGAGGGTGCAGAGGAGATTTACGAGGATGTTGCCAGGACTGGAGAATTGTAGCTATGAGGAAAGATTGGATAGGCTGGGGTTGTTTTCTTTGGAATAGAGGAGGCTGAGGGGAGACTTAATTGAGGTGTATAAAATTATGAGGGGCCTAGATAGAGTGGATAGGAAGGATCTATTTCCCTTAGCAGAGAGGTCAATAACATCAGGACATAGATTGAAAGTAATTGGTAGAAGGATTAGAGGGGAGTTGAGGAGAACTTTTTTCACCCAGAGGGTGGTGGGGGTCTGGAACTCACTGCCTGAAAGGGTGGTAGAGGCAGAAACCCTCATCACATTTAAAAAGTACTTCGATATGCACCTGAAGTGCCGTAACCCACAGGGCTACAGACCAAGAGCTGGAAAGTGGGATTAGGCTGGAGAGCTCTTTGTCGGCCGGCACAGACACGATGGGCCGAATGGCCTCCTTCTGTGCCGTAAATTTCCATGATTCTAAGAGGAGTGATGGTTGGTCAGTAACCGTGAGGAGTGCTACAGGCTTGTTTTAAAGCAATTGACAAGCCTGCATGCTGTAACGAACAAGACTCCCCACTCCTCTGCAATTTGAGTCCAGAGTAAATATATATTTTTGTTAATCAGACTGCAAAAGCGAGTTAATGATCCCTGCAGAGATCTTGCCCTCTGGGGTGATGCTGAGCCAGCTAGACAGAGTGATGCGATGGCATTTACTGCAGAGGGTTGATTGACAGGACGAGCTGGTACAGTATCTCTGCCAATCCTTTCTTATTAAAGATGGATATTTTCCCCCTCATTTTGCTGAATTGAAATTCATTTTAAAATCCATAAAGTGCCGTGACACAATATGGTGCGACAACACTGGTAACTCTCTCCCTCTCCTCTTTCCCTCCTTCTCTCTTCCTCCTCTCTATCGCCCTCTCCTTCCTCTCTCCCTTTCCTCTCACCTCTCGCAGAAACTAGAGCTGTGAAATCTTCGAGCTGATGCTAGTCTACGCTTTCCATCAGTTTTATCGAGTGAGCTCACAGCGCTGTCTTCCCTCTCTCCTTAATGAGGACAATTTTACCGAGAGCGAGAATGGAATTGGTTTGCAGTGAGGAGCCAGTCGGCTAAACTGATCTGACAAGTTATCGGGTACCTGTGGATGGAGCTCAAAAATCTAATTACCTGCTTGTGATGAATGATGTGGGCTTTTCCATTTTCATTGGCTTAATTTTTCTGATTAATTTTTGTGATCATCAATCTCAGTGCCAGAGAATAGCAAACGCTTTACTTTATTCAAACCGAGTATTAGTGTTGAGTGCCAGAATGTCAGGTACAGTGCAACCAGATACAGAGTAAAGCTCCCTCTACACTGTCCCATCAAACACTCCCAGGGCAGGTACAGCACGGGTTAGATACAGAGGAAAGCTCCCTCTACACTGTCCCAACAAACACTCCCAGGGCAGGTACAGCACGGGTTAGATACAGAGGAAAGCTCCCTCTACACTGTCCCATCAAACACTCCCGGGGCAGGTACAACACAGGTTAAATACAGAGTAAAGCTACCTCCACACTGTCCCAACAAACACTCCCGGGGCAGGTACAGCACGGGTTAGATACAGAGTAAAGCTCCCTCTACACTGTCCCATCAAACACTCCCAGGGCAGGTACAGCACGGGTTAGATACAGAGTAAAGCTCCCTCTACACTGTCCCATCAAACACTCCCAGGGCAGGTACAGCATGGGATAGATACAGAGTAAATCTCCCTCTATACTGTCCCATCAAACACTCCCGGGGCAGGTACAGCACGGGTTAGATACAGAGTAAAGCTCCCCCTACACTGTCCCCATCAAACACTCCCAGGGCAGGTACAGCATGGGTTAGATACAGAGTAAAGTTCCCTCTACACTGTCCCATCAAACACTCCCAGGGCAGGTACAGCACGGGTTAGATACAGAGTAAAACTCCATCTACACTGTCCCATCAAACACTCGCAGGGCAGGTACAGCACGGGTTAGATACAGAGTAAAGCTCCCTCTACACTGTTCCATCAAACACTCCCAGGGCAGGTACAGCATGGGTTAAATACAGAGTAAAGCTCCCTCTATACTGTCCCATCAAACACTCGCAGGGCAGGTACAGCATGGGTTAGATACAGAGTAAAGCTCCCTCTACACTGTCCCATCAAACACTCCCGGGGCAGGTACAGCACGGGTTAGATACAGAGTAAAGCTCCCCCTACACTGTCCCCATCAAAGACTCCCAGGGCAGGTACAGCATGGGTTAGATACAGAGTAAAGCTCCCTCTATACTGTCCCATCAAACACTCGCAGGGCAGGTACAGCATGGGTTAGATACAGAGTAAAGTTCCCTCTACACTGTCCCCATCAAACACTCCCAGGGCAGGTACAGCATAGGTTAGATACAGATAAAGCTCCCTCTACACTGTCCCATCAAACTCTCCCAGGGCAGGTGCAGCACAGGTTAGATACAGAGTAAAGCTCCCTCTACACTGTTCCATCAAACACTCCCAGGGCAGGTACAGCACGGGGTTAGATACAGAGTAAAGCTCCCTCTACGCTGTCCCATCAAACACTCCCAGGGCAGGTACAGCATGGGTTAGATACAGAGTAAAGCTCCCTCTACACTGTTCCATCAACCACTACCAGGGCAGGTACAGCACGGGTTAGATACAGAGTAAAGCTCCCTCTGCACTGTCCCATCAAACACTCCCAGGGCAGGTACAGCACGGGTTAGATACAGGGTAAAGCTCCCTCTACCAATAACATGCTATAATCCCCAACCTCAGTAGAATGGTCCCTGGTGATCCGTGACTGTTAATCTCACCAGAAGTATCTGTAATCTCTGATATTTTAACCTTGACTGGTATTTTGTGGGTTTTAGAGAGAATGAATGTCTGTACGGGGAGGTGAACTTTCAGTGAAAAAAAGGCCTTCCTTTTTAAAACGGCACCTTAATGCTGAGACTGTGGCGGATCGCCACCTAAACGGGCATTACCCACTTTTCCGTCCGTGGACAATATATCGATGCACCTTCCCTTTAAGGCACCTTACCTTTAAGGCAGGAGTGGGCGGGGCCTCAGGATTTTTCCAGAGAATTCTGGGAGCAGTCTGTTCAGCCATTTTTGTACCATGCTGTTGCATTAAAGAAGTCCCTTGTGTTCCACACATGGATTCAGCTTTAATTCGTGTTTCGCGGCAGCCTCAACATTGGTGACCCCGACACTCAGAACGTATTCCGAGCACTGCAATGGCGGACACGAACGCAGTTTCCGTGAAACTGCCGTAGTTTTGGGGAAACCAGCCCGAAGCCTGGTTTCTCCAAGCTGAATCTCGCTTCCGGCTGCGAGGCATCACCACAGATGGGACGAAGTACGACTATCTCGTCACATCACTCGGTAGCGCCACAGTTTCGAAAGTTTGGACAGCGCTGCAGAACCCACCAGAGGAAGGCAAGTACGCACATCTCAAGACAGCGCTCCTTAAAAAATTTACGGCCTCGGCATATCAGCGAAACTGCCACCTCCTCGACCTTCCAGGCCTCGGTGATGCCTCACCGTCAGACCTCCTCTCCCACATGCTCTCCCTCACCGACGAGAGCCCACCCGGATCCCTCTTCTGCACACTGTTCATCCACCAGCACCCTCTCAGCATCCGCCCAGCGATCGTGGCGTCCGGCCTCACGAACCTGGAAGCCCTGGCTGATGAGGCCGACAAGCTGCTGTCCGCTCACTCCAGCCACGACGTCACTCCGGACCTGGCAGCCAATGCCTGGGCGCGCCCCTCACCGGCCACCACGTGGCCACAAGGGCCTGCCACCAGGCCCACGGGGCCTTCACGCCCCACTAACCCGGGCCACTGTTACTACCACGCGCGGTTCGGCGCCAGGGCACAACGGTGCACACCTCTCTGCTCTTTCAAGTCCGCCCCCGTACCAGCCCCCGCGATGGCCGTGGGCCACACGGGCTCCCTGCTGTTCGTCACGGATGACAAAACTGGCCGCCGGTTCCTGTGCAACACTGGGGCTCAGCACAGCATCACCCCGGCCTCCTCCCTCGACATCCAAAAGGGCGACGAGGACCGGCGCTGGCTGCTGCTAACGGCTCGGAAATCCGGACGTATGGCACCCGGACAGTCACCCTCGACCTCGCTAGTCGCCGCTACCGATGGGAGTTCATCACTGCCAAGGTGCTCTCCCCTCTCATCGGCGCAGATTTCCTGTGCGCCCACGGCCTACTGGTAGACATCCCCCGTCACCGCCTCGTGGACATGAACACCATGTCCCCCATCCTGGGCGTCATGGCCCCCCCGTCAACCCGCCGACATGGGGTCACAGTGCCATGCCCGGGCCACGGATGACTACTCGGCACTCCTGGCCGAATTCCTGGCCCTTACCAATCCGACCTTCTCCGTGGAGGCCGCCAAACACGGGGTGGAACACTTCATCCCCACCACAGGCCCCCCAGTGTACGCCCACGCCCGCAGGCTGGACCCGACCAAACTGGAGATCGCGCGGACCGAGTTTGCCACCATGGAACAGCTCGGCATCATCCACCGCTCCAACAGTCCCTGGGCCTCCCCACTCCACATCGCCCCCAAACCAGGCGGGGGTTGGCGCCCCTGCGGGGATTACCGCCGCCTCAATGACGCCACCACCCCTGATCGGTACCCCGTGCCGCACATTCAGGACTTCTCGGCTAGACTGGCCGGCCGCTCAGTCTTTTCCAAGGTCGATCTGGTGCGCGGCTACCACCAAGTCCCCGTCCACCCCGCGGACGTCCCCAAGACGTCCCCAATCACCCCCTTCGGCCTGTTCGAGTTCCTGCGGATGCCCTTCGGCCTCAAAAACGCGGCCCAGGCATTCCAATGGCTCATGGACTCGGTCCTTCGGGACCTGAAGTTCCTGTTCGTCTACCTGGACGACATCCTGGTAGCCAGTTCCTCCAAGCAGGAACACCTCGAACACCTTCACATCCTGTTCGGGTGCCTCAGCGACCACGGGCTCATCCTCAGCCCAGCCAAATGCCAGTTCGGCCTGGACAAGATCGACTTCCTCGGCCACCACATCACCCATGCTGGGGCCATTCCCCTGCCCACCAAGGTGCAGGCCGTCCAACAATTTCCCCGTCCCACCACCATCAAAGGCCTCCAGGAGTTCCTCGGGATGGTAAATTTCTATAACCGCTTCATCCCCAAAGCGGCGTCCCTCATGAGGCCCCTGTATGAAGCCCTCCGGGGCAGGAGCGGCAAGATGGCGGTCGAATGGATGGCAGACGCGTCCGCCGCCTTCGACTCCACCAAGACCGCGCTCGCCAACGCCACCCTGCTCGCGCACCCACGGCCCAATGCCAGGGTAGCGCTCACCATGGACGCCTCCGACCACGCGGTCGGCGCCGTGTATGAGCAGTGGGTCGACGGCGCCTGGCAACCACTTGCCTTCTTCAGCCGCCAACTACGCCCCCCGGAGGTCAAGTACAGCACCTTCGACCGCGAGCTCCTCGCGCTGTTCCTGGCGGTCCGCCATTTCCGGTTTTTGCTTGAGGGCCACCCCTTCACTGCGTTTGTCGACCACAAGCCCCTGACATTCGCAATGGCAAAGACAACCGACCCCTGGTCCGCCAGGCAGCAGCGCCAGCTCGCGGCAGTGTCCGAGTTCACCACGGACATCCAACACGTCTCCGGCCGAGACAATGTGGTAGCCAACTGCCTCTCCTGCCCCGCCATCCACGCCGCACACCTGGCAGTCGACTACGCTCAACTCGCAGCAGACCAGATCACCGACCCTGATCTGCTCTCCGCACCCACCAACCTACCAGGGCTACACCTGGCCGACGTCGCCTGTGGCCCGACCGCAGTCACGGTCAAGTGCGACATTTCCCTATGTCAACCTCGGCCCATCGTCCCAGCGTCCTGGCGCCGCCGGGTATTCGACATTCTCCACAACCTCTCCCACCCCGGCGCCCGCGCATCCATCAAATTGGTAGCCAACCGCTTTGTCTGGCGCGGCCTTCGCAAGGATGTGCGTACTTGGGCCAACTCCTGCCTAGCCTGCCAACGGGCCAAGGTACAGCAACACACGAAAGCACCCCTCAATGAGTTTACCGTCCCCTCGCAGAGATTCGATCACATCCACGTGGACATCGTCGGGCCCCTGCCGCCGTCGCAAGGCCACACGCACTTGCTGACCATCGTTGACCGCACCACACGCTGGCCCGAGGCAATTCCACTGACCTCTACCACCACCGCCGACATCGCCAGAGCCTTCGTCAGCACCTGGGTCGCACGGTTCAGCGTCCCCTCCGACATGACGTCGGACAGAGGTCTGCAATTTACCTCTGAACTCTGGACCGCCGTCGCACGCAATCTCGGGGTGACCATTCACCGCACCACAGTGTACCACCCCCAAGCCAACGGACTGTGTGAGCAATTCCACAGATCCTTGAAGGCATCTCTTCGAGCCAGCGTCCAGGACGGCGCCTGGACCGACCGACTTCTGTGGGTCCTCCTCGGCCTGCGCACCGCGGTTAAAGAAGACCTCCACGCATCAGCAGCAGAGCTCGTGTACGGTCAGCCGCTGCGCGTACCCGGCGAGTTCCTGCCCACCGCCACGACACCCTGGTCAGCCGATCAGCAACGCCACGACTTCGCTGCAGTTCGCCCCGGCGCCCATTGCCCGACACGGCGAATCCACCTCACACGTCCCACTAAGCCTGCACCAGGCACGGTTTGTTTTCGTCTGGCACGACGCCCACCGCGGACCCCTTCAACCCCCTTACGACGGGCCCTACAAGGTGCTACAGGCTGGGGACAAATTTTTCACCCTGCAAGTGGGCGACAGGACCGAAAAAGTGTCGGTTGACCGACTCAAGCCAGCACACTCGGAGCCTGGTGAGCAGGTCCCTGTAGCTCGTCCACCTCCACGCGGCCGACCTGCCCTCAAGCCGGTTCACCCGGCTGCTCCACGCCCGGCTGTTGCACGTCCACCGGCATCCTACAAGAGCCGCTCCGGCCGGCCCATCAGACCGCCGCACCGTCTCGTCCACACCTCCTAAGCGGATTCTGGGGGGAGCTGTGTGGCGGATCGCCACCTAAACGGGCATTACCCACTTTTCCGTCCATGGACAATATATCGATGCACCTTCCCTTTAAGGCACCTTACCGTTAAGGCAGGAGTGGGCGGGGCCTCAGGGTTTTTCCAGAGAATTCTGGGAGCAGTCTGTTCAGCCATTTTTGTACCATGCTGTTGCATTAAAGAAGTCTCTTGTGTTCCACACATGGATTCAGCCTTAATTCGTGTTTCGCGGCAGCCTCAACAAGACTCCCTCTTTAACAGGGGTCCTGACAGTGAGACTCCCTCTTTAACAGGGGTCCTGACAGTGAGACTCCCTCTTTAACAGGGATCCTGACAGTGAGACTCCCTCTTTAACAGGGGTCCTGGGGGTGAGACTCCCTCTTTAACAGGGGTCCTGGGGGTGAGACTCTCTCTTTAACAGGGGTCCTGGGGGTGAGACTCCCTCTTTAACAGGGATCCTGACAGTGAGACTCCCTCTTTAACGGGGGTCCTGAGGGTGAGACTCCCTCTTTCACAGGGGTCCTGGGGTGAGACTCTCTCTTTAACAGGGGTCCTGGAGGTGAGACTCCCTCTTTAACAGCGATCCTGACAGTGAGACTCCCTCTTTCACAGGGGGCCTGGGGGTGAGGGTCTCTTTAATGTTTACCCAGTTGCTACGCACAGGAGTTGAAAGGGAATTGATCAGACAAACTGTTTTGAGATCCGATCTTTTCACAGGTTAGCCCATTGTTGAGTTATGAGAATTGCTGGATAAATAATTCATGTCGTGACTGCACAGCCCAAGCCTGCCCTCCCTCTGGCTCAGCACTGACATCTCTCATTGTCGGAGTCTGTGTATGTTGTGATGGAAACCACCACTTTGGCATGAACCTCTTGCCAGGCAGAGGGATTCTTCAAAATTTCATCAGTAGTGCAGCGAGTAATCGATGGGCCTGAATTTCTGAGGATTGACCACATTCTCTGACAGTAATAAGTAATCGGAGTGTTGTCATCTCTTAAGGATTAATTGCGAGCCCAGAAACAACAGTCTTATCATCTTTTAGGGCTGCATTGTGTATCTTGCAGGCATCTGCCAGGGAGCTGTTCTCTCGCCCACGCTCTCTCTCCATCATCACCTGTCTTGCCCCTCTCTTTTACTGAAGTTAGTTAACAGCAGTAGCAGCACGGATACAGAATTGGCTAAGGGATAGAAAACAGAGAGTTGTGGCGAATGGCTGTTTTTGGGACTGGAGGGAGGGAGACAGTGGCATTCCCCAAGGCTCAGTCCGAGGACCACTGCTGTTTTTTGATGTACATCAATGACTTGGGGTACAAGGTACACGGCACAATTTCGAAATTTGCAGATGACATGAAACTTGGAAGTGTAGTAAACAGTGAGGAAGATAGTGATAGACTTCAAGAGGACCTCAGGCTGCAAATTGCGGTCGGAGTCTTCCCGCGGGCGAATGCCTTCGATCCGCAAGAAAAGTACGCACCTACCCGGTGCCTCCGTATCTTCGGACTCTCGCGGTCCTGCCTACAGGGATACGCCTGCACAAAGGCTAGGATCAGTAATGGTAACCATGAAACTATTGGATTATCATAAAATGTCACTGATGTCCTTTAGGGAAGGAAATCTGCCGTCCTTACCTGGTCTGGCCTATATATGACCCCAGACCCACGGCAATGTGGTTGACTCTTAACTGCCCTCTGAAATGGCCCAGCAAGACACTCGGTTGTAACAAACAATAATAAGAATAATCGGACGGACCACTCGGCACCGGCTTCGGACACGGCAACGGCACACCCAGCCCAGTCGGCCAGCAAAGTCCTCCTCACTAACATCTGGGGACTTGTGCCAAAATTGGGAGAGCTGTCCCACAGACTAGTCAAGCAACAGCCTGACAGAGTCATACTCACAGAATCATACCTTTCAGCCAATGTCCCAAACTCCTCCATCACCATCCCTGGGTATGTGCTGTCCCACCGGCAGGACAGACCCACCAGGGGTGACGGCACAGTGGTATACAGTTGGGAAGGAGTGGCCCTGGGAGTCCTCAATATTGACTCTGGACCCCATGAAGTCTCATGGCTTCAGGTCAAGCATGGACAAGGAAACCTCCTGCTGATTACCACCTACCGCCCTCCCTCAGCTGATGAATCCGTACTCCTCCATGTTGAACACTACTTGGAAGAAGCACTGAGTGTAGCAAAGGCACAGAATGTACTCTGGGTGGGGACTTCAATGTCCATCACCAAGAGTGGCTCGGTAGCACCACTACTGACCGAGCTGGCCGAGTCCTGAAGGACATAGCTGCCAGTCTGGGCCTGCGACAGGTAGTGAGAGAACCAACACGAGGGAAAAACCTACTTGACCTCGTCCTCACCAATCTACCTGTCGCAGATGCATCTGTCCATGACAGCATTGGTAGCAGGGACCACTGCACAGTCATTGTGGAAACGAAGTCCCGTCTTCACACTGAGGACACTCTCCATCGTGTTGTGTGGCACTACCACCGTGCTAAATGGGATAGATTCTGAACAGATCTAGCAGCTCAAAACTGGGCATCCATGAGGTGCTGTGGGCCATCAGCAGCAGCAGAATTGTATTCCACCACAATCTGTAACCTCATGGCCTGGTATATCCCTCACTCTACTATTACCATCAAGCCAGGGGACCAACTCTGGTTCAATAAGGAGTGCAGAAGAGCATGCCAGGAGCAGCACCAGGCGTACCTAAAAATGAGGTGCCAACCTGGGGAAGCTGCAACACAGGACTACATGCATGCTATAAAGCGGAAGCAGCATTCTATAGACAGGGCTAAGCGATCCCACAATCAACAGATCACATCAAGGCTCTGCAGTCCTGCCACATCCAGTTGTGAATGGTGGTGGACCATGAAACAACTAACGGGAGGAGGAGGCTCCATGAATATCCCCATCCTCAATGATGGTGGAGCCCAGCACATGAGTGCAAAAGACAAGGCTGAAGCGTTTGCAACCATCTTCAGCCAGACGTGCTAAGTGGATAATCCATATCAGCCTCCTCCTGAGGTCCCTACCATCACAGAAACCAGTCTTCAGCTAATTCGATTCACTCCATGTGATATCAAGAAACGGCTGAGCGCACTGGATACAGCAAAGCCTATGGGCCCTGACAACATCCCGGCTGTCGTGTTGAAGACTTGTGCTCCAGAACTAGCTGCGCCTCTAGCCAAGCTGTTCCAGTACAGCTGCAACACTGGCATCTACCCGACAATGTGGAAAACTACCCAGGTATCTCCTGTCCATAAAAAGCAGGACAAATCCAATCCGGCCAATTACCACCCCATCAGTCTACTCACAATCATCAGTAAAGTGATGGAAGGTGTCGTCGACAATGCTATCAAGTGGCAGATAATGAAGCAGTCCATGCCCGCATGCAGCAAGACCTGGCCGACATTCAGGCTTGGGCTGATAAGTGGCAAGTAACATTCGCACCACACAAGTGCCAGGCAATGACTATCTCCAACAAGTGAGAGTCTAACCACCGCCCCTTGACATTCAATGGTATTACTATTGTTGAATCCCTCACCATCAACATCCTGGGGGTCACCAGTGACCAGAAACTTAAGTGGATCAGCCACATAAATACTGTGGTAACAAGAGCAGGTCAGAGACTGGGTATTCTGCGGCGAGTGTCTCACCTCCTGACACCCCATCTACAAGGCACAAGTCAGGAGTGTGATGGAATACTCTCCACTTGCCTGGATGAGTGCAGCTCCAACAACACTCAAGAAGCTCAACACCATCCAGGACAAAGCAGCCCGCTTGATTGGCACCCCATCCACCACCTTAAACATTCACTCCCTCCACCACCGGCGTACCGTGGCTGCAGTGTGTACCATCTACAAGATGTACTGCAGCAACTCACCAAGGCTTCTTCGACAACACCTCCCAAACCCGCGACCTCTTCCACCTAGAAGGACAAGGGCAGCAGGCGCATGGGAACTCCACCACCTGCAAGTTCCCCTCCAAGTCACACACCATCCTGACTTGGAAATATATCGCCGATCCTTCATCGTCACTGGGTCAAAATCCTGGAACTCCCTCCCTTACAGCGCTGTGGGAGTACCTTCACCACACGGACTGCAGCGGTTCAAGAAGGTGGCTCACCACCACCTTCTCAAGGGTAATTAGGGATGGGCAATAAATGCTGGCCTTGCCAGTGACGCCCACATCCCGAGAATGAATTAAAAAAAAACAAAAGCCAGGAAGTTATGCTAAACCTTTATAAAACACGAGTTCGGCCCCAGCTGGAGTATTGAGTCCAATTCTAGACACCGCACTTTAGGAAGGATGTGGAGGTTTTGGAGAGGGTGCAGAAGAGATTTACTAGAATGGTTCCAGGGATGAGGGATTACAGTTATGTGGATAGACTGGAGAAGCTGGGGTTGTTCACCTTAGAGCAGCGAAGGCTAAGAGGAGATTTGATAGAGGTGTTTAAAATCATGAAGGGTTTGGATAGAGTAAATAAAGAGAAATTGTTTCCAATGGCTGAAGGGTCGATAACCAGAGGGCTCAGATTTAAGGTGATTGGCAAAAGAACCAGAGGCGAGATGAGGGAAAACTTTTTTACGCAACGAGTGGTTAGGATTTGGAATGCGCTGCCTGATAGGGCGGTGGATACAGATTCAATAGTAGCCTTCAAAAGGGAATTGGATAAATACTTGAAGGAGAAAAAATTGCAGGGATATGGGGAAAGAGCGGGGGAGTGGGACTGACTGGATTGCTCTTCGAAAGAGCCGGCGCAGACTCGATGGGCCGAATGGCCTCCTTCTGTGCTGTACTATTCTAGGATTCTATGATTGATGCCACTGGCCTCAGCCTTCCCATGAACTCTGCCACTTCTCCCTCCCGAGCTTCGAATCCTCCGTCCTACACACACACTCTTCCCCCTCCCGAGGTCCTCACTGTGTTGGTCAGAACTCACTGGGCTGTCTACACCATCTGATGTTTGCTCAACAACTCCCCGACCACCTGCTCATTTATCCCAGTGCTCTTTCACAGTCACTGGTTGATCATTTGCTGCCCTTCTCATGACTTAGCCATATCCGTGTGGATTAAAACTTACTCCTTTCTGCAGCTGCTTTATCATTCCTTATCGATAATAGAACTCCCCCAACTCTCTGTGTAAGTCTAGACAAACACCTTCTCCCCCATCAGCTCCTATTCTCAGCCAACAGCCAGTCCCAATACTGCCCCTGGTTTCAGATTCCTCTGAATCCCAGTACAGCCCTGGTTACACCCACCTGAGAGGGCAGGCTCGGTTTAACGTCGCATCTGAAAGACATTGCAGGGCTCCCTCAGTACTGCACTGCAGTGTCAACAACAACTTGTATTTATATAGCGCCTTTAACGTAGTGAAACGTCCCAAGGCGCTTCACAGGAGCGATTATAAACAAAATTTGACACCGAGCCACATAAGGAGATATTAGGACAGGTGACCAAAGGCTGGGTCAGAGAGGCAGGTTTTAAGGAGCGTCTTAAAGGAGGAGAGAGAGGCGGAGAGGTTTAGGGAGGGAATTCCAGAGCTTAGGGCCCGGGCAGCTGAAGGCACGGCCATCAATGGTGGAGCGAAGGAAATCAGGGATGCTCAAGAGGCCAGAATTGGAGGAGCGCAGAGATCTCGGGGGCTTGTGGGGCTGGAGGAGGTTACAGAGATGGGGAGGGGCGAGGCCATGGAGGGATTTGAAAACAAGGATGAGAATTTTAAACCCGAGGTGTTGCTGGACCGGGAGCCAATGTCGGTCAGCGAGCACAGGGGGTGATGGGTGGAAGGTGCAGTATAATTGCAGGTTGTTTGTGTTATTAAGGATTTGTGTGAGGAACGGTGACGGTGTGAAGGGATGTATCGACAGGCAGAGATTCTTCCACAAGGTTATGGAAAAGGTGGCGAGACTCTCGGTGACACTGTTGTGCTGTGATCATGTTTGCTGTTGGGACCTTGTCGCCCAGAATGTAAGAAAGGACTTGCACGCAAGCTCCCACAAACAGCACTGTGATAATGACCAGATAGACTGTTTCAGTGACATTGGTTGAGTAATATACATTGGTCAGGACATCAGGGAGAACTCCCCTGCTCTTCTTCGAATAGTTACTATGTACAGCCCGTGTGTGTCTCAGTGTCAGCTCCTGTACATGTACAGCACACAGCGGGTAAAATGGAACGATTCACTCCTGTCTGGTACTGTACGGCCCGTGTGTGTCTCAGTGTCTCCTGTACATGTACAGCACACAGCGGGTAAAAGGGAACGATTCACTCCCGTCTGGGACTGTACAGCCCGTGTGTGTCTCAGTGTCAGCTCCTGTACATGTACAGCACACAGCGGGTAAAAGGGAACGATTCACTCCCGTCTGGTACTGTACGGCCCGTGTGTGTCTCAGTGTCTCCTGTACATGTACAGCACACAGCGGGTAAAAGGGAACGATTCACTCCCGTCTGGTACTGTACGGCCCGTGTGTGTCTCAGTGTCAGCTCCTGTACATGTACAGCACACAGCGGGTAAAAGGGAACGATTCACTCCCGTCTGGTTCTGTACGGCCCGTGTGTGTCTCAGTGTCTCCTGTACATGTACAATACACAGCGGGTAAAAGGGAACGATTCACTCCCGTCTGGTACTGTACGGCCCATGTGTGTCTCAGTGTCTCCTGTACATGTACAATACACAGCGGGTAAAAGGGAACGATTCACTCCCGTCTGGTACTGTACGGCCCGTGTGTGTCTCAGTGTCCATCCTGTACATGTACAGCACACAGCGGGTAAAAGGGGTTTAACAGGATTGGAAACAATGTAAGGATGAGACAGGCTGTGATCTGGGCTCCAGCTCCAATTTTTGCTGTTATTTTGAGGAAATTTTGTTGAAAACCTGAATAAATAATAAACTCTGGCACAGAAATATAGGGGACAAATGAATCGCAATTTTATAATTCACACATTTCTGGAAACCACATTTCCAAGTTGAAAGTGTGGTGACACTGCCCCCTGGTGCCATCCCAGAATTAGACTCTGTGACAATGTGTCTGTCACTATCTTTGTTCAATACATGAGGAAAGAGAGACAGACAGAGACTTGCATTTCTATAGCGCCTTTCACAACCTCAGAACATCCCAAAGCGCTTTACAGCCAATGAAGTACTTCATGAAGTGTAGTCACTGTTGTAATGTAGGAAACGCGGCAGACAATTTGCACACAGCAAGCTCCCACAAACAGCAATGTGATAAAGACCAGAACATCTGATTTTTAGTGATGTTGGTTGAGGGATAAATTGGACAGGACACCAGGGAGAACTCCCCTGCTCTTCTTCGAAATAGTGCCATGGGGCCTTTAACAAACTCCTGAGAGGGCATCGGGGCAGTACTGGACTATTGAAGTGGATTATTTAACACTCACAGACACTCACGCATTTGGTCTCTTAACTAACTAGCACTGCCTTCTGACAGATAAAGCAACAAATGCTCTTGTACGAACTTGGGAATTGCGAGATGAAAAAAGACCAAGTTTACCATCTAGTTTCCCTTCTACCATCCTGGCAGTCACATGACACGATAATGGAGTTGTTCACTAATCATGGACATTACATAGTATTTACAGCACAGAACCAGGCCATTCGGCCCAACTGGTCCATGCCAGTGTGTATGCTCCACACGAGCCTCCTCCCACCCCTCTTCATCTAACTCTATCACATAAGAACATAAGAATTAGGAGCAGGAGTCGGCCATTCGGCCCCTCGAGCCTGCTCCACCAGTCAATAAGATCATGGCTGATCTTCTACCTCAACTCCACTTTCCTGCACTATCCCCATATCCCTTGATTCCCTTAATATCCAAAAAACTATCGATCTCTGTCTTGAATATACTCAATGACTGAGCCTCCACAGCCCTCTGGGGTAGAGAATTCCAAAGATTCACAACCCTCTGAGTGAAGAAATTTCTCATCTCATCTCAGTCCTAAATGGCCGCCCCCTTATTCTGAGACTGTGACCCCTGGTTCTAGACTCCCCAGCCAGGGAAACATCCTCCCAGCATCTACCCTGTCGAGCCCTGTAAGAATTTTGTATGTTTCAATGAGATCACCTCTCATTCTTCTAAACTCTAGAGAATATCGGCCTAGTCTACTCAATCTCTCCTCATAGGACAGTTTCCCCCCCCCCCCAATCCCAGGAACCAGTCTGGCGAACCTTCGTTGCACTCCCTCTATGGCAAGTATATCCTTCCTTAGGTAAGGAGACCAAAACTGTACACAGTACTCCAGGTGTGGTCTCACCAGGGCCCTATATAATTGCAGTAAGACGTCTTTACTCTTATACTCAAATCCTCTTGTAATAAAGGCTAATATACCATTTGCTTTCCTAATTGCTTGCTGTACCTGCATGTTAACTTTCAGTGATTGGTGTACAAGGACACCCAGGTCCCTCTGAACACCAACATTTCCCAATCTCTCACCATTTAAAAAATACTCTGCTTTTCTATTTTTCCTACCAAAGTGGATAACTTCACATTTCTCCACATTATATTCCATTTGCCATGTTCTTGCCCGCTCACTTAGCCTGTCTATATCCCCTTGAAGCCTCTTTGCATCCTCCTCACAAATTACATTCCCACCCAGCTTTGTATCATCAGCAAACTTGGATATATTACATTTGGTCCCCTCATCCAAATCATTGATGTAGATTGTGAATAGCTGAGGCCCACCTTCTCCTTCTTTCCCTCTCTCCCTCATGTGTTTATCTCGCTTCTCCTTAAATGCATCTCTGCTATCCGCCTCAACCACTCCCTGTGGTAGCGTGTTCCACATTCTCACCACTCTCTGGCTAAAGAAGTTTCTCCTGAATTCCCTCTTGGATTTATTAGTGACTATCTTATATTTATGGGCCCAGAAATTAAACAGTGAGGGTTCCCGCGGGGGTAAGGATTCCCCGCGATATCGCACTCCGCGCCTACCTTTTTGCTCCGGGCCCACACGAACTTTAGTTTGAACGGCTCTCTCTCTTGGAACCGTGCAGTGCTTGCGTGACCCAGAGACGCAATTAGTTCGTGCGAGCTCTGGGATCACGTGATTCAGTTAGAGCCAATGGCAGCACACCATCTTTCATTCATAGTTTTGACAGGAAGACCTGTCAAAGCTATGAATACTACACACCCCCAAAAGAACAGCTAAACCTCAATTAAATTTAAAAAAAAGCCATCACATTAATAAAATAAGTATAGTTAAATAAATTAACCACTTTAAACAAAAAATTAAATTTTTGAAAATGTTTTAAATCTTTTTAAAAGTTATAAAAATAAACTTACCTTTCTTTAAAGTCTCTAAAAAAGATAAACCTGTTGAAAAAAATTTAAAATAACACTTAATTAACTACTTACCTTGTTAAAAGGGGGTCCTACGCCTGCTTTCTTTGTGTGTAAAATCTTCACCACTTACCTGCGCGTTCAAAGCTGAAAAAATAACTAAGTGCACTGCGTGCGCACAGCCTGTAGCGCGCACGTGGTTCACTTAGGAACCGCCCCCTTTTCAATTCACGATGTGCCGGTTTCCCGCGCATGCGCAGTGCATGCAGGAAACCGGCAATTCGGGATCTAATACGCGAGAGTACACAGTGCGTACTCTCGCGTATTAGGTTTAATTTTCGGGCCATGACCCCTAGTTCTGGTCTCCCCCACAAGTAGAAACATCTTCTCTATCTGTCTGAGGCTGAGCCTCTGTCTGGGGGGGTATGTCTGTCTGGAGTTGTCTGTCTGCCCGGGGGTGAGTGTCTGCCCGGGGCTGAGGGTCTGTCTGGCATGAGTGCTTGTCTGGGGTGTCTGTCAGTCTGGGGGTGAGGGTGTGCCCGGGGGTGAGGATCTGTCCGGGGGCGAGTGTCTGTCTGGCATGAGTGCTTGTCTGGGGTGAGTGTCTGTCTGGGGGTAAGTGAGTGTCTGTCTGAGGGTGAGCGTCTGTCTGGGGGTGAGCGTCTGTCTGGGGCTGAGTGTCTGTCTGGGGTGAGTGTCTGTCTGGGGCTGAGTGTCTGTCTGGGGCGAGTGTCTGTCTGGGGGTGAGCGTCTGTCTGGGGGTAAGTGAGTGTCTGTCTGGGGCTGAGCGTCTGTCTGGGGCTGAGTGTCTGTCTGGGGCGAGCGTCTGTCTGGGGCTGAGTGTCTGTCTGGGGCTGAGTGTCTGTCTGGGGCGAGCGTCTGTCTGGGGCTGAGTGTCTGTCTGGGGCTGAGTGTCTGTCTGGGGGTGAGGGACCGACTCTCCCTCCATTGCTGAGAGACAGTGTTTGGCCTTTGCCCTCCCACAGCCCCTGGCCTGCAGGCAGTGCCCGGCCCCAGGCAGCCTCTCTCACCCTTGGTGCAGATGGTTTAATGATCGGGCAGGTCGTGCCCTCCTGTGCCCAGCCCGGGGAGACGGGACGGTGTTTGATACGACGCTGATCCCGGACCAGCAATGAGCTGGCGTCTGCTGCCATCCAGTGACGCTCGGTATCATTACATGTAATGGTTTGAAGGACAAGACGACACAGAGAATAGGAAAATAACTGCTTTAAAATGGATTGCAAGCCAGTAATTAATCAAAGGCTTCTGATACTGTCATTAACTATGATTGGTTAAACACGTTTGCTCATTGAGCAATGAATGAAAATATCCAATCAGTGTGAGGTGCATCAGCCATTGGTCAGGACCGAACTAGTGCAGCCGGTCATCCAATAAACAGCAACAACCGATTGCTTTTATATCACGCCTTTAATGTAGGAAAATGTCCCAATGTGCTTCACAGGACTGCAATCAAACAAAATTGGACTTGGTCAAAGAATTTGGTTTTAAGGAGCCAGAGGTGCAGAGGCAGAGAGATCTAAGAACATAAGAACAGAAGAATTAGGAGCAGGAGTCGGCCATTCGGCCCCTCGAGCCTGCTCCACCATTCAATATGATCATGGCTGATCATCGACCTCATCTCCACTTTCCTGCACTATCTCCATATCCCTTGATTCTCTTAATATCCAAAAATCTATCGATCTCTGTCTTGAATATACTCAATGACTGAGCCTCCACAGCCCTCTGGGGTAGAGAATTCCAAAGATTCACCACCCTCTGAGTGAAGAGATTTCTCCTCATCTCAGTCCTAAATGGCCGACCCCTTATTCTGAGACTGTGACCCCTGGTTCTAGACTCTCCAGCCAGGGGAAACATCCTCCCTGCATCTACCCTGTCAAGCCCTGTAAGAATTTTGTATGTTTCAATGAGATCACCTCGCATTCTTCTAAACTCTAGAGAATATAGGCCTAGTCTACTCAATCTTTCCTCATAGGACAATCACCCCATCCCAGGAACCAGTCTGGTGAACCTTCGTTCCACTCCCTCTATGGCAAGTATATCCTTCCTTAGGTAAGGAGATCAAAACTGTACACAATACTCCAGGTGTGGTCTCGCCAGGGCTCTATATAATTGCAGTAAGACGTTTTTACTCTTATACTCAAATCCTCTTGTAATAAAGGCCAACATACCATTTGCTTTCCTAATTGCTTGCTGTATCTGCATGTTAACTTTCAGTGATTGGTGTACAAGGACACCAGGTCCCTCTGAACACCAACATTTCCCAATCTCTCACCATTTAAAAAATACTCTGCTTTTCTATTTTTCCTACCAAAGTGGATAACTTCATATTTCTCCACATTATATTCCATTTGCCATGTTCTTGCCCGCTCACTTAGCCTGTCTATATCCCCTTGAAGCCTCCTTGCATCCTCCTCACAACTTCCATTCCCACCCAGCTTTGTATCATCAGCAAACTTGTTTATATTACATTTGGTCCCCTCATCCAAATCATTGATATAGATTGTGAATAGCTGAGGCCCAAGCACTGATCCTTGTGGTACCCCACTAGTTACAGCCTGCCAACCCGAAAATGACCCGTTTATTCCTGCTCTCTGTTTTCTGTCCGTTAACCAATCCTCAATCCATGCTAATATAGGGAGGGAATTCCAGAGCTTTGGGTCTAGATGGCTGGAGGCACGGCCGCCAATGGTGGGGCGAAGGGAGTGGGGGATGTACAAGAGGCCAGAATTGGAGGAGGGCAGAGATGTCGGAGGGTTGTAGGGCTGGATGAGGTTACAGAGATGGGGAGGTCATGGAAGGATATGAACATGAGGATGAGAATTTTAACATGGAGGTGTTGCTGGACCGAGAGCCAATGAAGGTCAGCGAGCACAGGGGGTGATGGGTGAATGGGACTCGGTGCGAGTTAGGACACGGGCAGCAGAGTTTTGGATGAGTTTAAGTTTATGTAGGGTGGAATGTGGGAGGCTAGCCAGGAGTGCGTTGGAATAGTCAAGTCTAGAGGTAACAAAGGCATGGATGAGGGTTTCAGCAGCGGATGGGCTGAGGCAGGGCGGAGACGGGCGATGTTACCGAGGTGGAAGTAGGCGGTCTTGGTGATGGAGACAATATGGGGTCAAAGCTCAGCTCAGGGTCAAATAGGACACCGAGGCCGCGAACAGTCTGGTTCAGCCTGAGACAGTGGCCGGGGAGGGGGATGGGATCAGTGAATCATAGCATCATAGAATGGTTACAGCACAGAAGGAGGCCATTCGGCCCGTCGAGCCCATGCCGGCTCTCTGCAAGAGCACTTCAGCTAGTCCCACTCCCCCGCCCTTTCCCCGTAGCCCTGCAAATTTGTTTCCTTTTGAAAGCCATGATTGAATCTGCCTCCACCACCCTTTCAGGCAGTGCATTCCCGATCCTAATCACTCGCTGAGTAAAAAAGATTTTCCTCATGTCGCCTTTGGTTCTTCTGCCAATCACCTTAAATCTGTGTCCTCTGGTTCTCGACCCTTCCACCAATGGGAACAGTTTCTCTCTATCTACTCTGTCTAGACCCCTCATGATTTTGAACACCTCTATCAAATCTCCTCTCAACCTTCTCCGCTGTAAGGAGAACAACCCCAGCTTCTCCAGTCTATCCACATAACTGAAGTCCCTCATCCCTGGAATCATTCTTGTAAATCTTTTCTGCACCGTCTCTAAGGCCTTCACATCCTTCCTAAAGTGCGGTGCCCAGAATTGGACACAATACTCCAGTTGAGGCCGAACCAGTGTTTTATAAAGGTTCATCATAATTTCCTTGCATTTGTACTCTATGGGGGGAAAATTTGGTTGATTTGCGCCTCCCATTAGCACCCTAAGAGGGTGCTAACGGGGCGCAAAGCAACTAGCGCCTGGGCGTGCCACCGCTAACGCCTCCCACGAGCGGGAGGTTAGCAGTGGTGGTAACCGTTAGTGCCCTGTGGCGCTGCGCCTCCTGCAATGACGTCATCGCCGTGCGCAGCGCCCCGCTCGCACCCCAGCTGCGATATTCGGTAGCGCCCCCTGACTTACCGCCGGACGCTGTGTCCGATGGCGTCAGGGGGCCTACCTGCGGCCCGGGCGGCGCAAGTTAAAGGCGAGGTGCCGGGCGGCCATTTTTGTTGCTGTTAGGGAAATTGATGGGATTGAAGGCCGATAAATCCCCAGGGCCTGATAATCTACATCCTAGGGTACTGAAGGAAGTGGTCCTAGAAATAGTAGATGCATTGCTGGTCATCTTCCAAAATTCTATAGACTCTGGAACAGTTCCCATGGATTGGAGGGTAGCTAATGTAACCCCACTATTTAAAAAAGATGGTAGAGAAAAAACGGGGAATTATAGACCGGTAAGCCTGACAAAGTGGGCAAAATGCGAGAGTCCATTATAAAAGATGTAATAGCAGAGCACTTGGAAAACAGTGACAGGATCGGACAAAGTCAACATGGATTTACAAAAGGGAAATCATGCCTGACTAATCTACTGGAATATTTTGAGGATGTAACTGGTAGAATAGATAAGGGAGAACCAGTGGATGTGGTGTATTTGGACTTTCAGAAGGCTTTCGATAAGGTCCCGCATAAGAGGTTAGCGTGCAAAGTTAAAGCACATGGGATTGGGGGTAAGGTACTGATTTGGATAGAGAACTGGTTGGCAGACAGGAAGCAAAGAGTTGGAATAAACGGGTCTTTTTCCGAGTGGCAGGCAGTGACTAGTGGGGTACCACAGGGATCGGTGCTAGGACCCCAGCTATTCACAATATATATTAATGATCTAGACGAGGGAACTAGATGTAATATCTCCAAGTTTGCAGATGACACAAAGCTGGGTGGGCGTGTGTGCTGTGAGGAGGATGCAGAGAAACTCCAGGATGTTCCCGATGGCGGGGGAGTCCAGAACCAGAGGTCACAGTCTAAGGATAAGGGGTAAGCCATTTAGGACTGAGATGAGGAGGAATTTCTTCACCCAGAGAGTGGTGAACCTGTGGAATTCTCTACCACAGAAGGCAGTTGAGGCCAATTCATTAAATACATTCAAGAAGGAGATAGATATATTTCTTAAGGCTAAAGGGATCAAGGGATATGGGGAGAAAGCAGGAGCAGGAGCAGGCTCGAGGGGCCGAATGGCCGAATGGCCTACTCCTGCTCCTATCTTCTATGCTAACACCACTGTATACCTTCCTCCAGTCCGAAAAACAACCGTTCACCACTACTCTCTGTTTCCTGTCACTTAGCCAATTTCGTATCCATGCTGCCACTGTCCCTTTTATCCCATCGGCTTCAACTTTGCTGGCAAGCCTGTTATGTAGCACTTCAGCAAACGCCTTTTGGAAGTTTGAAATAAAATCAGAAAATGCTGGAAATACTCAGCAGGTCAGGCAGCATCTGTGGAGAGAGAAACAGAGTTAATGTTTCAGGTCGATGACACGGTGGCATAGTGGTTAGCACTGTTGCCTCACAGCGCCAGGGACCCGGAACGAATCCGGCCTCGGGTGACTGTCTGTGTGGAGTTTGCACATTCTCCCCGTGTCTGCGTGGGTTTCCTCCGGGTGCTCCGGTTTCCTCCCACAGTCCAAAGATGTGCAGGTTAGGTTGATTTGGCTATGATAAATTGACCCTTAGTGTTAGGGGGATTAAATACGTGGGGTTACGGGGATAGGGTGGGATATGTGTTGGTGCAGGCTCGATGGGCCGAAATGGCCTCTATCTGCACTGTGGGGATTCTGTGATTCTGTGATAACCCTTCGTCAGAACTGGAAAAAGCTGGAGATCGAACAAGTTTTTAAGCAAGTACAGGGAAAGGGGGAGGGGAGGAAAGAACAAAAGGGAAGGTCTGTGATAGGATGGAAGGCAGGAGAGATTAAGAGACATTAAGAGATGGTGCAGGGCAAAAGGAGATGGTAATGGGAAAAGTTAAGAAACAAATGATGGCTCTAGATGAAGTGTAAAAGGCGGAATGGTAGACAGCTGCCATGTGGGAGAGAGAAAAATAAATAAATAAATACTCACTCACTCCAACCTAGCTCCCTCTGAACTTGCAGCACTCCATTCTCTCAGATCCAACCCCAACATTGTCATTAAACCTGCTGACAAGGGTGGTGCTGTTGTTGTTTGTCGAACCGACCTCTACCTAGCAGAGGCTGAACGCCAACTCTCCGACACCTCCCCCTACCTCCGCCTGGACCATGACCCCACTACCGAACATCAAGCCACCGTTTCCAAGACCGTCACTGACCTCATCTCCTCTGGAGATCTTCCCCCCCACGGCTGCCAACCTCATAATTCCCCAACCCCGCACAGCCCGCTTCAACCTCCTTCCCAAGATCCACAAACAGGACTGCCCCGGTAGACCCATCATTTCAGCCTGTTCTTGCCCCACGGAACTTATCTCTTCCTATCTCGACTCTATTTTTTCTCCCCTTGTCCAGTCTCTTCCCACCTACATCCGCGACTCTCTGACGCCCTCCGCCACTTTAACAGTTTCCAGTTTCCTGGTCCCAACCGTCTCCTTTTCACTATGGACGTCTAATCCCTCTACACCTCCATCCCCCACCAGGATGGCCTGAGGGCGCTCCGCTTCTTCCTTGAACAGAGGCCCGACCAGTCCCCATCCACCAGCATCCTCCTCCACCTGGCTGAACTTGTTCTCACATTGAACAACTTCTCCTTTGACTCCACTCACTTCCTCCAAATTAAAGGTGTTGCTATGGGAACCCGCATGGGTCCCAGCTATGCCTGCCTTTTCGTGGGATATGTGGAACATTCTTTGTTCCAGTCCTACTCAGGTTCCCTCCCTCACCTCTTTTTCCGGTACATTGACGACTGTATCGGTGCTGTTTCCTGCTCTCGCCCTGAACTAGAAAATTTCATTCACTTTGCTTCCAATTTCCACCCTTCCCTCACCTTCACATGGTCCATCTCCGACTCTTCCCTTCCCTTCCTCGACTTCTTTGTCTCCATCTCTGGGGATAGGCTATTGACAAACATTCAATACAAGCCCACTGACTCCCACAGCTACCTGGACTACACTTCCTCCCACCCCGCTTCCTGTAAGGACTCTATTCCATTCTCCCAGTTTCTCCGTCTCCGCCGCATCTGCTCTGACGATGTCACCTTCCATACCAGTGCTTCCGACATGTCTTCCTTTTTCCTCAACCAAGGATTCCCGTCTACTGTGGTTGACACGGCCCTTGACTGTGTCCATTCTATTTCCTGCACTTCTGCCCTCACCCCTGCCCCTCCCTCCCGGAACCACGATAGAGCTCCCCTTGTCCTCACCTTTCACCCCACCAGCCTCCACACTCAACAGATCATCCTCCGCCATTTCCACCACCTCCAGCGTGATCCCACCACCAAACACATCTGCCCCTCACCTCCCCTTTCAGCATTCCGAAGGGACCGCTCCCTCCGCGACACCCTGGTCCACTCCTCTATCACCCCCAACACCCCTTCCCCTTCGCCCGGCACCTTCCCGTGCAAGTGCAGGAGATGCAACACATGCCCTTTTACCTCCACCCTTCCCACTGTCCAGGGCCCCAAACACTCCTTCCAGGTGAAACAGTGATTTACTTGTACTTCTTGCAATCTAGTATACTGTATTCGCTGCTCACGATGCGGTCTCCTCTACATTGGGGAGACCAAACGTAGATTGGGTGACCGCTTTGCAGAACACCTCCGTTCAGTCCGTAAGGGGGACCCTGAGCTTCCGGTCGCCTGTCACTTTAATTCTCCGCTCCACTCCCACTCAGACCTCACCGTCCTCGGCCTCTTACACTGTTCCAATGAAGCTCAGCGTAAGCTCGAGGAACAGCACCTCATCTTTTGATTAGGCACTTTACAGCCTTCTGGAATCAACATAGAGTTCAACAATTTCAGACAATAACCTCTGCCCCTATTCTTTGTTTCCATTTATTTATTTATTTTATTTATTTATTTATTTTAATTTTTTCTCTCTCCCACATGGCAGCTGTCTTTCATTCTGCCATTTACACTTTATCGAGAGCCATCTTTTGTTTCTTAACCTGTCCCATTACCATCTCCTTTTGCCTTGCACCATCTCTTAATCTCTCTTAATGTCTCTTAACCTCTCCTGCCTTCCATCCTATCACAGGCGTTCCTTTTTGTTCTTTCCTCCCCTCCCCTTTTCCCTGCCCCTACACTTGCTTAAAAACCTGTTCCATCTCCAGCTTTTTCCAGTTCTGACGAAGGGTCATTGATCTGAAACGTTAACTCTGTTTCTCTCTCCACAGATGCTGCCTGACCTGCTGAGTATTTCCAGCATTTTCTGTTTTTATTTCAGATTTCCAGCATCCGCAGTATTTTGCTTTTGCCTTTTGGAAGTTCATATACAACACGTCAACCGCATTGCCCTCATCAACCCTCCCTGTTACCTCATCAAAAAACTCGATCATGTTAGTTAAACACGATTTGCCTTTAACAAATCCATGCTGGCTTTCCTTAATTAATCCACACTTGTCCAAGTGACTGTTAATTTTGTCCCTGATTATTGTTTCTAAAAGTTTCCCCACTACCGAGTTTAAACTGACTGGCCTGTAGTTGCTGGGTTTATCTTACACCCTTTTTTGAACAAGGGTGTAACATTTGCAATTCTCCCGTCCTCTGGCACCACCCCAGTATCTAAGGAGGATTGGAATATTATGGCCAGTACCTCCACGATTTCCTCCTTAAATTCCCTCAGCATCCTCAGATGCATCCCATCCGCTCCTGGTGATTTATCTACTTTAAGTACAGACAGCCTTTCTAATACCTCCTCTATCAATTTTTATCCTATCAAGTGTCTCCCCCTCCCTCCTCCTTTACTATGTCTATGGCAGCATCTTTCTTCCTTGGTGAAGACAGATGCAAAGTGCTCATTTAGTACCTCAGTCATACCCTCTGCCTCCATGCGTAGGTCTCCGTTTTGGTCCCTAATCGGCCCCACCCCTCCTCTTACAACCCTTTTACTATTTATATTCCTATAGAAGACTTTTGGATTCCCCTTTATGTTGGCTGCCATTCTATTCTCATACCCGCTCTTTGCCCCTCTTATTTTCTTTTTCACTTTCCCTTCTGATCTTTCTATATTCAACCTGATTCTCACTTGTATTCTCAACCTGACATCTGTCATACGCGCTCTTTTTCTGCTTCATCTTAATCTCTATCTCTTTCGGCATCCAGAGAGCTCTGACTTTGGTTTCCCTACCTTTCCCCCTCCTGGGAATGTAATCCCCTGTAGCCATCCCCCTCTCAAACAGATATACCACTTTGGATGCTGTTGGGGGGGATGACTTATCAGGGGAAGGCGGCAGCAGCCAACTTCCTGGCACCATGGGTGGCTCTGCTGCACAGGCTGGGAGGAAAAAGTGTGGAAGAGCTATAGTGATAGGGGATTCAATTGTAAGGGGAATAGATAGGCGTTTCTGCGGCCGCAATCGAGACTCCAGGATGGTGTGTTGCCTCCCTGGTGCAAGGATCAAGGACGTCTCGGAGCGGCTACAGAACACTTTGGAGGGGGAGGGCGAACAGCCAGTTGTCGTGGTGCACATAGGCATCAACGATATAGGTAGAAAACGGGATGAGGTCCTAAAAGCAGAATATAGGGAGTTAGGAGGTAAATTAAAAAAGAGGACCTCAAAGGTAGTAATCTCAGGATTGCTACCAGTGCCACGTGCTAGTCAGAGTAGAAATAGGAGGATATTTCAAATGAATACGTGGCTAGAGGAATGGTGCAAGGGGGAGGGATTCAAATTCCTTGGACATTGGAACCGGTTCTGGGGGAGGTGGGACCAGTACAAACGGGACGGTCTGCACCTGGGCAGGGCCGGGACCGATGTCCTAGGGGGAGTGTTTGCTAGTGCTGTGGGGGAGAGTTTAAACTAAAGTGGCAGGGGGTTGGGAACCTGAGCAGGGAGACAGAGGAAAGGGAAATAAGGATAAAAGCTAAAGACAGGAAGGAGAAAAACAAAAGTAGAAGGCAAAGAATTCAACGGTTTAAATCAAACATGGTCACAGTAAATAATAATTCATATAGGTCTGAGAGCGTTAAAAAAACAAGCCTGAAGGCTTTGTGTCTTAATGCAAGGAGCATTCGGAACAAGGTGGATGAATTAACTGCGCAAATAGAGGTAAATGAATACGATTTGATTGGGATTACAGAAACATGGCTCCAGGGTGGCCAAGGCTGGGAACTCAACATCCAGGGTTATTCAATATTTAGGAAAGATAGGCAAAAAAGAAAGGGAGGTGGGATAGCATTGCTGGTTAAAGAGGGGATTAACACAATTGAAAGGAAGGATATTAGCTCTGATGATGCGGAATCTGTATGGGTAGAACTGAGAAATAACAAGGGGCAGAAAACGTTAGTGGGAGTGGTATATAGACCTCCAAACAGTAATACGGAGGTTGGGGACGGCATTAAAAGGGAAATTAGAGAAGCATGCAGTAAGGGCACAGCAGTCATCATGGGTGACTTTAATTTACATATAGATTGGGCTAACCAAATTAGTAAAAATACTGTGGAGGAGGAATTCCTAGAATGTTTACGAGATGGTTTTCTGGAACAATATGTCGAGGAACCAACCAGAGATCAGGCCATCTTAGACTGGGTATTATGCAATGAGAAAGGATTAATTAGCAATCTTGTTGTACGAGGCCCCTTGGGTCAGAGTGATCATAATATGATAGAATTCTTCATTAGGATGGAGAGTGAAGTAGTTGAATCAGAGACTAGGGTCCTGAATTTAAATAAAGGAAACTACGATGGTATGAGGCGCGAATTGGGTAGGATTGATTGGGGAATGTCACTCAAGGGGTTGACGGTGGATAGGCAATGGCAAACATTCAAAGACTGCATGGATGAGCTACAGAATTTGTACATCCCAGTGTGGCATAAGAATAAAACAAAAAGGGTGACTCAACCGTGGCTAACAAGGGAAATTAGGGATAGCATAAGATCCAAGGAGAGGGCATATAAATTGGCCAGAAAAAGCGGTAGCCCTGAGGATTGGGAACAGTTTAGGATTCAACAAAGGAGGACAAAGGGATTAATTAAGAAGGGGAAAATAGAATATGAAAGTAAGCTTGCTGGGAACATAAAAACTGACTGTAAGAGCTTTTATAGATATGTGAAGAGAAAAAGATTAGTGAAATCAAGTGTAGGTCCCTTGCAGTCAGAAGCGGGGGAAGTTATAATGGGGAACAAAGAAATGGCAGCCCAATTAAATGCATATTTTGGTTCTGTCTTCACAAAGGAGGACACAAATAACCTCCCAGAGATGTTGGAGAACATACGGTCTGATGAAAGGGAGGAACTGAAAGAAATCAGTATTTGCAGGGAAATGGTGTTAGGGAAATTGACGGTATTGAAGGCCGATAAATCCCCAGGGCCTGATAATCTACATCCTAGGGTACTTAAGGAAGTGGCCCTAGAAATAGTAGATGCATTGCTGATCATCTTCCAACATTCGATGGAATCTGGAACTGTACCCATGGATTGGAGGGTAGCTAATGTTACCCCACTATTCAAAAAGGGTGGTAGAGAGAAAGCGGGGAATTACAGACCGGTAAGCCTGACATCGGTAGTGGGGAAAATGCTAGAGTCCATTATAAAGGATGTAATAGCTGAGCACTTGAAAAACAGTGACAGGATCGGACAAAGTCAACATGGATTTACAAAAGGTAAATCGTGCTTGACTAATCTACTGGAATTTTTTGAGGATGTAACTGGGAAAATAGATAAGGGAGAACCAGTAGATGTGGTGTATTTGGACTTTCAAAAGGCTTTCGATAAGGTCCCGCATAAGAGATTAGCGGGTAAAGTTAAGGCACATGGGATTGGGGGCAAGGTATTGACTTGGATAGAGAACTGGTTGGCGGACAGAAAGCAGAGAGTAGGAATTAATGGGTCTTTTTCCGAGTGGCAAGCAGTGACTAGTGGGGTACCGCAGGGATCGGTCCTTGGACCCCAGCTATTCACAATATCCATTAATAATCTAGATAAGGGAATTAAATGTAATATCTCCAAGTTTGCAGATGACACAAAGCTGGGTGGGAGTGTGTGCAGCGAGGAGGATAGCGAGAAACTCCAGGATGATCTGGACAGGTTGGGTGAGTGGGCAGAAGCGTGGCAGATGCAATATAACGTGGATAAGTGCGAGGTTATCCACTTTGGTGTCAAAAACAGAAAGGCAGACTATTATCTGAATGGCAATAGATTGGGAGAAGGGGAAGTGCAATGAGACCTGGGTGTCCTTGTGCACCAGTCGCTGAAAGTAAGCATGCAGGTGCAGCAGGCGGTGAAGAAGGCAAATGGTATGTTGGCCTTCATAGCGAAAGGGTTTGAGTATAGGAACAGGGATGTCCTGCTGCAGTTGTACAGGGCCTTGGTGAGACCACACCTTGAGTACTGTGTGCAGTTTTGGTCGCCTTATCTGAGGAAGGATGTTCTTGCCATGGAAGGAGTTCAGCGAAGATTCACAAGGCTGATACCTGGGATGGCAGGAATGACATATGAGGAGAGATTGGGTCGATTGGGCTTATACTCACTGGAGTATAGAAGAATGAGAGGGGATCTCATCGAAACATATAAAATTCTGACAGGTCTGGACAAACTAGATGCAGGAAGAATGTTCCCGATGGTCGGAGAGTCCAGAACCAGGGGTCATAATCTACGGATAACGGATAAACCATTTAGGACAGAAATGAGGAAGAATTTCTTCACCCAGAGAGTGGTGAACCTGTGGAATTCTCTACCACAGAAGGTAGTTGAGGCGAAGTCATTAAATATATTCAAGGATGAGTTAGATATATTTCTTAAAGCTAAAGGTATCACGGGATAGGGGGAGAAGGCAGGTACAGGATACTGAGTTTAGATGATCAGCCATGATCTCATCGAATGGCGGAGCAGGCTCGAGGGGCCGAATGGCCTACTCCTGCTCCTATCTTCTATGTTTCTATGTTTCTATGTAACTCGACTGTACCCGAACCATCTCCTCTTTAAAGGCAGCCCATTGTTCAATTCCAGTTTTGCCTGCCAATCTTTGATTCCAATTTACCCGGGCCAGATCCGTTCTCATCCCACTGAAGTTGGCCTTCCTCCAATTAAGTATTTTTACTCTGGATTGCTCCCTGTCCTTTTCCATAGCTAATCTAAACCTTATGATAATATGATCACTGCTCCCTAAATGTTCACCTACTGACACTTGCTCCACTTGACCCACCTCATTCCCCAGAACCAGATCCAGCAATGCCTCCTTCCTCGTTGGGCCGGAAACATACTGATCAAGAAGTTCTCCTGAACACATTACAGAAATTCTTCCCCCTCTCTGCCCTTTACACTATTACTATCCCAGTCTATATTAGGATAAAAATGAGAAGTCGCACAACACCAGGTTATAGTCCAACAGATTTATTTAATTTTACAAGCTTTCGAAGCAGTTCGCTCCTTCGTCAGGTAAGTTGCTAACTTACCTGACGAAGGAGCGAACTGCTTCGGAAGCTTGTAAAATTAAATAAATCTGTTGGACTATAACCTGGTGTTGTGCAACTTCTCATTTTTGTCCACCCCAGTCCAACGCCGGCATCTCCACATCATGACCTATATTAGGATAGTTGAAGTCCCCCATTATCACTACTCTATAGTTCTTGCATCTCTCTGTAATTTCTCTGCAAATTTGCACGTCCATATTTTTCCCACTAGTTGGTGGCCTACAGAATACACCTAGTAGTATAATGGCACCTCTATTATTTCTTAACTCTAGCCACATAGATTCTGTCCTTGACCCCTCCAGGACATCCTCTCTCTCCAGCATTGTAACATTCTCCTTAATTAATATTGCCATCCCACCTCCTATCTTTCCTGAACACCTTATATCAAGGAATATTTAATACCCAATCCTGCCTTTTTTTGAGCCACGTCTCCGTTATCACCATGACATCATATTCCCATGTGGCTATTTGCGCCTGCAGCTCACCAACCTTATTTACTATGCTTTGTGCGTTTACACACATGCACTGTAAACCTGTCTTTGACCTTCTTGTATTCTTTTTTAGTCTGACCCCACCTAATACCGTACTATTTCTTACTCTAGTACAAAATCCATCTCTCCCAATCCTTTATGCACTTTGTTTCTTCTTTCTAATGCTACATCCTGGTGCCCATCCCCCTGCCAAATTAGTTTAAATCCTCCCCAACAGCACTAGCAAACCTCACTCCACTCCCCCAACCTCCCCCCCCCACCCCCGGCCACCCGCGAGGATATTGGCCCAGAAATTGATCTCGCTCTGTTCCCGCGGGGGTAAGCCTTCCCCGCGATCTCTCACCTCGCTTGTGCTTTTTCAGATCCAGCTCGCACGAACTTGATGTTCCAGACATCAGCTGGGCAGTGCTTGCGTATCCCAGCGGCGTAGTGAATTCGTGCGAGCTGTGGGATCACGTGACTCAGTTAGAGCCAATGGCAGCACACCATCTTCCATTCATAAGTTTCACATACGTGCTGTGAAATCTATGAATCTTACACCCCCCCAAAATAACAGCTAAACCTCAATTAAATTTTTTAAAAAAACCATCACATTAATAAAATAAGTATAGTTAAATAAATTAACCATTTTAAATAAAAAATTAAATTTTTGAAAAAATTTTAAATCTATTAAAAAGTTATAAAAATAAACTTACCTGTCTTTAAAGTCTCTAAAAAAGATATACCTGTTAAAAAAAATTCAAAAAAATACTTAATTCACTACTTACCTTGTTAAAAGTGGGTCTTACTCCTCCTTTTTCCATTTCTAAAATCTTCCGTACTTACCTGCGCGTTCAAAGCATGAAGTGCACAGCGTGCGCGCAGCCTGTAGCGCGCACGCGATGCACCGAGGAACCGCCCCCTTTTCAAAAGAGCAATTGCCGGTTTTCAGCGCATGCACAGGGCATGCAGAAAACCGGCAATTGGAGTGGGAATACGCGAGAGTACGCAGTGCGTACTCTCGCGTCGCGGGATGAATTTTCGGCCCATTGTTCCTGGCTCTGTTGAAGTGCAACCTGTCTGGCCTGTACGGGTCCCACCTCCCCCAGAACCAGCAACAATGCCCCAGGAATCTGAAGCCCTCCCTCCTGCACCATCTCTCCAGCCACGCATTCACCTGCTCTATCCTCCTATTTCTATACTCACTAGCACGTGGCACTGGGAGTAATCCGGAGATTACTACCTTTGAGGTCCAGCTTTTTAATCTCTTTCCTCGCTCCCTAAAATCTGCCTGCAGGACCTCGTCCCTCTTTCTACCTATGTTGTTGGTACCGATATGGACCACGACCTCTGGCTGTTCACCCTGCCCCCTCAAAGTGTTCTGCAGCCGCTCAGTGACATCCTTGACCCTGGCACTAGGGAGGCAACATACCATCCTGGAGTCACGGCTGTGGCCGCAGAAACGCCTGTCTGTTCCCCTAATTATCGAATCGAATCCCCTGCCACTATTGCTCTCCCGATCTTCCTCCTTACCCCCCGTACAGCTGAGCTACCCGTGGTGCCGTGGACTTGGCTCTAGCTGTACTCCCCAGAGGAACCATTGCCCTCACCAGTATTCTTGGAGAGCGAGATGTACTCAGGGGACTCCTGAACTACCTGCCTGGTCCTCCTTGTCTGTCTGACGGTCACCCATTTCCTCTCTGCCTGCACACTCTTAAACTGCGGGGTAACCACCTCCTGAAACGTGCTATCCACAGCTCTCAGCCTCATGGATGCACCGCAGTGACGCCAGCTGCTGCTCAAACTCCGAAACCCGGAGCTCGAGCTCCTCCAGCTGATGACACTTCCTGCACACGTGGTTGTCCAGGACATGGGAAGCGTCCTGGATTGCCCACATGGCACTGGATGCGTATTCCACAGGGACTGAGGTGCCCTGCCCTGCCTCTACTTAATAGATTATTAACTAACTTAACAGAAATAAATTCAAGACTTAAAAATGAACAATCACC
The DNA here is from genome assembly GCA_030390025.1 of Squalus acanthias. NCBI lineage: Eukaryota > Metazoa > Chordata > Chondrichthyes > Squaliformes > Squalidae > Squalus > Squalus acanthias. The sequence continues at coordinate 891,955 of JASTWF010000103.1, forward strand.
AGCTACTCATCATTTTGGTTTTTTTCTCTTCAGCTCCTTCCCTTGTGCTGACGTCACTTACCTCGCTCCCTGACACTCGCACTCCCTCCAGGCTCCGGGTCTACCTTTATCTCCGGCCGCTCCTCTCGCTCTATCCTCCTTCCCCCTCTGTTCCGAATTCCCACTCTCTCCAATTTCCCAACCTTAGCACTCTATTTATAAGCACTCTGTTTATGATCACCCTGTGCAGCCCACCCTCTATGATTTTCTGATTGTAGGGCTGGAGGAGGTTACAGAGATGGGGAGGTCATGGAAGGATATGAACATGAGGATGAGAATTTTAATATGGAGGTGTTGCTGGACCGAGAACCAATGTAGGTCAGCGAGCACAGAGGGTGATGGGTGAACGGGACTCGGTGCGAGTGAGGACACGGGCAGCAGAGTTTTGGATGAGTTTAAATTTATGGAGAGTCGAAGATGGGAGGCCGGCCAGGAGAGCATTGGAATAGTCGAGTCTGGAGGTAACAAAGGCATGGATGAGGATTTCAGCAGCAGATGAGCTGAGGCAGGGGTGGAGTCGGGTGATGTTACCGAGGTGGAAGTAGGCGGTCTTGGTGATGGAGAGGATATGGGGTCAAAGCTCAGCTCAGGGTCAAATAGGACACCGAGGTCGCGAACAGTCTGGTTCGGCCTCAGACAGTGGCCGGGGAGGGGGATGGGATCAGTGAATCATAGAATCATAGAATGGTTACAGCACAGCAGGAGGCTATTCGGCCCGTCGAGCCCGTGCCGGCTCTCTGCAAGGGCACTTCAGCGAGTCCCACTCCCCCGCCCTTTCCCCGTAGTCCTGCAAAAAAATTTCCTTCGGGTATTTATCCAATTCCCTTTTGAAGGCCACGATTGAGTCTGCCTCCACCACCCTTTCAGGCAGTGCATTCCAGATCATAACCACTCGCTGCGTAAAAATTTTTCCTCATGTCGTGGCGACAGAACAGAGGTTGTGACGGGGATTGAAGACAATAGCTTCAGTCTTCCCAAAGTTAAATTAGAGGAAATTGCAGCTCATCTAGGACTGGATGTTAGTCAAGCAGCGGGACAACACAGAGGCCGTGGAGGGGTCGAGAGAGGTGGTGGGTGAGGTTGAGCTGGGTGTCGTCAGCGTACATGTGGAAACTGACGCTGTGTTTTCGGATGATGTCGCCGAGGGGCAGCATGTAGATGAGAAATAGGAGGGGGCCAAGGATAGATCTTGAGGGGCCCCAGAGGTAACGGTGTGGGAGCGGGAAGAGAAAGCATTGCAGGAGAATCTCTGGCTATGACTGGATAAATAGGAATGGAACCAGGCGAGTGCAGTCCCACCCAGCTGGACGACGGTGGAGAGGTGTTGGAGGAGAATGCGTAACAGGGTCCTGTTCAGTTAATGATGAAGGAACTACGTTGGCTGGTTACTAATTGGTTGGTTGGCTGGTTGCTAGTTAACTGGTTGGCTGGTTGCTAGTTAGCTGGTTGGCTAGCTGCTGATTGGTTAGTTGACTGATTGTTGGTTGGTTGATGGTTTGGTTGGTTGTTGGCTAGTTAAGTTGGCTGCTGACTAAGCTGGTCAGCTGGATGGCTAGCTGCTGCTTGGCTTGTTATTGGTTGGTTAGTTGGCTGGCTACTTGTTAGCTGGTTGGCTGGCTAGCGGCTAGCTGGCTAGATGGGTGGGTGCTGGTTGATTGGTTGACTGGTGTGTAGTAAATTGGCTGGCTGGTGGTTGGTTAGTTGGCTAGCTGTCGGTTGGTTAGTTGGCTGGCTGTCGGTTGGTTAGTTGGCTGGCTGTCGGTTGGTTAGTTGGCTGGCTGGTGGTTGGTTAGTTGGCTGGCTGGTGGTTGGTTAGTTGGCTGGCTGGTGGTTGGTTAGTTGGCTGGCTGTCGGTTGGTTAGTTGGCTGGCTGTCGGTTGGTTAGTTGGCTGACTGTCGGTTGGTTAGTTGGCTGGCTGACGGTTGGTTAGTTGGCTAGCTGTCGGTTGGTTAGTTGGCTGGCTGTCGGTTGGTTAGTTGGCTGGCTGGTGGTTGGTTAGTTGGCTGGCTGTCGGTTGGTTAGTTGGCTAGCTGTCGGTTGGTTAGTTGGCTGGCTGTCGGTTGGTTAGTTGGCTGGCTGGTGGTTGGTTAGTTGGCTGGCTGTCGGTTGGTTAGTTGGCTGGCTGTCGGTTGGTTAGTTGGCTGGCTGGTGGTTGGTTAGTTGGCTGGCTGTCGGTTGGTTAGTTGGCTGGCTGTCGGTTGGTTAGTTGGCTGGCTGGTGGTTGGTTAGTTGGCTGGCTGGCGGTTGGTTAGTTGGCTGGCTGTCGGTTGGTTAGTTGGCTGGCTGTCGGTTGGTTAGTTGGCTAGCTGGTGGTTGGTTAGTTGGCTGTCGGTTGGTTACTTGGCTGGCTGTCGGTTGGTTAGTTGGCTGGCTGGTGGTTGGTTAGTTGGCTGGCTGTCGGTTGGTTAGTTGGCTGGCTGTCGGTTGGTTAGTTGGCTGGCTGGTGGTTGGTTAGTTGGCTGGCTGTCGGTTGGTTAGTTGGCTGGCTGGTGGTTGGTTAGTTGGCTGGCTGGTGGTTGGTTAGTTGGCTGGCTGTCGGTTGGTTAGTTGGCTGGCTGGTGGTTGGTTAGTTGGCTGGCTGTCGGTTGGTTAGTTGGCTGGTGGTTGGTTAGTTGGCTGGCTGTCGGTTGGTTAGTTGGCTGGCTGTCGGTTGGTTAGTTGGATGGCTGTCGGTTGGTTAGTTGGCTGGCTGGTGGTTGGTTAGTTGGCTGGTGGTTGGTTAGTTGGCTGGCTGTCGGTTGGTTAGTTGGCTGGCTGACGGTTGGTTAGTTGGCTGGCTGTCGGTTGGTTAGTTGGCTAGCTGTCGGTTGGTTAGTTGGCTGGCTGTCGGTTGGTTAGTTGGCTGGCTGACGGTTGGTTAGTTGGCTGGCTGTCGGTTGGTTAGTTGGCTAGCTGTCGGTTGGTTAGTTGGCTAGCTGTCGGTTGGTTAGTTGGCTGGCTGACGGTTGGTTAGTTGGCTAGCTGTCGGTTGGTTAGTTGGCTAGCTGTCGGTTGGTTAGTTGGCTGGCTGACGGTTGGTTAGTTGGCTGGCTGGTGGTTGGTTAGTTGGCTGGCTGTCGGTTGGTTAGTTGGCTGGCTGACGGTTGGTTAGTTGGCTGGCTGTCGGTTAGTTAGTTGGCTGGCTGTCGGTTGGTTAGTTGGCTGGCTGGTGGTTGGTTAGTTGGCTGGTGGTTGGTTAGTTGGCTGGCTGGTGGTTGGTTAGTTGGCTGGTGGTTGGTTAGTTGGCTGGCTGGTGGTTGGTTAGTTGGCTGGCTGTCGGTTGGTTAGTTGGCTGGCTGGTGGTTGGTTAGTTGGCTGGATGTCGGTTGGTTAGTTGGCTGGCTGTCGGTTGGTTAGTTGGCTGGCTGTCGGTTGGTTAGTTGGCTGGCTGGTGGTTGGTTAGTTGGCTGGATGTCGGTTGGTTAGTTGGCTGGCTGTCGGTTGGTTAGTTGGCTGGCTGTCGGTTGGTTAGTTGGCTGGCTGGTGGTTGGTTAGTTGGCTGGTGGTTGGTTAGTTGGCTGGCTGGTGGTTGGTTAGTTGGCTGGTGGTTGGTTAGTTGGCTGGTGGTTGGTTAGTTGGCTGGCTGTCGGTTGGTTAGTTGGCTGGCTGGCGGTTGGTTAGTTGGCTGGCTGGTGGTTGGTTAGTTGGCTGGTGGTTGGTTAGTTGGCTGGTGGTTGGTTAGTTGGCTGGTGGTTGGTTAGTTGGCTGGCTGTCGGTTGGTTAGTTGGCTGGCTGGTGGTTGGTTAGTTGGCTGGCTGGTGGTTGGTTAGTTGGCTGGCTGTCGGTTGGTTAGTTGGCTGGCTGGTGGTTGGTTAGTTGGCTGGATGTCGGTTGGTTAGTTGGCTGGCTGTCGGTTGGTTAGTTGGCTGGCTGTCGGTTGGTTAGTTGGCTGGCTGGTGGTTGGTTAGTTGGCTGGCTGGCGGTTGGTTAGTTGGCTGGCTGGTGGTTGGTTAGTTGGCTGGTGGTTGGTTAGTTGGCTGGTGGTTGGTTAGTTGGCTGGTGGTTGGTTAGTTGGCTGGCTGTCGGTTGGTTAGTTGGCTGGCTGGTGGTTGGTTAGTTGGCTGGCTGGTGGTTGGTTAGTTGGCTGGCTGTCGGTTGGTTAGTTGGCTGGCTGGCGGTTGGTTAGTTGGCTGGCTGGTGGTTGGTTAGTTGGCTGGTGGTTGGTTAGTTGGCTGGTGGTTGGTTAGTTGGCTGGTGGTTGGTTAGTTGGCTGGCTGTCGGTTGGTTAGTTGGCTGGCTGGTGGTTGGTTAGTTGGCTGGCTGGTGGTTGGTTAGTTGGCTGTTGGTTGTTTTGGGGTCTTACTCTGGATATTCCAATATTCAGATTGCTCCCTATAGACTTGAGGGTATCTTCTCTGCTTCTGATATCTGCACAAGCCTTGACAGCATTCCCAGGATAACAAACACAAATCCTTTCTTTAGATTTCTTTATCTGTTGGATTGAATCTGTGCTGCCACAGAATTCTTGTCGAGTTTTTGAAGGTGATAGGGCATCACACCAGACTGTGCTTTGAACTTGCTCTCCTAGATGAATTTATTGATCAACAGATGAGACAGTGAATAAATATCAGTAAATAATGTAATAGATAATATAACAAATGCTAGGCTATTGTGACAAAAGGAAGTGCTTCTTCACACAAAGGGTGGTGGAAATCTGGAACTCTCCCCCCAAAAAGCTGTTGTGGCTGGGGGTCAATTGGAAATTTCAAAATTGAGGTTGATAGATTTTTGTTAGTTAAAGGTATTAGATAAGAGTTGAGGTACAGATCAGCTATGATCTAATTGAATGATGGAACAGACTCGAGGGAGTGAATGTCCTCCTCCTGTTCCTACATTCCTATATGTGTCAGCCAGTGGCTCAGTTGGCAGCACTCTCACCTCTGAGTCAGAAGGTTGTGGGTTCGAGCCCACTCCAGAGACTTGAGCACAAAATCCAGGCTGACACTCCCAGTGCAGTGCTGAGGGAGTGCTACACTGTCGGAGGAGCCGTCTTTCGGTTAAACCGAGGCCCCGTCTGCTCTCTCAGGTGGATGTAAAAGCTTCCATGGCATTATTTCGAAGAAGAGCAGGGGAGTTCTCCCTGCCTACATTACAACAGTGACTACACTTCAAAGAGTATTTCATTGGCTGTAAAGTGCTTTGGAAAGTCCTGAGGTTGTGAAAGGCGCTACAGAAATGCAGGCCTTACTTTCTTAACTCCTTGACACTCCAAGGAAAATAACAAATAGCAGAGAGTGTGAAAAGCAGCATGGTCAGGGCAGGGTTTGAGGCTCTGCTAGTTTAACACCTGCAAATTCAACAGACAGACAAGTTCAGGATGTGCTGCAGCTAATTTGAACTGTCTCACTGGTGGCTGCCTGCAGAGGGCAGTGCTGGCCTGTAATTCCAGCAGCTGGGATTCCCTCACATTCCTACTCCGAACTTTCACCTCTTGTTACTCCTAAACTCCATAATCCCCCAACGGACACGGTCTTCCTCCTCACTGTGTCGAAATCGAGGTTCATCACACCGTCTCCTCCACCTCAACCTTTCCCAGAACCCCTCACCTCCCTCCTACAATCTACTTGTCTTTATCTCCGACTCTTTTCAAACCGTCCTGCACTGTGACCTTTCACCCTTCACCTCAGGTTGTTTAAATAAAATAATCTTTTGGTGTTGAAAATTATTTTCCAAGGATAGTTTAGAAGATTAAGGGCCAATCTAATTGAGGTGTTTAAGTCGATTAAAGGATTCGATGGGGTAGATGGAGAGAAACTATTTCCTCTGGTGGGGGGAGTCATAGAGTCATAGAGTTATACAGCACAGAAAGAGGCCCTTCGGCCCATCGTGTCCGCGCCGGCCATCAAGCCCTGTCTATTCTAATCCCATTTTCCAGCACTTGGTCCGTAGCCTTGTATGCTATGGCATTTCAAGTGCTCATCTAAATGCTTCTTGAATGTTGTGAGGGTTCCTGCCTCTACCACCCTTTCAGGCAGTGAGTTCCAGATTCCAACCATCCTCTGGGTGAAAAGGTTTTCCTTCAAATCCCCTCTAAACCTCCCGCCCCTTACCTTGAAACTATGCCCCCTGGTTATTGACCTACTAAGGGGAAAAGTTCCTTTCTATCTACCCTATCTATGCCCCTCATAATTTTGTACACCTCAATCAGGTCCCCCCTCAGCCTTCTCTGCTCTAAGGAAAACAACCCCAGCCTGTCCAGTCTCTCTTCATAGCTGAAGCGCTCCAGCCCAGGTAACATCCTGGTGAATCTCCTCTGCACCCTCTCTAATACAATCACATCCTTCCTACAGTGTGGCGACCAGAACTGCACACAGTATTCCAGCTGTGGCCTAACTAGCGTTTTGTACAGCTCCATCATAACCTCCCTGCTCTTATATTCTATGACTCGGCTATTGAAAGCAAGTATCCCATATGCCTTCTTAACCACCTTATCTACCTGTCCTGCTGCCTTCAGGGATCTATGTACATGCACACCAAGGTCCCTCTGATCCTTTGTCCTTCCTAGGGTCCTACCATTCATTGTGTATTCCCTTCCCTTGTTAGTCCTCCCAAAATGCATCACCTCACACTTTTCAGGGTTAAATGCCATTTGCCACTGTTCTGCCCATCTAACCAACCCGTCTATATCGTCCTGTAGCCTAAGGCTTCCCTCCTCGCTATTTACCACTCCACCAATTTTCGTGTCATCTGCGAACTTACTGATCATACCTCCTACATTCATATCTAAATCATTAATGTACACTACAAACAGCAAAGGGACCCAGCACCGATCCCTGCACACAAAGGGTAGTGGAAATCTGGAACTCTCTCCCCCAAAAAGCTGTTGAGGCTGGGGGTCAATCGAACATTTCAAAACTGAAATTGATAGATTTTTGTTGGACAAGGGTATTAAGGGTTACGGAACCAAGGAGTAAATGGAGTTAAGATACAGATCAGCTATGATCTAACTGAATGGCGGAACAGGCTGGAGGGGCTGAATGGCCTCCTCCTGTTCCAGTGTAACAGGCTCGAGGGGCTGAATGGCCTCCTCCTGTTCCAGTGTAACAGGCTCGAGGGGCTGAATGGCCTCCTCCTGTTCCAGTGTAACAGGCTCGAGGGGCTGAATGGCCTCCTCCTGTTCCTGTGTAACAGGCTGGAGGGGCTGAATGGCCTCCTCCTGTTCCAGTGTAACAGGCTCGAGGGGCTGAATGGCCTCCTCCTGTTCCTGTGTAACAGGCTCAAGGGGCTGAATGGCCTCCTCCTGTTCCTGTGTAACAGGCTGGAGGGGCTGAATGGCCTCCTCCTGTTCCAGTGTAACAGGCTCGAGGGGCTGAATGGCCTCCTCCTGTTCCTGTGTAACAGGCTCGAGGGGCTGAATGGCCTCCTCCTGTTCCGATGTTCCGACTCTTTTCAAACCCGGTGACTTCCTGCACTGTGACCTTTAACCCTTCACCTCAGGTTGCCTGAACAAAGTATTCTTTTGCTTGCAAGGAAACCGCAGACTCCCCCTCCCCCGATGCACCAGTTGGTGAGGGTGACTGGTTTCAACTGCGCTGAGTCCAGCTGATCTCAGCTAATGCAGTCCCGGCTCAGTGGGCAGCACTCTCTCGCCTCTGAGTCAGAAGGCCGTGGGTTCAAGCCCCACTCCAGAGACTTGAGCACAAAATCCAGGCTGACACTCCAGTGCAGTACTGAGGGAGTGCTGCACTGTTGGAGGTGCCGTCTTTTAGATGAGAATTTAAACCAAAGCCCTGTCTGCCCTCTCAGGTGGACGTAAAAGATCCCATGGCACTATTTCGAAGAGGAGTAGGGGAGTTCTCCCCGGTGTCCTGGGGCCAATATTTATCCCTCAACCAGCATCACTAAAACAGATGATCTGGTCATTATCACATTGCTGTTTGTGGGAGCTTGCTGTGCGCAATATGGCTGCCGTGTTTCCTACATTACAACAGTGACCACACTTCAAAAGTACTTAATTGGCTGTAAAGCGCTTTGAGGCTTTCTGAGGTTGTTAAAGGTTGCTATATAAATGCAAGTCTTTCTTTTGTGGAGATGCTACGACCAGGCTGAGCGGCCCCTGAGAATCAGCCGGTGTTTCCATTCACCGGTCCTGGTGTGCTGATGTTGGGTGAGGTCAGGTGGGGCTCGGCTCTGATGGTCCTCCATGATTGACGTCAGCTGCCACTCATTGACCAGAGCGCTCTGCTGTCCAATTCTGACTGGACAATCCAATTTTTGAGTTCAAGTGTCTGAGTTTATATAGTATTAGGCAGTGAGGCAATACAATACAATACAAATCCGCCTCCTAACTTCCTTTAGTGTCTCATTATGTTGAGGCTTTATTAATTAGGAGCAAATGAACTTCTGACCTCAAAGTGATGTCCTTCTCCTTCTCTCTTGTCTACTTTCCTGAGAGGGTGGCCTAATAATCCAGTACTCCAGTGAGAGTCAGCACCTTCAGGAGAGATGGGGACCCGTACCCCAGTGAGAGTCAGTACCTTCAGGAGAGGAGGGGACCCGTACCCCAGTGAGAGTCAGCACCTTCAGGAGAGGAGGGGACCCGTACCCCAGTGAGAGTCAGTACCTTCAGGAGAGGAGGGGACCCGTACCCCAGTGAGAGTCAGCACCTTCAGGAGAGATGGGGACCCGTACCCCAGTGAGAGTCAGCACCTTCAGGAGAGGAGGGGACCCGTACCCCAGTGAGAGTCAGCACCTTCAGGAGAGGAGGGGACCCGTACCCCAGTGAGAGTCAGCACCTTCAGGAGAGGAGGGGACCCGTACCCCAGTGAGAGTCAGTACCTTCAGGAGAGGAGGGGACCCGTACCCCAGTGAGAGTCAGCACCTTCAGGAGAGGAGGGGACCTGTACCCCAGTGAGAGTCAGCACCTTCAGGAGAGGAGGGGGCCCGTACCCCAGTGACAGTCAGCACCTTCAGGAGAGGAGGGGACCCGTACCCCAGTGTGAGTCAGCACCTTCAGGAGAGGAGGGGGCCCGTACCCCAGTGAGAGTCAGCACCCTCAGTAGAGGAGGGGCCCATACCCCAGTGAGAGTCAACACCTTCAGGAGAGGAGGGGACCTGTACCCCAGTGAGAGTCAGCGCCTTCAGGAGAGGAGGGGGCCCGTACCCCAGTGAGAGTCAGCGCCTTGGTAGCACGCTTGCCTCAGAGTCAGAAGGTTGTGGGTTCGAGTCCCACTCCAGAGACTTGAGCACAAAATCCAGGCTGACACTCCAGTGCAGTACTGAAGGAGTGCTGCACTGTCGGAGGTGCCGTCTTTTGAATGAGACGTAAAACTGAGGCCCCGTCTGCTCTCTCAGGTGAACGTAAAAGATCCCATGGGCACTCATTTCAAAGAAAAGTAGGCGAGTCCTGGCCAATATTTATCCCTCAACCAACATAACAACCACAGATGATCTGGTCATTATCACATTGCTGTTTGTGGGAGCTTGCTGTGCGCAAATTGGCTGTCACGTTTCCCACATTACAACAGTGACTCCGCTTCAAAAAGTACTTCATTGGCTGTAAAGCACTTTGGGACGTCCGGTGGTCGTGAAAGGCGCTGGAGAAATGCAAGTCTTTCTTCTTCTTCTCAGTTGAATCAAATCATTGTCAGTGGTTCAGGAAGAAGGCTCGCCACCATCTTCACAAAAGGGCAACTGGGGATGGGCAATAAATGCCAGGCTTGCCAGCGACGCCCTCATCCCGAGAATGAATAAAAAAGAAAACTTAGCTCCCTTAGGTATCGCCTGCTTCCTCAATTTTAGGTGGTCGATGATCCCTTCCCGGCGTTATCTTTTTTGTAACCACATTTGAGGTGCCATTGCTCCTTCTTCTTGCAGTGCGTGTGGCTCAGTCGCACTCGCGTCCCTCTCTTAGTAACACCAAAGGAAATGGTGCTGTTCTCTCACCCGATTTCCACTGGGAACGTAACTGGGAAATGGTATCGCTCCCTGTCACTGCAGCGATGGGGACTCCCTCCTGGCCGGGGTATCCCGAGTGCGAACCAGCCCAGGTGGGAGACCTCATTCTCAGAAGCCTTTGCAAAGACAGAAAGACTTGTATTTCTATCGCGCCTTTCACAACTTTTATTCAAGTGTGGTCACTGTTGAAAGGCAGCAGCCAATTAGCGCACTGCAAGCTCCAAAGTGTGATCCAAACAGCAATGTGATAATGAGCAGATAATCTGTTTTTTTGTGACGTTGATTGAGGGATAAATATTGGCCCCAGGACACCGGGGAGAACTCCCCCGCTCTTCTTCGAAATAGTGCCGTGGGATCTTTCACATCCACCTGAGAGAGCAGATGGGGCCTCGGTTTAAGATCTCGTCCGAAAGACGGCACCTCTGACAGTGCTGCACTCCCTCAGCACTGCACTGGGAGTGTTAGCCTGGATTTTTGTGCTCAAATCTGTGGAGTGGGACTTGAACCCACAACCTTCTGACTCAGAGGTGAGGGTGCTACCCACTGAGCCACTGGCTGACACCGTCCTGTTTAATTGCCGGGGCTGTCAGAGCTCTGGAATCTGGCTGTTACTGAGTCACCACGTGCTGCAAGCAGAAGGAGGAATGTGATGGAAAGAAGTGGATTCAAATCTCTGAGAATCACACTTTGGAACGAGTTCAAAAGGCCAATCGGAGACGGAGAAGGTAATTAACTGAGAGACAGCAGTTATCAACAGCTGACGAGAGCGACATCAATCATCGTAAAACCAATTAAAGGCATCAGTATAACACAGAAAGGAAGGCTGGTTCCAACCCAGGAATCACATCTCCCTGCGACCTTGTGGGTAAACAGACTCATCCCTCAATAACGCGCAGAGTCAATGGCTGCGGCGTAGCTCGGTGAATCTGTCAATTAGTAAACTGCTCACTCAGACACTAAACCAATGTTTACTTAAAGTCCTCTCTGCTGGCAGGACAGAAGGCTGGGAAACCGATTCAGAATCTTGTGAGAACATTGTCCCCTCAATAACACTCCCCTCCCTCACACTCCCCTCAATAACACTCCCCTCCCTCACACTCCCCTCCCTCACACTCCCCTCCCTCACACTCCCCTCAATAACACTCCCCTCCCTCACACACCCCTCCCTCACACTCCCCTCAATAACACTCCCCTCCCTCACACTCCCCTCAATAACTCTCCCCTCCCTCACTCTCCCCTCCCTCACTCTCCCCTCAATAACACTCCCCTCAATAACACTCCCCTCCCTCACACTCCCCTCAATCACTCTCCCCTCCCTCACTCTCCCCTCAATAACACTCCCCTCCCTCACACTCCCCTCCCTCACGCTCCCCACAATAACACTCCCCTCGCTCACACTCCCCTCACTCAGTCTCCCCTCCCTCACACTCCCCTCCCTCACACTCCCCTCCCTCACTCTCCCCTCCCTCACACTCCCCTCCCTCAGTCTCCCCTCCCTCACACTCCCCTCCCCCACACTCCCCTCCCCCACACTCCCCTCCCTCACTCTCCCCTCCCTCACACTCCCCTCAATAACACTCCCCTCCCTCACACTCCCCTCAATAACACTCCCCTCCCTCACGCTCCCCTCCCTCACGCTCCCCTCCCTCACTCTCCCCTCCCTCACTCTCCCCTCCCTCACACTCCCCTCCCTCACACTCCCCTCAATAACACTCCCCTCCCTCACTCTCCCCCCCTCACACTCCCCTCCCTCAGTCTCCCCTCCCTCACTCTCCCCTCCCTCACTCTCCACTCCCTCACACCCCACTCTCTCACACTCCACTCCCTCACTCTCCACTCCCTCACACTCCCCTCCCTCACTCTCCCCTCCCTCAGTCTCCCCTCCCTCAGTCTCCCCTCCCTTACACTCCCCTCCCTCACACCCCCTCCCTCACACTCCCCTCAATAACACTCCCCTCCCTCACACTCCCCTCCCTCACACTCCCCTCCCTCACACTCCCCTCAATAACACTCCCCTCCCTCACACTCCCCTCCCTCACACTCCCCTCCCTCACACCCCCTCCTCACACTCCCCTCAATAACTCTCCCCTCCCTCACACTCCCCTCAATAACACTCCCTCCCTCACACTCCCCTCAATCACTCTCACCTCCCTCACTCTCCCCTCAATAACACTCCCCTCCCTCACACTCCCCTCCCTCACGCTCCCCTCCCTCCCACTCCCCTCAATAACACTCCCCTCCCTTACTCTCCCCACAATACCACTCCCCTCCCTCACACTCCCCTCACTCAGTCTCCCCTCCCTCACACTCCCCTCCCTCACACTCCCCTCCCTCACTCTCCCTCCCTCACACTCCCCCTCCCTCACTCTCCCCTCCCTCACACTCCCCTCCCTCACTCTCCCAACTCTCCCCTCCTCACTCTCCCTCCCTCACTCCCTCCACACATCCCCTCAATAACACTCCCCTCCCTCACTCTCCCCTCAATAACACTCCCCTCCCTCACACTCCCCTCAAAAACACTCCCCTCCCTCACTCTCCCCCCCTCCCTCACACTCCCCTCCCTCACACTCCCCTCCCTCACTCTCCCCTCCCTCACACTCCCCTCCCCTCACACTCCCCTCAATAACACTCCCCTCCCTCACACTCCCCTCCCTCACTCTCCCCTCCCTCACACTCCCCTCCCTCACACTCCCCTCAATAACACTCCCCTCCCTCACTCTCCCCTCCCTCACACTCCCCTCAATAACACTCCCTCCCTCACTCTCCCCTCAATAACACTCCCCTCCCTCACACTCCCCCCCCACTCCCTCAATAACACTCCCCTCCCTCACACTCCCCTCAATAACACTCCCCTCCCTCACACTCCCCTCAATAACACTCCGCTCCCTCACTCTACCCTCCCTCACTCTCCCCTCCCTCACACCCCACTCCCTCAGTCTCCCCTCCCTCACACTCCCCTCCCTCACTCTCCCCTCCCTCAGTCTCCCCTCCCTCACTCTCCCCTCCCTCACTCTCCCCTCCCTCACACTCCACACTACCTCACACTCCCCTCAATAACACTCCCCTCCCTCACTCTCCCCTCAATAACACTCCCCTCCCTCACGCTCCCCTCAATAACACTCCCCTCCCTCACTCTCCCCTCCCTCACTCTCCCCTCCCTCACACTCCCCTCCCTCACTCTCCCCTCCCTCACTCTCCCCTCCCTCACACTCCCCTCAATAACACTCCCCTCCCTCACGCTCCCCTCCCTCAGTCTCCCCTCCCTCAGACTCCCCTCCCTCACACTCCCCTCCCTCACACTCCCCTCCCTCACACTCCCTCCCTCACTCTCCCCTCCCTCACACTCCCCTCCCTCCCTCTCTCACACTCCCCTCCCTCACTCTCCACTCCCTCACACTCCCCTCCCTCACTCTCCCCTCCCTCACACTCCCCTCCCTCACTCTCCACTCCCTCACACTCCCCTCCCTCACACTCCCCTCCTTCACACTCCCCACTCCTCACACTCCCCTCCCTCACACTCCCCTCACTCAGTCTCCCCTCCCTCACACTCCCCTCCCTCACACTCCCCTCCCTCACTCTCCCCTCCCTCACACTCCCCTCCCTCACACTCCCCTCCCTCACACTCCCCTCAATAACACTCCCCTCCCTCACACTCCCCTCCCTCACTCTCCCCTCCCTCACACTCCCCTCAATAACACTCCCCTCAATAATACTCCCCTCCCTCACTCTCCCCTCCCTCACACTCCCCTCAATAACACTCCCCTCAATAACACTCCCCTCCCTCACACTGCCCTCAATAACACTCCCCTCAATCACTCTCCCCTTCCTCACTCTCCCCTCCCTCACTCTCCCCTCAATAACTCTCCCCTCCCTCACTCTCCCCTCCCTCACACTCCCCTCAATAACTCTCCCCACCCTCACACTCCCCTCAATAACACTCCCCTCCCTCACACTCCCCTCCCTCACTCTCCCCTCAATAACACTCCCCTCCCTCACACTCCCCTCAATAACACTCCCCTCCCTCACACTCCCCTCAATAACACTCCGCTCCCTCACTCTACCCTCCCTCACTCTCCCCTCCCTCACACCCCACTCCCTCAGTCTCCCCTCCCTCACACTCCCCTCCCTCACTCTCCCCTCCCTCAGTCTCCCCTCCCTCACTCTCCCCTCCCTCACTCTCCCCTCCCTCACACTCCACACTACCTCACACTCCCCTCAATAACACTCCCCTCCCTCACTCTCCCCTCAATAACACTCCCCTCCCTCACGCTCCCCTCAATAACACTCCCCTCCCTCACACTCCCCTCCCTCACTCTCCCCTCCCTCACTCTCCCCTCCCTCACACTCCCCTCAATAACACTCCCCTCCCTCACGCTCCCCTCCCTCAGTCTCCCCTCCCTCAGACTCCCCTCCCTCACACTCCCCTCCCTCACACTCCCCTCCCTCACACTCCCCTCCCTCACTCTCCCCTCCCTCACACTCCCCTCCCTCACTCTCCACTCCCTCACACTCCCCTCCCTCACTCTCCACTCCCTCACACTCCCCTCCCTCACTCTCCCCTCCCTCACACTCCCCTCCCTCACTCTCCACTCCCTCACACTCCCCTCCCTCACACTCCACTCCTTCACACTCCCCACTCCCTCACACTCCCCTCCCTCAGACTCCCCTCACTCAGTCTCCCCTCCCTCACACTCCCCTCCCTCACACTCCCCTCCCTCACTCTCCCCTCCCTCACACTCCCCTCCCTCACGCTCCCCTCCCTCACACTCCCCTCAATAACACTCCCCTCCCTCACACTCCCCTCCCTCACTCTCCCCTCCCTCACACTCCCCTCAATAACACTCCCCTCAATAATACTCCCCTCCCTCACTCTCCCCTCCCTCACACTCCCCTCAATAACACTCCCCTCAATAACACTCCCCTCCCTCACACTCCCCTCAATAACACTCCCCTCAATCACTCTCCCCTCCCTCATTCTCCCCTCAATAACTCTCCCCTCCCTCACTCGCCCCTCCCTCACTCTCCCCTCAATAACTCTCCCCTCCCTCACTCTCCCCTCCCTCACACTCCCCTCAATAACTCTCCCCACCCTCACACTCCCCTCCCTCACACTCCCCTCAATAACACTCCCCTCCCTCACACTCCCCTCCCTCACTCTCCCCTCAATAACACTCCCCTCCCTCACACTCCCCTCAATAACACTCCCCTCCCTCACACTCCCCTCAATAACACTCCGCTCCCTCACTCTCCCCTCCCTCACTCTCCCCTCCCTCAAACTCCCGTACCTCACTCTCCCCTCCCTCACTCCCCACTCCCTCAGTCTCCCCTCCCTCACACTCCCCTCCCTCACTCTCCCCTCCCTCAGTCTCCCCTCCCTCACTCTCCCCTCCCTCACTCTCCCCTCCCTCACACTCCACACTACCTCACACTCCCCTCAATAACACTCCCCTCCCTCACTCTCCCCTCAATAACACTCCCCTCCCTCACGCTCCCCTCAATAACACTCCCCTCCCTCACGCTCCCCTCCCTCACGCTCCCCTCCCTCACTCTCCCCTCCCTCACTCTCCCCTCCCTCACACTCCCCTCCCTCACTCTCCCCTCCCTCACTCTCCCCTCCCTCACACTCCCCTCAATAACACTCCCCTCCCTCACTCTCCCCTCCCTCAGTCTCCCCTCCCTCAGTCTCCCCTCCTTCACACTCCCCTCCCTCACACTCCCCTCCCTCACACTCCCCTCAATAACACTCCCCTCCCTCACTCTCCCCTCCCTCAGTCTCCCCTCCCTCAGTCTCCCCTCCCTCACACTCCCCTCCCTCACACTCCCCTCCCTCACACTCCCCTCCCTCACTCTCCCCTCCCTCACACTCCCCTCCCTCACTCTCCACTCCCTCACACTCCCCTCCCTCACTCTCCACTCCCTCACACTCCCCTCCTTCACTCTCCCCTCCCTCACACTCCCCTCCCTCACTGTCCACTCCCTCACACTCCCCTCCCTCACACTCCCCTCCTTCACACTCCCCACTCCCTCACACTCCCCTCCCTCAGACTCCCCTCCCTCACACTCCCCTCCCTCAGTCTCCACTCCCTCACACTCCCCTCCCTCACACTCCCCTCCCTCACTCTCCCCCCTCACACTCCCCTCCCTCACACTCCCCTCAATAACACTCCCCTCCCTCACTCTCCCCTCCCTCACACTCCCCTCCCTCACTCTCCCCTCCCTCACACTCCCCTCCCTCACACTCCCCTCCCTCACTCTCCCTCACACTCCCCTCCCTCACACTCCCCTCCCTCACACTCCCCTCCCTCACACTCCCCTCCCTCACTCTCCCCTCCCTCACACTCCCCTCCCTCACACTCCCCTCCCTCACACTCCCCTCCCTCACACTCCCCTCCCTCACTCTCCCCTCCCTCACTCTCCCCTCCCTCACACTCCCCTCCCTTAGACTCCCCTCAATCACACTCCCCTCCCTCACACCCCCTCCCGCAGTCTAGAAACATAGAAATATTGAAAAATAGGAGCAGGAGTAGGCCATTCAGCCCTTCGAGCCTGCTCCGCCATTCAATATGATCATGGCTGATCCTCTATCTCAATACCATCTTCCCGCTCTCTCCCCATACCCATTGATGCCTTTTGTGTCTAGAAATCTATCGATCTCCTTCTTAAATATATTCAGTGACTTGGTTTCCACAGCCTTCTGTGGTCGAGAATTCCACAGGTTCACCAACCTCTGAGTGCTGGAGCTGCGGGTGGACTCACTCTGGAGCATGCACGATGCCGAGAACTCGGTGAATCGCTCATTTAGTGAGTTGTCCACACCGCAGGTAAAGGCTAGGACAGACAGTGAATGGGTGACCAAGAAGCAGGGCAATATCAGGAAGGTAGTGCAGGAGTCCCCTGTGGTCATCTCCCTCCAAAACAGGTATGCCGCTTTGGATACTGTTGGGGGAGATGGCCTACCAGGGGAAGGCACTAGCAGCCAGGTTCATGGCACCATGGCTGGCTCTGCTGCACAGCAGGGCGGGAAAAAGAGTGGTAGGGCTATAGTGATAGGGGACTCAATTGTAAGGGGAATAGACAGGAGTTTCTGTGGCCGCAACCGAGATTCCAGGATGGTATGTTGCCTCCCTGGTGCAAGGGTCAAGGATGTCTCGGAGCGGCTGCAGAACATTCTGAAGAGGGAGGGTGAACAGCCAGCTGTCGTGGTGCATGTAGGTACCAACGATATAGGTAAAAAGCGGGAAGAGGTCCTACAAGCAGAATTTAGGGAGCTAGGAGCTAAATTAAAAAGTAGGACCTCTAAGGTAGTAATCTCTGGATTGCTACCAGGGCCACGTGCTAATCAGAATAGAGAGAACAGGATAGTGAGATTGAATACGTGGCTTGAGCAGTGGTGCAGGAGGGAGGGATTCAAATTCCTGAGGCATTGGAACCAGTTCTGGGGGAAGTGGGACCTGTACAAAAGGGACGGTCTGCACTTGGGCAGGACTGGAACCGATGTCCTCGGGGTAATATTTGCTAAAGCAGTTCGGGAGGATTTAAACTAATATGGCAGGGGAATGGGAACCTATGTAGCGAAACAGGGGGAAGTAATATGCAGTCAGAAACAAATGTTAGAAGGGTGAGAAACAATAGGGGAAGGCCGAGTAAACAAAGGCAAGAAACACAAAGGGCCATACTAAATCATAAGTCTAAAAGGACAAAGGATGTTAATAAAACAAGCCTAAAGGCTCTGTGTCTTAATGCAAGGAGTATCCGTAATAAGGTGGATGAATTGACTGTGCAAATAGATGTTAACGGATACGATGTGATTGGGATTACAGAGACGTGGCTCCAGAACAATCAAGGCTGGGAACTGAACATCCAGGGGTATTCAAAATTCAGAAAGGATAGAATAAAAGGAAAAGGGGGTGGGGTAGCATTGCTGGTTAAAGAGGAGATTAATGCAATAGCTAGGAAGGACATCAGCTTGGAGGATGTGGAATCAATATGGGTTGAGCTGCAGAACACCAAAGGGCAGAAAACGTTAGTGGGAGTTGTGTACAGACCTCCAAACAGCAGTAGTGAGGTGGGGGAGGGTATGAAACAGGAAATCAGAGGTGCGTGCAAAAAAGGCACGGCAGTTATCATGGGTGACTTTAATATGCATATAGATTGGGCTACTCAAACTGGAAGCAATACGGTGGAGGAGGATTTCCTGGAGTGTTTAAGGGATGGTTTCCTAAACCAATATGTTGAGGAACCAACTCGAGGGGAGGCCATCCTGGACTGGGTGTTGTGTAATGAGGAGGGACTAATCAGCAATCTTGTGGTACGAGGCCCCCTGGGGAAGAGTGACCATAGTATGGTGGAGTTCTACATTAGGATGGAGAAGGAAACAGTTAAGTCAGAGACCATGGTCCAGAACTTAAATAAGGGCAACTTTGAGGGTATGAGGCGTGAATTGGCGAGGTTAAATTGCCAAGCGATATTTAAGGGGCTATCAGTGGAAGGGCAATGGCAGACATTTAGAGATCGCATGGATGAACTACAACAATTGTACATCCCGGTCTGGCATAAAAATAAAAAAGGGAAGGTGGCTCAACCATGGCTAACAAGGGAAATCAGGGATAGTATTAAAACCAAGGAAGTTGCATACAAATTGGCCAGAAGTAGCAGCAAACCCGGGGACTGGGAGAACTTCAAAACTCAGCAGAGGAGGACGAAGGGTTTGATTAGGGCAGGGAAAATAAAATATGAAAGGAAGCTTGCAGAGAACATTAAAATGGACTGCAAAAGCTTCTATAAATATGTAAAAAGAAAGAGGTTAGTAAAAACAAACGTAGGTCCCCTGCAGTCGGAAACAGGGGAAGTCGTAATGGGGAACAAGGAAATGGCAGATCAATTGAACAAGTACTTTGGTTCGGTGTTTACTGTGGAGGACACACACAACCTGCCGGAAATAAAAGGGGTCAGAGGATCTGGTAAGAGGGAGGAGCTGAGGGAAATCCTTATTAGTCGGGAAAAGGTATTGGGGAAATTGATGGGACTGAAGGCTGAAAAATCCCGGGGGCCTGATGGTCTGCATCCCAGAGTACTTAAGGAGGTGGCCTTGGAAATAGTGGATGCATTGACGATCATTTTCCAACATTCCTTAGACTCTGGATCAGTTCCGATGGAGTGGAGGGTGGCCAATGTAACCCCTCTTTTTAAAAAAGGAGGGAGGGAGAAAGCAGGGAATTATAGACCGGTCAGCCTGACATCGGTCGTGGGTAAAATGATGGAAGCAATTATTAAAGATGTCATAACAGACCATTTGGAAAGTGGCGACATGATAGGTCCAAGTCAGCATGGATTTGTGAAAGGGAAATCATGCTTGACAAATCTTCTGGAATTTTTTGAGGATGTTTCCAATAGGGTGGACAGGGGGGAACCAGTAGATGTGGTGTATTTGGACTTTCAGAAGGCCTTCGACAAGGTCCCACACAAGAGATTGGTGAGCAAAGTTAAAGCACATGGGATTGGGGGTAATGTGTTGACGTGGATTGAGAACTGGTTGGCACACAGGAAACAAAGAGTAGGAGTAAATGGGTACTTTTCAGAATGGCAGGCAGTGACCAGCGGGGTACCGCAAGGTTTGGTGCTGGGACCCCAGCTGTTTACATTATATATTAATGATTTGGACGAAGGGATTAAATGTAACATCTCCAAATTTGCGGATGACACTAAATTGGGAGGCAGTGTGAACAATGAGGAGGATGCTAGGAGGCTACAGAGTGACTTGGACAGGTTGGGTGAATGGGCAAATATATGGCAGATGAAGTACAATGTGGATAAATGTGAGGTTATCCACTTTGGTGGTAAAAATAGAGAGGCGGACTATTACCTGAATGGTGGCAGATTAGGGAAAGGGGACGTGCAACGAGACCTGGGCGTCATGGTACATCAGTCACTGAAGGTGGGAATGCAAGTGCAGCAGGCAGTCAAGAAAGCAAACGGAATGATGGCCTTCATAGCAAGGGGATTTGAGTACAGGAGTAGGGAGGTGATGCTACAGTTGTACAGGGCCTTGGTGAGGCCACACCTGGAGTATTGTGCGCAGTTTTGGTCTCCTAACTTAAGGAAGGACATTCTTGCTATTGAGGGAGTGCAGCGAAGGTTCACTAGATTGATTCCTGGGATGGCCGGACTGACATATCAAGAAAGATTGGGTCAACTGAACTTGTATCCTCTGGAGTTCAGAAGAATGAGGGGGGATCTTATAGAGACATTTAAAATCCTGACTGGTTTAGACAAATTAGATGCGGGCAGAATGTTCCCAATGGTAGGGAAAACTAGAACCAGGGGTCACAGTCTAAGGATTAAGGGGAAGCCATTTAGGACTGAGCTGAGGAGGAACTTCTTCACCCAGAGAGTGGTGAATCTATGGAATTCTCTTCCACAGAAGGTTGTTGAGGCCAGTTCGCTAAATATATTCAAAAGGGAGTTAGATATAACACTCACAACTAAGGGGATCAAGGGGTATGGCGAGAAAGCAGGAATGGGGTACTGAGGTAGCATGTTCAGCCATGAACGCATTGAATGGCGGTGCAGGCTCGAAGGACCGAATGGTCTACTCCTGTACCTATTTTCTATGTTTCTATGTTTCTATGAAGAAATGTCTCCTCATCTCAGCCTTAAATGCCCTACCCCGTATCCTGAGACTGTGACCCCTCGTTCTAGACACCCCCCAGCCAGGGGAAACATCCTCCCTGCATCCAGTCTGTCTAGCCCTGTCAGAATTTTATACGTTTCAATGAGGCCCCCTCTCATTCTTCTAAACGCTAGTGAATACAGGCCTAGTCGACCCAATCTCTCCTCATACGACAGTCCTGCCATCCCAGGAATCAGTCTGGTGAACCTTCGCTGCACTCCCTCTATGGCAAGTATATCCTTTCTTAGGTAAGGAGACCAAAACTACACACAGTACTCCAGGTGTGGTCTCACCAAGGCCCTGTATAACTGTAGTAATCATGATGCGGAGATGCCGGTGTTGGACTGGGGTGGACAAAATTGAGAGGTCGCACAACACCAGGTTATAGTCCAACAGTTTTATTTGAAATCACAAGCTTTCGGAGGTTACTACTCCTTCGTTGGGTGAAGTAAAAAGATTCAGAATCGCCAAAGCATATATAGATAGAGCACAATGCATGTGTACCTTACAATTGCAGACAACTAAATTAAATCATCCTGACTATCTGCCGAGGTGTGATAAAGTTAATCAGGTCAGCCAGGAAGGAACCACATCAAAGACATAGCAAGATACAACTGAGACAATGAGGTGGAGTCGCAGGGGGTCTAACGTGTCAAAAGCTGCCGTCTGTATGTAAAACGATAAGCTTTAAAATTTTTACTTTTTTACTGGGAATCACATCTGTGAACAAGCCAACGATGACTCGAGTCCGGATCACGTCATGTATCGTGACATAAACCCAAGATCCCGGTTGAGACCGTCTTCATGAGTGCGCCATGTTCTTCGCAGCCTTCAACATGTCATCGATGACGACAAACACCTCGCTAAGGCCATCCCCACGCCTCCACTACTTGCCTTCAAACAGCCGCCTAACCTCAGAAGTACCATCGTTCGCAGCAAATTACCCAGCTTTCAGGATAACAGCGACCACGACACCACACAACCCTGCCACAGCAAACTCTGCAAGACATGCCAGATCATCAACACAGATACCACCATCACACGTGAGGACACTACCCACCAGGTACATGGTACATACTCATGTGACTCGGCCAACGTTGTCTACCTCATACGTTGCAGGAAAGAATGCACCACGGCATGGTACATCGGCGAGACCATGCAGACACTGAGACAACGTATGAACGAGCACCGCGCAACAATCGCCAGGCAGGATTGTTACCACCCAGTCGGGGAACACTTCAGCAGTCAAGGACATTCAGCCTCGGATCTGCGGGTAAGCGTTCTCCAAGGCAACCTTAGGAACACACGACAACGCAAAATCATCGAGCAGAAACTGATAGCCAAGTTCTGCACTCATGAAGACGGTCTCAACCGGGATCTTGGGTTTATGTCACGATACATGACGTGATCCGGACTCGAGTCATCGTTGGCTTGTTCACAGATGTGATTCCCAGTAAAAAAGTAAAAATTTTAAAGCTTATCGTTTTACATACAGACGGCAGCTTTTGACACGTTAGACCCCCTGTAACTCCACCTCATTGTCTCAGTTGTATCTTGCTATGTCTTTGATGTGGTACCTTCCTGGCTGACCTGATTAACTTTATCACACCTTGGCAGATAGTCAGGATGATTTAATTTAGTTGTCTGCAATTGTAAGGTACACATGCATTGTTCTCTATCTATATATGCTTTGGCGATTCTGTATCTTTTTACTTCACCCGACGAAGGAGTAGTAACCTCCGAAAGCTTGTGATTTCAAATAAAACTGTTGGACTATAACCTGGTGTTGTGCGACCTCTCAATTTTAACTATAGTAAGACATCCTTGCTCCTGTACTCAAATCCTCTTGCAATGAAGGCCAACATACCATTTGCCTTCCTAACTGCTTGCTGCACCTGCATATTTGCTTTCAGTGACTGGTGTACAAGGACACCCAGGTCCCTTTGTACATCAACATTTCCCAATCTATCACCATTTAAATAATACTCTGCCTTTCTGTTTTTCCTACCGAAGTGGATAACTTCACATTTATCCACGTTATACTGCATCTGCCATGTATTTGCCCACTCATTCAACTTGTCTAAATCGCCTTGAAGCCTCTTTGCATCCTCCTCACAACTCACAATCCCACCTAGTTTCGTGTTGTCAGCAAACTTGGAAATATTACATTTGGTTCCCTTATCCAAATCATTGATATATATTGTGAATAGCTGGGGCCCAAGCACTGATCCCTGCAGTCCCCCACCAGTCACCGCCTGCCACCCCGAAAATGACCCATTTATTCCTACTCTCTGTTTCCTGTCTGTTAACCAATTTTCAATCCATGCCAGTAAATTACCCCCAATCCCATGTGCTTTAAATTTGCACACTAACCTCTTATGTGGGACTTTATCAAAGGCTTTCTGAAAATCCCTCCCTCACACTCCCCTCCCTCAGTCTCCCCTCCCTAACTCTCCCCTCCCTCAGTTTCCCCTCCCTCACTCTCCCCTCCCTCACTCTCCCCTCCCTCACTCTCCCCTCCCTCACTCTCCCCTCCCTCACTCTCCCCTCCCTCACTCTCCCTCCCTCACTCTCCCCTCCCTCAGTCTCCCCTCCCTCACTCTCCCCTCCCTCACTCTCCCCTCCCTCAGTTTCCCCTCCCTCAGTTTTCCCTCCCTCACACTCCCCTCCCTCACTCTCCCCTCCCTCACACTCCCCTCCCTCACTCTCCCCTCCCTCACTCTCCCCTCCCTCACACTCCCCTCCCTCAGTCTCCCCTCCCTCACACGCCCCTCCCTCACACGCCCCTCCCTCACACTCCCCTCCCTCACTCTCCCCTCCCTCACTCTCCCCTCCCTCACTCTCCCCTCCCTCACACTCCCCTCCCTCAGTCTCCCCTCCCTCACACGCCCCTCAATCACACTCCCCTCCCTCACTCTCCCCTCCCTCACTCTCCCCTCCCTCACACTCCCCTCCCTCACTCTCCCCTCCCTCACTCTCCCCTCCCTCACTCTCCCCTCCCTCACTCTCCCCTCCCTCACACTCCCCTCCCTCACTCTCCCCTCCCTCACTCTCCCCTCCCTCACTCTCCCCTCCCTCACACTCCCCTCCCTCACTCTCCCCTCCCTCACTCTCCCCTCCCTCACACTCCCCTCCCTCACTCTCCCCTCCCTCACTCTCCCCTCCCTCACCCTCCGTAGAGCTCAGTAGAGGCAGTGTTGACTGGACTCTGAAACACTTCATCGGTGCAGAATTCTAGGCAACAGGGAGGTGCCAGTCAGGAGGCAACTATAATACCTTTCATGACCTTAGGACATCCCAAAGCGCTTCACAGCCAATTAAGTACTTTTTGAAGTGTAGTCACTGTTGTAATGTAGGAAATGCAGCAGCCAATTTGCGCACAGCAAGCTCCCACAAACAGCTTCTTCTTAGGCAGTCCCTCGGAACCGAGGATGACTTGCTTCCACATTAAAAATGAGTTCGCAGGTGACTGATGAGTCCAATGCGGGACCTACAGTCTCTGTCACAGGTGGGGCAGATGGTGGTTGAAGGGGCGGGTGGGTGGGGTGCTTGGGTTGACGTGAGCTCCTTGCGCTGCCTGCGCTTGGCTTCCGCTTGCTCCCGGCGAAGAGACTCGAGGTGTTCGGCGCCTTCCCGGATGCTTCTCCTCCACTTTGTGCGGTCTTGGGCCAGGGATTCCCAGGTGTCGGTGGGGATGTTACACTTTTTCAAGGAGGCTTTGAGGGTGTCCTTGAAGCGTTTCCTCTGCCCACCTGGGGCTCTCTTGCCGTGCCGGAGCTCCAAGTAGAGCACTTGTTTTGGGAGTCTCGTATCGGGCATGCGGACAATGTGACCCGTCCATCGGAGCTGATCGAGCGTGGTCAAAGCTTCGATGCTGCGGATGTTGGCCTGAGCAAGAACACTGATGTTGGTGCACCATTCCTGCCAATGGATTTGCAGGATCTTGCGGAGGCAGCGTTGGTGGTACCTCTCCAGTGCTTTGAGGTGCCTGCTGTACATGGTCCATGTCTCTGAGGCATACAGCAGGGCGGGTATCACTGCTGCTCTGTAGACCATGAGCTGGGTGCTGGGTTTGAGGTCCTGGTCTTCAAACATTCTCTTCCTCAGGCAACCGAAGGCTGCACTGGCACACTGAAGGCGGTGTTGGACTTCGTCGTCGACGTCTGCCCTTGTTGACAGTAGGCTCCCGAGGTATGGAAAGTGGTCCACGTTGTCCAAGGCCTTGTCGTGGATTTTGATAATCGGGGGGCAGTACTGTGTGGCGGGGGCAGGTTGGTAGAGGACCTTTGTCTTACAGATGTTTAGTGTAAGGCCCATGCTCTCGTACGCTGCGGTGAAGGTGTTGACGATGGTTTGGAGTTCGACCTCCGAGTGAGCGCAGACGCAAGCGTCGTCTGCATACTGTAATTCGACGACAGAGGATGGGACGACCTTGGATCTGGACTGGAGGCGACGGAGGTTGAACAGTTTCCCGTTTGTTCTGTAAATTAGCTCCACTCCAGTGGGGAGCTTACTGAGGGTGAGATGGAGCATTGCAGCAAGGAAGTTCGAGAAGAGCGTTGGTGCGATGACACAGCCTTGCTTGACCCCGGTCTGTACGTGAATTGGGTGAAACAGCAATGTGGTAATGACCAGATAATCTGTTTTTGTTATGTTGATTGAGGGATAAATATTGGCCCAGGACACCGGGGAGAACTCCCCTGCTCTTCTTCAAAATAGAGGCCGTGGGATCTTTTACATCCACCTGAGAGAGCAGCCGGAGCCTCGGTTTAACATCTCATCCAAAAGACGGCACCTCCGACAGGGCAGCACTCCCTCAGCACTGCACTGGAGTGTCAGCCTGGATTTTGTGTTCAGGTCTCTCTGGATTTGGGACTTGAAGCCACGACCTTCATGACTCATAAGCGAGAGTGCTGCCCACTGAGCCACAGGTGACACCTTAGCATCTATAGGTCAGCACATAAAAGCAATAGGTCTTACAAATAATAAAAGGCATTGAAAATTAACTAAAAAAGGTCCTGTTAATTGGCCTGTCCGAGGCCCACCTCGAAATGAGCAGCCCGAAACATTTAAGTCAGGGTCCTACACTAATTGAAGGACTCCACTCTTACACCCATCGGTACCAGGCGTTGAGTGGCTCTTCCAGGGACCGCTGGAGGCCCCTCGGAGAAGTGGCCTCACAAACTATTCTTTTCAATTTATTTTTTTATTCATTCACAGGATGTGGGTGTCGCTGACAAGGCCGGCATTTATTGCCCATCCCTAATTGTCCTCGAGAAGGTGGTGGTGAGCCGCCTTCTTGAACCGCTGCAGTCCGTGTGGTGAAGGTGCTCCCACAGTGCTGTTAGGGAGGGAGTTCCAGGATTTTGACCCAGCAACGATGAAGGAACGGCCGATATATTTCCAAGTCAGGATGGTGTGTGACTTGGAGGGGAACCTGGAGGTGATGGTGTTCCCATGTGCCCGCTGCCCTTGTCCTACTAGGTGGTAGAGGTCGCAGGTTTGGGAGGTGCTGCCGAAGAAGCCTTGGCGAGTTGCTGCAGTGCATCTTGTAGATGGTACACACTGCAGCCACAGTACGCCGGTGGTGGAGGGAGTGAATGTTTAAGGAGGTGGATGGGGTGCCAATCAAGTGGGCTGCTTTGTCCTGGATGGTGTCGATCTTCTTGAGTGTTGTTGGAGCTGCACTCATCCAGGCAAGTGGAGAGTATTCCATCACACTCCTGACTTGTGCCTTGTAGATGGTGGAAAGGCTTTGGGGAGTCAGGAAATGAGTCACTCGCCACAGAATACCCAGCCTCTGACCCGCTCTTGCTGCCACAGTATTTATGTGGCTGATCCAGTTAAGTTTCTGGTCAATGGTGACCCCCAGGATGTTGATGGTGGGGGATTCGGCGATGGTAATGCCGTTGAATGTCAATGGCAATGATGTTTCTGCGGCCATTACAGGTGATGTCGTTAGCCTCACTCACAATCGCCGTCCAGAAGGAGCGGCTAGATACGATGGGCGGGGGGTCATCACTCCACATCCATCGGATGTCAGTAAACCATTGGATACTCCGGATATCCCAGTGTGCAGAGTCTGATGCTCCGGTCTCCTGCTCCCCCAGGCCGAGTCGGAAACTTAATTACCAAGATTAATTCTCTCTCTCTTGCACACATTACATATCAGTCAGCTGCAGAACTCCTTGGAAATAGTGCCAAACCCCTGAGGATTTGGGGACATCTGTTCCACCCGAGCCTTTCAAATCTACGAGAGAAACGCCTAAACCCTCTAATCCTGCCAGTTCATCTTTCACTGCATTAACACCGAATGCACGCACGCAAGCAAAGCTCCAATCGAGCTCCTCTCTCTGAAATGTGAAAAACTGGATCAATTGATATTGAAGTGAGATTATGCCCATCAGCGACTCCAGATTTGTAGCCAATTCCAGCTTGATGCTCGTGTTCAATCAGGGATGTTAGCACAAAGGAGGAGAGATTTCACTCTACACTGTCCCATCAAACACTCCCAGGGCAGGTACAGCACGGGTTAGATACAGAGTAAAGCTCCCTCTACACTGTCCCATCAAACACTCCCAGGGCAGGGACAGCACGGGTTAGATACAGAGTAAAGCTCCCTCTACACTGTCCCATCAAACACTCCCAGGGCAGGTACAGCACGGGTTAGATACAGAGTAAAGCTCCCTCTACACTGTCCCATCAAACACTCCCAGGGCAGGTACAGCACGGGTTAGATACAGAGTAAAGCTCCCTCTACACTGTCCCATCAAACACTGAGAGGTCGCACAACACCAGGTTATAGTCCAACAGTTTTATTTGAAATCACAAGCTTTCGGAGCTATCGATTGCTCCTTCCTCAGGTGAAGTAAATTAGATACAGAATCGCCAAAGCATATATAGATAGAGAACAAAGCATGTGTACCTTACAATTGCAGACCACTAAATTAAATCATCCTGACTATCTGCCGAGGTGTGATAAAGTTAATCAAGTCAGCCAGGAAGGTACCACATCAAAGACATAGCAAGATACAACTGAGACAATGAGGTGTAGTCGCAGGGGTTCTAACGTGTCAAAAGCTGCCGTCTGTATGTAAAATGAAAAGCTTTAAAATTTTTACTTTTTTACTGGGAAAATTTTTACTTTTTTACTGGGAATCACATCTGTAAACAAGCCAACGACGACTCGAGTCCGGATCACGTCATGTATCGTGACATAAACCCAAGATCCCGGTTGAGACCGTCTTCATGAGTGCGGAACTTGGCTATCAGTTTCTGCTCGATGATTTTGCGTTGTCGTGTGTTTCTAAGGTTGCCTTGGAGAACGCTTACCCGCAGATCCGAGGCTGAATGTCCTTGACTGCTGAAGTGTTCCCCGACTGGGAGGTAACAATCCTGCCTGGCGATTGTTGCGCGGTGCTCGTTCATACGTTGTCTCAGTGTCTGCATGGTCTCGCCGACAATCGCCAGGCAGGATTGTTACCTCCCAGTCGGGGAACACTTCAGCAGTCAAGGACATTCAGCCTCGGATCTGCGGGTAAGCGTTCTCCAGGGCAACCTTAGAAACACACGACAACGCAAAATCATCGAGCAGAAACTGATAGCCAAGTTCCGCACTCATGAAGACGGTCTCAACCGGGATCTTGGGTTTATGTCACGATACATGACGTGATCCGGACTCGAGTCGTCGTTGGCTTGTTCACAGATGTGATTCCCAGTAAAAAAGTAAAAATTTTCCCAGTAAAAAAGTAAAAATTTTAAAGCTTTTCGTGTTACATACAGACGGCAGCTTTTGACACGTTAGAACCCCTGCGACTACACCTCATTGTCTCAGTTGTATCTTGCTATGTCTTTGATGTGGTACCTTCCTGGCTGACCTAATTAACTTTATCACACCTCGGCAGATAGTCAGGATGATTTAATTTAGTGGTCTGCAATTGTAAGGTACACATGCTTTGTTCTCTATCTATATATGCTTTGGCGATTCTGTATCTAATTTACTTCACCTGAGGAAGGAGCAATCGATAGCTCCGAAAGCTTGTGATTTCAAATAAAACTGTTGGACTATAACCTGGTGTTGTGCGACCTCTCAATTTTGTCCACCCCAGTCCAACACCGGCATCTCCGCATCATGACCATCAAACACTCCCAGGGCAGGTACAGCACGGGTTAGATACAGAGTAAAGCTCCCTCTACACTGTCCCATCAAACACTCCCAGGGCAGGTACAGCACGGGTTAGATACAGAGTAAAGCTCCCTCTACACTGTCCCATCAAACACTCCCAGGGCAGGTACAGCACGGGTTAGATACAGAGTAAAGCTCCCTCTACACTGTCCTATCAAACACTCCCAGGGCAGGTATTATGGTTGCCATGGGCACCTACGTAGCAACAGTATGTGCACTTGAGATAAATTCATTATCTGTGAGGAACTCGGAGATCTGCTGAGTGATGTGTTAGCGAGTTCTATAACAGCAAGTTCTTCCTGCTGTTTCCCTGTGCCATTTTCCCACTTCCTGCACCAGCCGTGCTGTAGCTACTCTGAGTGAGTTTGACCATTTAGTGTCGAATTGGGGGCAAGTCTGTGATGTTCGCCACACCTATTATGGTCTAGGTTGAGATTGTCCAAACTCCTTCCGGCAGCAAACAGATTTGCTCTCATCCCATCACCTGGTGCCGCATTTGAACCAGTGTCTGACCTTCTGGAGCACCTGGTCGTTTAGTGTGTGCCATGTCTCAGTGGGCAGCACCCTCGCCTCTGAGTCAGGAGGTCATGGGTTTCAGTCCCACTCCAGAGACTTGAGCACAAAAATCCAGGCTGACACTCCCAGTCCAGTACTGAGGGAGTGCTGCACTGTCGGAGGTGCCGTCTTTCGGATGAGACGTTAAACCGAGGCCCCGTCTGCTCTCTCAGGTGGACGTAAAAGATCACACGGCCACTATTTGAAGAAGAGCAGGGGAGTTCTCCCCGGTGTCCTGGGGCCAATATTTATCCCGCAACCAACATCACTAAAAACAGATTATCTGGTCATCATCACATTGCTGTTTGTGGGAGCTTGCTGTGCGCAAATTGGCTGCTGCGTTTCCCACATTACAACAGTGACTACACTTCAAAAAGTACTTCATTGGCTGTAAAGTGCTTTGGGACGTCTGGATGTTGTGAAAGGCGCTGGAGAAATGCAGGTCTTTCCTTAAGCGCCCTGGGATATTTAACTAGGTTAAAGGTGCTCTATAAATGCAAGTTGTTGTTTAGTTCCCCCTATTAATTCATTCTAAAAGAAGATTTGTGGTATTACAATGTACAGTGTCCTAATTTCTCTTTATGTGGCTAGTGCCAAATTTTGTTTGATTAATCGCTCCTGTGAAGCGCCTTGGGACGTTTTACTACTTTAAAGGCGCCATATAAAGACAAGTTGTTGCTGTTGTTGTTGTGATGGAACAGGCTGGTTGGATAAAGGGGCAAGCCTCTTTAACAAACCTCTTTGATAATGTTTATTTGTTAGTAAGCGCTCAATAAACACGTGCGATTATACAAAAGGACAGCGCCAGAAGAGATTCCCTGCTCCATCCCACCAGGCCCGAATACTAACACCCCTCCAATCACCCACTGCCTCACATGTCGATCCAGTTCTCCCATAAATTTCCAAACACTCCCTAAACCACCCTCGGTCCGTCCATTCCTCAAGTTCGCCTCTGTAAAAAGTAATTAAATCCAAACTGTCTGTTCCATTTCTAAACTGGAGCTCATGCTCCCTGGCTTTAGAGTTCGTGCCAATCGGCTACCTATTACCAGGAGTCAATTTATCGATTCCCTTGGGGGGGGGGGGGCAGGGGGCAGGATAATTTCTTCCCTGAGACTCCTCCAATCCCACGCTCTTCAAACTCTCCGCAGTGCTCAGGCACCTTAAGCTCAGTATCAGTTGGTTGCCCTGTCGCCAGTGGCTGGACATCCTTGCCCTAATGTGGTGACACAATACTCCAGCTGTGGCCATATCGCCGTCTCGTACAAATTTCATACCCTGGGATTTGTGTTGAGCCTGGCCAAGTTCAAGGATCCAGCACCCAGCGTCGTCAGATCTAAGGATCCAGTAACGAGCATTATTACTCAATACTTCGATCTGACAATGCCCATTACTGGCCCCTGCCATCAGAGGAACTCTCATCCCAGCACTCAGAGGGTTGTTGCAGCACCAGCTGCTTTGCCACTGGGAGTGGTTGATGCAGAGATCATTTAAGGGAAAATTAGCTAAATATTAGAAGCAGAGGTAGATATGGAATTATGGGGAGAGATGTGTCATGGCTTTAGTTTTGGATTGCTCCAGCCAGGAACTGGGACAGACATGATGGGCCAAATGGCCTCCTCCTGTGCTGTTAAAGTCTATAGTTGGCCCATGTATAGTTGTCAGCTGTATTCGTGTGGGCTGCTGGCGTTAGAATCACGTGAATGGCTGGCTGTCCAGTGTAGTTAAGAGAAATACAGCTCTAACTTCTGTTTCTTGAGGATATTCGGCGCTGTATCTTTGCCAGCAGAGATAAGGAAGACCCAGCAATATCATGGTGGCCTCGGAAGACATGAAGGAGCCATGTTTAATGGGTTAGTTTTATGTTGAGACTTAGTGGCAGGATTCCAAAGTAAATAGCCCAGTCGGTACTAATTGCGAATTATTTGTACCGTGCACTGTTGATTTACCTGTTTAATGTTAGATAAAATTGATGGTTGGTTTATATCCTGAGCCTCAGTCTGATCGAGCGGATATTCAATCTTTCAACCCTTGTTGAGGAGATGAGGGTTCTCTGCTCAGTCCCTGGGACCTACTACGTTTACCTAAATACTTGGCAGATACTGGGCGTACTCTTGTTCATAGGGGACGCGAGGGCCACTTACAGGAGTGGTTGCTGCTGAATCGCAAGAGGATATTTAGCATAAAACGCCTAAACATATCAGCGCCAGTGTTCCCGCTAAGGTACGTGGCCGCACAGTAACCTCAAAGGTCCTGCGCAGGCCGCTCACCGGCTTTTACATTGTAAACACCGCGCACGCGCAGAAATTTAACGGGACCGCGCGTTAAAAGAAACAGGCCGCGCAGAACAAAGCGCCGCTCACAGGGAACATTGAACAGCGCTAGATTTTCATGTGCATCTAAGATCGACAGCAGTAATTCCCAGGCTAGTATCTTGAAGGAGTGTGTAAATCTAGCCGTATGTTTTAAAACTATAATTGAAAGGAATGAGTGAGCAGGAGTCGCTACTATCTCAGACTATGTCCAGCGACTGTCTAAACCTGTGTAAAGTCACTGGAAATATAGGGCAGGCTGGTCAGTGGGTGAACCCATAGAGAGCAGGGCAGGAGGGGCCATCGTCAGGTCTGTTGAAGGGTCCCACCCCGAAATATTAACCTGCCCGTTAACCTTCAGATCATCGAACAACAACCTGTATTTATACAGCGCTTTTAACATAGGAAAACGTCCCACGGTGTTTCACAGGAGTGTAATCAGACAGAATTCTGACACCGAGCCACATTAGGAGATATTAGGACAGGTGGCTAAAAGCTTGGTCAAAGAGGTAGGTTTTAAGGAGCGTCTTAAAGGAGGAGAGAGGCGGAGAGGTTTAGGGAGGGAATTCCAGAGCTTAGGGCCCAGGCAGCTGAAGGCACGGCCGCCAATGGTGGAGCGATGAAGTAGGGGATGCGCAAGAGGCCAGAATTGGAGGAGCGCAGAGATCTCTGCGGGCTGTCGGGCTGGAGGAGGTTAGAGAGATAGGGTGGGGTGAGGCCATTGAGGGATTTGAACCGGAGGATGAGAATTTTAAATCTGATGCTTTACTGGACCTGGAGCCAATGTAGGTCAGCGAGCACAGGGGGTGATGGGGAGGGAAACGGCACCTGGTGCGAGTTAGGACACGGGGCAGCTGAGTTTCGGATGAGCTCAAATTGCTGGGAGTTTTCATTTCAGATTCCCGGTGTTCCTTGTCTCTGCATTAAATCGTATGGTGGGATCTGAAACAGCGCCTACCTTCAGCCATACCTGGGACTCAGTCCTGAGGTCATGACATGAGCAATGGACTGTCAGCAGTGTGATCTGTGCGGCTCTGATGTCGGCGCAGTGTTAGCAATCGCTGATCACCCTCTCTCACACACACACACAGCACGCTCGACCAGATACTAGGAGCTCCTTGCCTGCCGAGCTTCATCTTGTACATGTCTACATTTCTCTTTAGTTGGGGTTGGTATGAACCATCGAGTCTGTGGTTCCCTTGGCAACCGCCTTCGTGTTTTAATTCGCTGTAACCACGAGCAGATGTTGTGTGTGAGTGGTGCTTTAGCTGAGGGCTGCTGGCTGCCCTTCACACAGAGAGAGGGAGCGAGAGGGCGAGGGACACGGAGAGAAGGATACGTCAATTAAAAAAAAAACACACACAACCTCAGACTTCTGAGAACAGTGGACTGCAATGTAGCTGTGGAGATCATCGCAGGATGGCTCTGTGACAAGGGAAACAGTGACAGGCAGAAAGAGATCGAGATCAAAAAGGTGAAGGAAAGGCTGGAGTTAGTCGGTGCATCGCTGAACTCTCGTCGCCCGCTATTGATGGTTGTGTGGACTTTGCATTTCAAATTATAATTGTTTTTTAATATTTAGACATAAATACATCTCTCTCGGCTTACGATCAGAATGAGCCTCTGCAAGAAACGGTGCAAGAGACAGCTGACCAAAGTAGCCCGCTTCTTCTTCAGGTTTCTGACTGGTACTTTGAGCCAAGGTAAGGGACTGTCTGACAATGGCCCGGTTTTCGCTTCTCGTCCAATCAGTCCCCTTGTGACTCCAGGTTGTAACTTTGCGAAGCTATTTTTTACGGTGACATGAAATTTATCCATTTTACGGTGATACAAAAGAGCAAGGGCGGTGGGAGTAATTGGATACTCCTTCAAAGAGCCGGCACAGGCACAATGGGCCGAATGGCCTCGTTCAGCGCTGTGAGATTCTAGGAAGTCGGTCTATTTTATGATGAGATTAAGTCTATCAGTTTACGATGAGGTGAAGTCGATCTATTTTCGGGTGAGATGAAGTTCATCAATCTCCAGGAAGCTTGTACTCGGTTCACCAGGGTTGTGAGGCCGGTTACTGTGGGGAGCAGGACATTCTGTCTGTTTTTATCCGGGGTAGTCTGTCGGTGAGAAGGTGGATTGCATTGCCTGTAGTTTTGTTTGCTTGTGTAGCTACATTTTATATTGAACACAGTAGAAGCTGTATCAGGAATATGGGGTACTGGGGGGGCACTTGCTGTGTTTTTGTTTCTGATTTGTCCCTTCCTCTCCTGGAGATGTCGATCCTTTGCTCGGTTGCACACCTCCCCTCCCCGGCCGCACGCCCACCGTTCCTCACCCATGTGTGAGCCCAGACTGTGAGTGTCGGGTTCTTTTGGCCTGGGGTGGGGGAGAATGGCAGCTGTGCCTGAACTTGTTTGCAGGCAATATCGTACACCTGGATTTTCCAACAGGAGAGGGAACCCTGGCTGATTTTCACCCTCCCCGGCCCAGCAGCACTGTGTCAAATTGTAGCTCCCCCCCAACTCATCTCCCCCCAACCTCCTCACTCAGCACAGACGAGGAATTGGATCTAAAACCTTCCCGGTCAGTGTGGTCCAGTACCTCACCGTATGACCTGCCAAGCTATTGAGGGGAGGGTGGATAGGGGGAAGGGTAGATTTTGTTTATTCGTTCCTGGAATGTGGGCGTCGCTGGCAAAGCCAGCATTTATTGCCCATCCCTAATTGCCCTTGAGAAGGTGGTGGTGAGCCGCCGCCTTGAACCGCTGTAGTCCGTGTGGTGAAAGTACTCCCACAGTGCTGTTAGGGAGGGAGTTCCAGGATTTTGACCCAGCGACGATGAAGGATCGGCGATATACTTCTAAGTCAGGATGGTGTGTGACTTGGAGGGGAACTTGGAGGTGGTGGTGTTCCCATGTGCCTGCTGCCCTTGTCCTTCTAGGTGGAAGAGGTCACAGGTTTGGGAGGTGCTGCCAAAGAAGCCTTGTCGAGTTGCTTCAGTGCATCTTGTAGATGGTACACACTGCAGCCATGGTGTGCTGGTGGTGGAGGGAGTGAATGTTTAAGGTGGTACATGAGGTGCCAATCAAGCAGGCTGCTTTGTCCTGGATGGTGTCGAGCTTCTTGAGTGTTGTTGGAGCTGCACTCATCCAGGCAAGTGGAGAGTATTCCATCACACTCCTTACTTGTGCCTTGTAGATGGGGTGTCAGGAGGTGAGACACTCGCCGCAGAATACCTAGCCTCTGACCTGCTCTTGTAGCCACAGTATTTATGTGGCTGGTCCAGTTAAGTTTCTGGTCAATGATGACCCTCGGTATGTTAATGGTGGGGGATTCGGCGATGGTAATGCCGTTGAATGTCATGGGGAGGTAGTTAGAAGCTCTCTTGTCACAGACAGTCATTGCCTGGCACTTCTGTGGTGCGAATGTTACTTGCCACTTATCAGCCCAAGCCTGAATGTCGGCCAGGTCTCGCTGCATGCGGGCATAGACTGCTTCATTATCTGAGGAGTTGTGAATGGCACTGAACACTGTGCAGTCATCAGCGAACATCCCCATTTCTGACCTTATGTTGGAGGGAAGGTCATTGATGAAGCAGCTGAAGTTGGTTGGGCCTAGGGCACTGCCCTGAGGAACTCCTGCAGTGATGTCCTGGGGCTGTGATGATTGACCTCCAACCACCACAACCATCTTCCTTTGTGTTAGGTATGACTCCAGCCAGTGGAGAGTTTCCCCCAGATTCCCATTGACTTCAATTTTACGAGGGCTCCTTGATGCCACACTCGGTCAAATGCTGCCTTGATGTCAAGGGCAGTCACTCTCACCTCACCTCTGGAATTCAGCTCCTTTGTCCATGTTTGGACCAAGGCTGTAATGAGATCTGGAGCTGAGTGGTCCTGGCAGAACCCAAACTGAGCATCAGTGAGCAGGTTATTGGTGAGTAAGTGCCGCTTGATAGCACTGTCGACAACACCTTCAATCATTTTGCTGATGATTGAGAGTAGACTGATGGGACGGTAATTGGCCGGATTGGATTTGTCCTGCTTTTTGTGTACAAGACATACTTGGGCAGTTTTCCACATTGTCGGATAGATGCCAGTTTTATAGCTGTACTGGAACAGCTTGGCTAGAGGCGCGGCTAGTTCTGGAGCACAAGTCTTCAGCACGACAGCCGGGATGTTGTCAGGGACCATAGCCTTTGTTGTATTCAGTGCGCTCAGCCGTTTCTTGATATCATATGGAGTGAATCGAATTGGCTGAAGACTGGCTTCTGTGATGGTGGGGACCTCAGGAGGAGGCCGATATGGATCATCCACTCGACACTTCTGCCTGAAGATGGTTGCTCCACCATCATTGAGGATGGGGATATTCATGTAGCCTCCTCCTCCCGCCAGTTGTTTAATGGTCCACCACAATTCATGACTGGATGTGGCAGGACTGCAGAGCTTTGATATGATCCATTGATTGTGGGATCACTTAGCCCTGTCTATAGCATGCTGCTTCCCGCTTTTTAGCATGCATGTAGTCCTGTGTTGCAGCTTCCCCAGGTTGGCACCTCATTTTTAGGTACGCCTGGTGCTGCTCCTGGCATGCTCTTCTACACTCCTTATTGAACCGGGGTTGGTCTCCTAGCTTGATGCTAATGGTAGAATGAGGGATATGCCAGGCCATGAGTTTACAGATTGTGGTGGGATACAATTCTGCTGCTGCTGATGGCCCACAGCACCTCATGGATGCCCAGTTTTGAGCTGCTAGATCTGTTCTGAATCTATCCCATTTAGCACGGTGGTAGTGCCACACAACATGATGGAGGGTGTTCTCAGTGTGAAGACGGGACTTTGTTTCCACAAGGACTGTGCGGTGGTCACTGCTACCAATGCTGTCATGGACAGATGCATCTGCGACAGGTAGATTGGTGAGGACAAGGCCAAGTAGGTTTTTCCCTCATGTTGGTTCTCTCACCACCTGTCGCAGGCCCAGACTGGCAGTTATGTCCTTCAGGACTCGGCCAGCTCAGTCAGTAGTGGCGCTACCGAGCTACTCTTGGTGATGGACATTGAAGTCCCCCACCCAGAGTACATTCTGTGCCCTTGCTGCCCTCAGTGCTACTTCCAAGTGGTGTTCAACATGGAGGAGTACTGATTCATCAGCTGAGGGAGGGCGGTAGGTGGTAATCAGCAGGAGGTTTTCTTGCCCACACTTGACCTGATGCCATGAGACTTCATAGTGATGGTACGGCCATCCACTGACTGGTCAATTAGCTTTGTTGTGAATGTGTGTTCGCCGAGTCTGATGTAAAAGGCCCCAGGCACTTTTCAAAGAGGAGCAGGGGAGATTTCCCCAATGTGCTGGCCAAAAGTTATCCCTCAGGCAACAACAGAATAGCCGATCAGTCATCAATGCTGTTTGTGAGATCTTGCTGTGCACAACATGGCTGCTGCGTTTGTCCGCACGACACAGCAACTACAACTTCAGGGTAGTTCATTGTATGTGATGAAGCACTGTATCGACGCAAGCGTCGCTTTCACTGTAAAGCTGTGATCCCAGGGCTTGGCTTATGAAGCAACTGGGTTTCAGTCTCGTTCACATATTGCACAGAATAAAAGAAAGACTTGCATTTCTATAGCGCCTTTCACAACCTCAGGACGTCCCATAATGTTTTACAGCCAATGAAGTACTTTTGAAGTGTGGTCCCTGTTGTAATGTGGGAAACGTGGCAGCCAATCTGCGCACAGCAAGCTCCCACAAACAGCAATGTGATAATGACCAGATAATCTGTTTTAGTGATGTTAGTTGAGGGATAAATATTGGCCAGGACACCAGGGAGAACTCCCCTGCTCTTCTTCAAAATACTGCCATGTAATCTTTTACGTCCATCCAAAAGGGCAGAGGGAGCTTTACTCTGTATCTAACCCGTGCTGTACCTGCCCTGGGAGTGTTTGATGGGACAGTGTAGAGGGAGCTTTACTCTGTATCTAACCCATGCTGTACCTGCCCTGGGAGTGTTTGATGGGACAGTGTACAGGGAGCTTTACTCTGTATCTAACCCATGCTGTACCTGCCCTGGGAGTGTTTGATGGGACAGTGTAGAGAGAGCTTTACTCTGTATCTAATCCGTGCTGTACCTGCCCTGGGAGTGTTTAATGGGACAGTGTAGATGGAGCTTTACTCTGTATCTAATCCGTGCTGTACCTGCCCTGGGAGTGTTTAATGGGACAGTGTAGATGGAGCTTTACTCTCTATCTAACCTGTGCTGTACCTGCCCTGGGAGTGTTTGATGGGGCAGTGTAGAGGGAGCTTTACTCTGTATCTAACCCATGCTGTACCTGCCCTGGGACTGTTTGATGGGACAGTGTAGAGGGAGCTTTACTCTGTATCTAACCCATGCTGTACCTGCCTTGGGAGTGTTTGATGGGACAGTGTGGAGGGAGCTTTACTCTGTATCTAACCCATGCTGTACCTGCCCTGGGAGTGTTTGATGGGACAGTGTAGAAGGAGCTTTACTCTGTATCTAACCCGTGCTGTACCTGCCCTGGGAGTGTGTGATGGGACAGTGTAGAGGGAGCTTTACTCTGTATCTAACCCATGCTGTACCTGCCCTGGGAGTGTTTGATGGGACAGTGTAGAGGGAGATTTACTCTGTATCTAACGCGTGCTGTACCTGCTATGGGAGTGTTTGATGGGATAGTGTAGAGGGAGCTTTACTCTGTATCTAACCTGTGCTGTTCCTGCCCTGGGGGCGTCTGGTATAATTATTATTTGGGATGGCATCAGTTGAATTGGAAGTGAAGGATGAGCTGACTTGTCTCTCTGGTAAGAATATAAAACTACAAATTAGGAATTCTGAAAAATGAACAAAGTTGCACATCAAAAGAGAATATGATCCTTTAAAATATTTAGTCGCTAATTAAAATATGTCTGACTGAGAATAGTTAATAACATCATCATTCTTTTCAAACTCCTCAGTTCAATGGCTCAGAAAGCAGTTGGAGAGAGCTTAATTATTTCAGAGGAAGCAAGATCTTGCATTGAAATATTGCCTGTCCCAACCCTACATTCACATATTTAGATGAGGTGTGACATTTTCCGCCATATTACTTCAACAACAACTTGTATTTATATAGCGCCTTTGACACAGTAAAACGTCCCAAGTCGTTTCACAGGAGCGTTATCAAACAAAACCCACATAAGGAGATATTAGGACAGGTGACCAAAAGCTTGGTCAGAGAGGTAGGTTTTAAGGAACATCTTAAAGGAGGAGAGAGAGGCGGAGAGGTTTAGGGAGGGAATTCCAGAGCTTAGGGTCAGGCAGCTGAAGGCACGGCCACCAATGGTGGAGCGATGGAAATCGGGGATGCTCAAGAGGCCAGAATTGGAGGAGCGCAGAGATCTCGGAGGGTTGTGGGGCTGGAGGAGGTTACGGAGGTAGGGAGGGGCAAGGCGTTGCCGAATTGCGAACCAGTGTAGGTCGGCGAGCACGGGGTGATGGGGTGATGGGTGGACGGGACTCGGTGCGAGTTAGGACACGGGGCAGCAGAGTCTTGGATGAGCTCAAGTTTACGGAGGGGGGAAGATGGGAGGCCGTCGAGGAGAGCGTTGGAATAGTCGGGTCTGGAGTTAGGGTTGAGGGTTTCAGCAGCAGATGAGCTGGGTCTGTAGCGAAGTCAGGCACCATATCAGTATCGCTGTACTTCACATACGCCTGTACACGACAGACATCCAGTGTCACTAGGCGACGCTCATAGAGTCATAGAGTTATACAGCACAGAAAGAGGCCCTTCGGCCCATCGTGTCCGCGCCGACCATCAAGCCCTGTCTATTCTAATCCCATTTTCCAGCACTTGGTCCGTAACCTTGTATGCTATGGCGTTTCAAGTGCTCATCTAAATGCTTCCTGAATGTTGTGAGGGTTCCTGCCTCTACCACCCTTTCAGGCAGTGAGTTCCAGATTCCAACCACCCTCTGGGTGAAAAGATTTTGCCTCAAATCCCCTCTAAACCACCTGCCCCTTACCTTGTAACTATGCCCCCTGGTTATTGACCCCTCTACTAAGGGGAAAAGTTCCTTTCTATCTACCCTATCTATGCCCCTCATAATTTTGTACACCTCAATCAGGTCCCCCCTCAGCCTTCTCTGCTCTAAGGAAAACAACCCCAGCCTGTCCAGTCTCTCTTCATAGCTGAAGCGCTCCAGCCCAGGTAACATCCTGGTGAATCTCCTGTGCACCCTCTTCAATGCAATCACATCCCTCCTATAGTGTGGCGACCAGAACTGCACACAGTATTCCAGCTGTGGCCTAACTAGCGTCTTGTACAGCTCCATCATAACCTCCCTGCTCTTATATTCTATGCCTCGGCTAATGAAGGCAAGTATCCCATATGCCTTCTTAACCACCTTATCTACCTGTCCTGCTGCCTTCAGGGATCTATGTACATGCACACGAAGGTCCCTCTGATCCTCTGTCCTTCCTAGGGTCCTACCATTCATTGTGTATTCCCTTGCCTTGTTAGTCCTCCCAAAATGCATCACCTCACACTTTCCAGGGTTAAATTCCATTTGCCACTGTTCTGCCCATCTAA
The DNA here is from genome assembly GCA_030390025.1 of Squalus acanthias. Taxonomy (NCBI): domain Eukaryota; kingdom Metazoa; phylum Chordata; class Chondrichthyes; order Squaliformes; family Squalidae; genus Squalus; species Squalus acanthias. The sequence goes on from JASTWF010000103.1 coordinate 932,161, forward strand.
CCAACCCGTCTATATCGTCCTGTAGCCTGAGGCTTCCCTCCTCGCTATTTACCACTCCACCAATTTTCGTGTCATCTGCGAACTTACTGATCATACCTCCTACATTCATATCTAAATCATTAATGTACACTACAAACAGCAAAGGACCCAGCACCGATCCCTGCGGTACACCACTGGACACAGGCCTCCAGTCACAAAAACAACCATCGACCATCACCCTCTGCCTCCTGCCACTAAGCCAATCTTGGATCCAATGTGCCAAATTGCCCTGGATCCCATGGGCTCTTACCTTCTTGACCAGTCTCCCATGTGGGACTTTGTCAAAAGCCTTACTGAAGTCCATGTAGACTACATCAACTGCACTACCCTCATCCACACACCTAGTCACCCCCTCGAAAAATTCAATCAAATTGGTTAGACATGATCTCCCCCTGACAAAGCCATGCTGACTATCCTTGATTAATCCTTGCCTCTCCAAGTGGAGACTAATTCTGTCCCTCAGAATTTTTTCCAATAATTTCCCTACCACTGATGTTAGGCTCACTGGCCTGTAATTCCCTGGTTTATCCCTACTACCCTTCTTGAATAATGGTACTACATTAGCTGTTCTCCAGTCCTCTGGCACCTCCCCTGTGGCCAGAGAGGTTCTGAAAATTTGTGTCAGAGCCCCTGCAATCTCCTCCCTTGCCTCACACAGCAGCCTGGGATACATCTCGTCAGGGCCTGGGGATTTACCCACTTTTAAGCCCACTAAAACCGCTAGTACCTCCTCCCTCTCAATACTAATTTGTTCAAGTATATCAGAATCCCCCTGCCTGATTTCTATGCCTACATCGCCCTTCTCCATAGTGAACACAGATGCAAAATATTCATTTAAAACCTCACCTACATCTTCCGGCTCTACACACAGATTGCCACTTTGGTCCCTAATGGGCTCTACTCTTTCCCTGGTTATCCTCTTGCCCTTAATATACTTATAAAACACCTTGGGATTTTCCTTTATTTTGCCTGCCAGTGTTTTTTCATGCCCCCTCTTAGCTCTCCTAATTTCTTTTTTAAGTACCCCCGTGCACTTTCTATACTCCTCTAGGGCTTCCACTGTTTTTACTCCTTTGTATCTGCCAAAATCCTCCCTTTTTTTCCTAATCCATTCTTGTATATCCCTTGACATCCAGGGTTCCCTGGGTTTGTTGGTCCCACCCTTGACCTTTACGGGAACATGTTGGCATTGTACTCTCTTTATTTCCTTTCTGAAAGACTGCCACTGCTCTGATGTGGATTTTCCTACAAGTAGCTGATCCTAGTCCACTTTGGCCAGATCCTGCCTTATCATATTAAAATCGGCCTTCCCCCAATTTAGAACCTTTATTTCCGGTCCATCTTTGTCCTTATCCATGACTACCTTAAATCTCACCGAATTATGGTCACTGTCACCAAAATGCTCTCCTACTGACACTTCTACCACTTGCCCGGCTACATTCCCTAGAATTAGGTCCAGTACCGCCCCCTCTCTTGTAGGACTTTCTACATGCTGGCTCAAAAAGCTCTCCTGGATGCACTTTAAGAATTCTGCACCCTCTAAGCCTTTCACACTCTGACTATCCCAGTTAATATTGGGGAAGTTGAAATCCCCTACTATTATTACCCTATTATTTCTACACTTCTCTGAGATTTGCCTACATATCTGTTCCTCTATCTCCCCCTGATTGTTTGGGCCCTATAGTACACTCCCAGCAAAGTGCTTGCCCCCTTTTTGTTTTTAAGCTCTACCCATATGGCCTCATTAGAGGAACCTGCTAAGATATCATCCCTCCTTACAGCAGTAATTGACTCCTTGATTAATATTGCAACACCCCCTCCTCTTTTACACCCACCTCTGTCTCGCCTGAAGATGTGATAACCCAGAATATTGAGCTGCCAGTCCTGCCCCTCCCTCAACCATGTCTCTGTGATAGCAACAATATCATATTCCCATGTGTTCATCAACACCTTCAATTCATCTCCCTTACTCGCAAGACTCCTTGCATTAAAATAAATGCCATCCAGCCTTGCCATACTCCCTTGTGCTGTTACATATTTGCTCTGCCTTCCAGGCTGACTTGTTTTTGCCTCCATATTTGGCTGTGCATCACCCCCTACTATAGCTCCACTCCGTATCCCATCCCCCTGCCAAGTTAGTTTAAACCCCCCCCCAACAGTACTAGTAAACCTCCCCGCAAGGATGTTGGTCCCGTTCCGGTTCAGGTGCAACCCGTCCGACTTGTACAGGTCCCACCTTCCCCAGAAGCAGACCCAGTGATCCAGGAAACTAAAGCCCTCGCTCCTGCACCAACTCTTTAGCCACACATTCATCTGCTCTATCCTCCTATTCCTATACTCACTAGCACCGGGAGTAATCCAGAGATTACAACCTTTGAGGTCCTGCTTTTTAATATGCTACCTAGCTCCCTAAATTCTTGTTGCAGGACCTCATCCCTCTTTCTACCCATGTCGTTGGTACCAATGTGAACCACGACCTCTGACTGTTCGCCCTCCCCCTTCAGAATGCCCTGCAGCCTTTCAGTGACATCCTTGACCCTGGCACCAGGGAGGCAACATAACATCCTGGAGTCACGTCTGCGGCCACAGAAACGTCTATCTGTTCCCCTTACGGTAAATGCAGGCCTAAGTTTAAATGGCCAATGCATGGTGGGAGGGGCCCGGGGTCCGAGTGCCCTTCTATTGAAGAGTTTGTGTTTTCGGAGTTAAGGCAGTTGGAGATGTGTTCCGGGCCTTTAAGCTGCGGCATGCATTCGAATCCTTCAGTATTGGCAATGACCTGTGACCTCCCACGCCGCCACCCCCCCACCCCAATCCCTCTCTCTGCAGTGCTGAGCTCTCAATCTCAGCTGGCAATACTATCAATAGGGGACTCAAAACATTTAAATTAAGCCAGCCCTGTGCATTCTGTGCTGGCTCCCTCCCACGTGCCAGCTAAAATTGTGTGTCACCACACTTCAGACGGTGGGGAAAATCTGGCAACAGCTATGGACAGGATTACATTGGGCAGTGGTGCCTGCTGCAGTCGAATATCCTACCAACATTGACCAGTTCTGCTCACACACAAAGCTTGCCCACATGAGTAAGTTATGAAGAAAGAAAGACTTGCATTTATATAGCGCCTTTCACGACCTCAGGACGTCCCAAAGCGCAGTCACTGTTGTAATGTAGGAAACGAGGCAGCCAATCTGTGCACAGCAAGCTCCCACAAAGAACAGTGTGATAATGACCAGATAATTGGTTTTAGTGATGTTGATTGAGGGATAAATATTGGCCAGGACACCGGGGAGAACCCCCCTGCTCTTCTTCGAAATAGTGGCCGTGGGATTTTTTACGTCCACCTGAGAGAGCTGTCGGGGCCTCAGTTTAACGTCTCATCTGAAAGATGGCACCTCCGACAGTGCAGCACTCCCTCAGTACTGCACTGGGAGTGTCAGTCTGGATTTTGTTTCTCAAGTCCCTGGAGTGGGACTTGAACCCACAACCCTCTGACTCAGAGGCGAGGGTGCTGCCCACAGAGCCACGGCTCTAAACCCCTGTGAGAGTCCCGCCCTCAGCAGATGGGTGGGGAAAGTTGCTTCCAGCAGGCTCAACCCAGCCTCGTCTGTCCTCTTTGGTTGTATCACAGGTAAGAGTCCCTGGTGAAGCAGGCGCTGACTGCCGATCACATACTAATGCAGAGATCCTGACAGGGAGTTGACTCCTTCGCTTTAATTCACAAGGATGACACCAGAACTGAGAGGGTATAACTATCAGGAAAGGATGAACAGGCTGGGGCTCTTTTCTCTAGAAAAGAGAAGGCTGAGGGGTGACCTGAGAGAAGCCTTTAAAATTATGATGGGGTTTTGACAGGGTAGATGTAGAAAAGATGATTCCACTTGTGGGGGAGACCAGAACTAGAGGCCATGAATATAAGACAGTCACTAATAAATCCAATCGGGAATTCAGGAGAAACTTCATTACCCAGATTGGTGGTGAGAATGTGGAACTCGCTCCCACAGGGAGTGGTTGAGGTGAATAGCACAGATACATTTAAGGGGAAGCTGGATAAACACATGAGGGAGAAAGGAATAGAAGGATATGTTGATGGGGTGAGATGAAGAGGGTGGGAGGAGGCTCGTGTGGAGCAGAAACACCGGCACGGACCAGTTGGGCCGAATGGCCTGTTTCTGTGCTGTACGTTCTATGTAATTCTAGCCAGATGATATCTCCCAAAGGTGGCCTCTCATTCACTCCCTTCCTGACGATTTCTCAACTTCTGAAGCCTTCATTCACAGGAGAGAAATTTTGGGCAGAAAAATTTGCCTTTAATTTTTTTCCCGTTTCATATTTTGGTTTCCAGGGCAACGGTATGCCCTCCCGTACCTCGTTACAGGCCCCTCTCAAGGACCTGGCGGCCAGCCTTTCCAACCAAAGCCATTTTCCTTTGACATCTTCTCACCATTGAAGAGTATCAAGGGATGTGGAAGAAAGGCGGGTAAATGGAGTTGAGGTGCGGACCAGCCGTGATCTCATTGCGTGGTGGAGCAGGCTCGAGGGGCTGAATGGCCTCCTCCCGTTCCGATGAACCAAGTGAGGATTCTTTTGAGAGGCGATTTATTTTTTTATTCCCTGTGGGGGAGGATAGTGGTCCATTACTGCCCAGTACTTGTGATATTCTGAAATGTCCTTTCTACAACCTAGATTAGCTGTCCCCTAACGCTGTGTTCAGTACGTTCAACTCACCCATATAATGACCTGTTCAGTCTGCATATTCCCTCGTCTCCCCCTCTCCCAGTCTGACACGTTCTTTGGTCTCCCCTCCCACATGAGCAGTTCATTCTGCGACAGTCTGCCATTGAAGGTGAAAGTTTCCATTCCTCGGCTTGTCAAGCAGTGAGCTTTGAATGATGGCTCGAGTAAACCTGATTCCTGCCTATGCTCCCCCCTCACCTCTTGGAGGTATTGAGTTAAATAAGATTAGCAGCTAAATAAGTGCTTGCATAACCATTGGGTGGGGGCCGGAGGGGGGTGAGGGGGTGAAGACACCACCACAGCACTGCATATATTTTAGTGTTCAATCCATCTCTGCAATCGGTCTGATCTGGCTGCATTAACTCTCCTGATACCAGTCACATTTCCTCTCACATTCAGATAATTCTGACTTCACAGCCTGTTTGTGCTGCCCCTCGACTTTCCCGAAGGTGTTGGGTGATATTACGGGAAAGTTCCTTCCAGTAGCTGGTGTCTGAGCCTGGACACTGACTGAAGGGGCGGATTAACCGCGAGGGAAAACTGGTGGGGGGGAGGGGGGAGGGGCTGTAAAACTCATTCGGGAGACTTACCTGCTAATGGCTTGCTCCGTTCCTGCTTTCTCTTATTGTGTGTATAACAGCACAGTGCACTGCTGGGTACATAAGAACAGAAGAAATAGGAGCAGGAGTCGGCCATTCGGCCCCTCGGGCCTGCTCCCCCATTCAATAAGATCATGGCTGATCTTTGACCTCAACTCCACTTTCCCGCCCGATCCCCATATCCCTTGATTCCCCTAGAGTCCAAAAATCTATCGATCTCAGCCTTGAATACACTCAAAGACTGAGCATCCACAGCCCTTTGGGGTAGAGAATTCCAAAGATTCACAACCCTCTGAGTGAAGAAATTCCTCCTCATCTCAGTCCTAAATGGCCGACCCCTTATCCTGAGACTATGACCCCTGGTTCTAGACTCTCCAGCCAGGGGAAAGAGCTTCTCACCATCTACCCTGTCAAGCCCTCTAAGAATCTTGTATGTTTCAATGAGATCACCTCTCATTCTTCTAAACTCCAGAGAGTATCGGCGCAATCTACTCAATCTCTCCTCAAAGGACAACCCTCTCATCCCAGGAATCAATGAACAGCTGGTAAGCAGGGGCACCAGATGTTCTCTGTCACAAGCTAAATTTATGCTAAAGTTGTTGATTGATTTCACAGCGGAGATAAAGGGACACTTTCTCTGGTGATTTTCACAGCTTAGTCTGACTGTGAAATTAACCCATTGTAGACCTCAGGTTGTTTCATTTCTTGCCTGTTGCAAATATTGATATAAGAATATTTCCATTTAAGTATTGTTTAGTTTTAATTCAGTGTTATATTTTTACATTAGACCACATTGCCTGCTATTGAAGGTGAGGGGAATTAAATGATTTCTCACTTTTAACATCCATAGACTGAATCAAACACTCCCAGGGCAGGTACAGCACGGGTTAGATACAGAGTAAAGCTCCCTCTACACTGTCCCATCAAACACTCCCAGGACAGGTTCAACACGGGTTAGATACAGAGTAAAGCTCCCTCTACACTGTCCCATCAAACACTCCCAGGACAGGTTCAACATGGGTTAGATACAGAGTAAAGCTCCCTCTACACTGTCCCATCAAACACTCCCAGAGCAGGTACAGCATGGGTTAGATACAGGGTAAAGCTCCCTCTACACTGTCCCATCAAACTCCCAGGGCAGGTAGAGCATGGGTTAGATACAGAGTAAAGCTCCCTCTACACTGTCCCATCAAACACTCCCAGGACAGGTACAGCACGGGTTAGATACAGAGTAAAGCTCCCTCTACACTGTCCCATCAAACACTTCCAGGGCAGGTACAGCATGGGTTAGATACAGAGTAAAGCTCCCTCTACACTGTCCCATCAAACACTTCCAGGGCAGGTACAGCATGGGTTAGATACAGAGTAAAGCTCCCTCTACACTGTCCCATCAAACACTCCCAGGGCAGGTACAGCACGGGTTAGATACTACACTGTCTCAATATGTAACTTAATCTTCATCCTGATTCCAAGGCCCGGAACAGGTGCAGTGTGAGGGCTTCTCTGAGCTCCCTCACCCCTGAGCCTCTGGCTGCAATCCTCAGGACAATATTTAGGAATGCGGAGGATGTCTCCTCCTTGCTGATATCCTCCGCACCTTCCTGCCTTCTCACCACCTCCCTGAAGTTACCTCTACACAAACCATCCATTTGCCTCGAGACCCCATTAACATTGCCCGGTTCAATGCTGGGGTTTTATGCCAAAAGTCGACCACCCTTTGGGTGAAAAGTTCCCACTGCCCCACCCACAAATTTCTCCTTTGTCGTAACTCCCTCGTGTTTAACTAGCAATCCCTGGGATTTGAATCCTTCACCTCCGGGAACGATTTTCGACCCTTTCTCTTCCGAATTCTCCCTTTGCTGAGATACCGTGCCGCACCTTCAACCACTCTCTGGCATCTCACCCAGTCAGCCCAGCCCGTGGCAGCCTCTCTAGTGATGTCATTGGGGTGTCATGTAGAGAGCGCAAACCGCAGTGTAAACTAAGACCAAGATTAGACTCTCCAGGGAGAGGAAAGTTCAGTCTCCTCTTTTCCCAAGGAAGGCAGACCAACTTTCTGAACATTTCCTCGCGTCTTAAATTCCTGACACCTGGAACTGAGCTTGGCTCAGTGGGTAGCAGTTGGTCTCTTGCGCATCCCCGATTTTAATCGCCCCACCATTGGCGGCCGTGCCTTCAGCTGCCCGGGCCCTAACTCTATGGGCTGGATTTTGAATGACCCATGAGTCGGGTTTGGAGGCGTGTGGGGGGTTAAATTTGCGGGGTCGGGGGTCCCGACCCCATCCCGACTCCATCCCGCCTCCACGCAATTTTGACAAAATCAGTCGCGGGGTTCCCGACTCCGTCCCGCCTCCAAGAGGCGGGAGAGGCCATTAAAGCCCTTGACAAGCCCTAAATTGGCTCTGTAATGCCATTTTGAAACGTTTTAGCTAGTTTAACCCTTTTCTGACGTGAAGTACGCTGGTGTGAAACACGCCAGTGAAACCTGGCGGGAGCACAAGTGGATAGCTGACTATCAGCTGCAGGTCCACTATTACAACGGAGATGTGATGAAGGTAGTAGTAGTATTAGGTCTGAAAGTCGCCTCTGATGCTGCTGCATTGAATGTGTTCAGAGACTGCCTGGCCTTTGCTGTGAGAGGACTTGGAAGCAAAAAAATTCTCTCTCTCTCTCTCTCTCTCTCTCTTTCTCTCTGTCTCTCTTTCTGTGTGTCTCTCTCTCTCTCTCCCCCCCCCATTTTTGCATCCAGGTCCACTCACATCAAAAGCAAGCCACGCAGGTCCTCTCTCACCAACAGTCTCTGAGACTAGGCAGTCAGCAATGATGACATCATCAGAGGCGACTTTCAGACTGAAAACACTAATTAGTTCATGGGTTCCCACATGCTGGAACTCAATTGCCCAATTAAGTGAAAATTGCATCATTCATCCACATTAATCTGGCGTCGGGGGGGAACCACGAAATGCGGATGACACGACCCCAACCCGACCCCAAGACAAAATCCAGCCCTATGTTTTAAGGAGCATCTTAAAGGAGGAGAGAGAGGCGGAGAGGTTTAGGGAGGGAATTCCAGAGCTTAGGGCCCCAGGCAGCTGAAGGCACGGCTGTCAATGGTGGAGCGATTAAAATCGAGGTTGCTCAAGAGGCCAGAGCTGGAGGAGCGCAGAGATCTCGGAGGGTTGTTGGGCAAATCTTTCTTTCTTTGATGTTGGTTGCTTTCCCCTAAACAGGAATTAGCTTCCTATGATTGGGATGAGCAGCTGTTTTCATGGACGAGCGATCTGAAGCAATGGAAGTTGGCACTTCCTGCGAGCGTTACTCGCCCGTGGAGCTTGTGGCCCCCCTTTATAGGAATGTCTCTCTGCGCGTGTCAAATCACTGGGAGAGGCACCAAGTAAATGATCACCTTGCAGAGAGAGGCTGGCTCGTCATTGAAGGCCTGATTAAGGAATGCTAATTGGATGCCATTAATCAACAGCTGCACTGAATTATCCCAGGATGAACCAGCCTCTGCATTGCTCAACTTCCCATTAGTGTCCCCTTCCTACTACCCATTAACGTCCTGAATTATTGACGTCAGGAAGAGTCTTTCAGCCTCTCTCGATCTATCTTCACCACGGTGCTCATTATTCCTCGAGCTTTACCTAAACTTTGAATACCCCATCCAGCCCCATCCTCTTCATCGCTCAGTCCTCACTCCGTTAACACTGAGAGTCGTCGATCAGCTCCCTGCTCTAACTTGCCTGGCTGGGGAGTCTAGAACCAGGGGTCACAGTCTCAGGATAAGGGGTCAGCCATTTAGGACTGAGATGAGGAGAAATTTCTTCTCGCAGAGGGAGGAGGGGAAGCCCTGATAATAAAGGATGGGATAAAGACAGTAGAGAGAAAAGGATCTTAACTCCGAAAATCAAGACGTACAATCAGTTTGGGTGGAGCTAAGAAACAGCAAGGGGCAGAAAACATTGGTGGGAGTTGTTTATAGACCCCCAAACAGTAGTTGTAATGTAGGGCAGAGTATGAATCAGAAAATTAGAGGCGCATGTAACAAGGGTAATGCAGTAATCATAGAGGACTTTAATCTACATATAGACTGGGCAAACCAAATTTGCAGTAATAGTGTGGAGGACGAATTCATGGAATATATGCAAGATAGTTTTCTAGATCAGTATGTTGAGGAACCAACTAGGGAACAGGCTATTTTAGATCTAGTATTGTGCAATGAGAAAGGGTTAATTAATAACCTTGTAGTAAAGGGGCCTTTAGGGAAGAGTAACCATAATATGAAAGAATTTTATATTGAGTTTGAAAGTGATTTAGTTAAATCCGAAACGAGGGTCTTAAATCTAAACAAAGCAAACTACGTAGGTATGAGGGGCGAGTTGGCTAAGGTAGATTGGGAAACTACATTAAAAGGTATGATGGTAGACAAGCAATGGCTAGCATTTAAAGAATTAATACATAATTTACAACAAATATACATTCCTTTAAGGCACAAAAAACCCCACAGGAAAAGTGATCGAACCATGACTAACAAGAGAAGTTAAAGATAATATAAGATTAAAGGAAGAGGCTTATAATGCTGCAAAAAAGAGCAGTAAGCTTGAGGATTGGGAGGATTTTAGAATTCAGCAAAGGAGGACCAAGAAATTGATAAAGAAAGGGAAAATAGAATATGAGGGTAAACTAGCAACAGACATAAAAACAGACTGTAAAAGCTTCTATAGGTATGTAAAAAGGAAAAGATTAGCGAAAGTAAATGTGGTTCCCTTACAGACTAAGACTGGAGAAATTATAATGGGGAATAAGGAAATGGTAGAGAAATTAAACGAATACTTTGGGCTGGATTTTGATACTGGGGCGGGTTGGGGTCGTGTCATCCGCATTTCGTGTTATCCACCCGACTGCAGTTGGATGTGGGAGATTGATGCAATTTTCACTTAATTGGGAAATTGAGTTCCAGCATGTGGGAACCCATGAACCAATTAGTGGTTTCAGTCTGAAAGTCGCCTCTGATGATGTCATCATTGCTGCTGCATTGCAGGTCAGAGACTGCCTGACCTTTGCTGTGAGAGGACCTGGATGCAAAATGAGCAGCATCAGAGAGAGAGAGAGAGACAGAGAGAGAGAGAGAGAATTTTTTTTGCATCCAGGTCCTCTCACAGCAAGGACAGGCAGTCTCTGAAGACATTCAATGCAGCAGCATCAGAGGCGACTTTCAGACCTAATACTACTACTACCTTCATCACATCTCCGTTGTAATCTTGTGGTACGAGGCCCCCTGGGGAAGAGTGACCATAGTATGGTGGAGTTCTACATTAGGATGGAGAAGGAAACAGTTAAGTCAGAGACCATGGTCCAGAACTTAAATAAGGGCAACTTTGAGGGTATGAGGCGTGAATTGGCGAGGTTAAATTGGCAAGCGATATTTAAGGGGCTATCAGTGGAAGGGCAATGGCAGACATTTAGAGATCGCATGGATGAACTACAACAATTGTACATCCCGGTCTGGCATAAAAATAAAAAAGGGAAGGTGGCTCAACCATGGCTAACAAGGGAAATCAGGGATAGTATTAAAACCAAGGAAGTTGCATACAAATTGGCCAGAAGTAGCAGCAAACCCGGGGACTGGGAGAACTTCAAAACTCAGCAGAGGAGGACGAAGGGTTTGATTAGGGCAGGGAAAATAAAATATGAAAGGAAGCTTGCAGAGAACATTAAAATGGACTGCAAAAGCTTCTATAAATATGTAAAAAGAAAGAGGTTAGTAAAAACAAACGTAGGTCCCCTGCAGTCGGAAACAGGGGAAGTCGTAATGGGGAACAAGGAAATGGCAGATCAATTGAACAAGTACTTTGGTTCGGTGTTTACTGTGGAGGACACACACAACCTGCCGGAAATAAAAGGGGTCAGAGGATCTGGTAAGAGGGAGGAGCTGAGGGAAATCCTTATTAGTCGGGAAAAGGTATTGGGGAAATTGATGGGACTGAAGGCTGAAAAATCCCCGGGGCCTGATGGTCTGCATCCCAGAGTACTTAAGGAGGTGGCCTTGGAAATAGTGGATGCATTGACGATCATTTTCCAACATTCCTTAGACTCTGGATCAGTTCCGATGGAGTGGAGGGTGGCCAATGTAACCCCTCTTTTTAAAAAAGGAGGGAGGGAGAAAGCAGGGAATTATAGACCGGTCAGCCTGACATCGGTCGTGGGTAAAATGATGGAAGCAATTATTAAAGATGTCATAACAGACCATTTGGAAAGTGGCGACATGATAGGTCCAAGTCAGCATGGATTTGTGAAAGGGAAATCATGCTTGACAAATCTTCTGGAATTTTTTGAGGATGTTTCCAATAGGGTGGACAGGGGGGAACCAGTAGATGTGGTGTATTTGGACTTTCAGAAGGCCTTCGACAAGGTCCCACACAAGAGATTGGTGAGCAAAGTTAAAGCACATGGGATTGGGGGTAATGTGTTGACGTGGATTGAGAACTGGTTGGCACACAGGAAACAAAGAGTAGGAGTAAATGGGTACTTTTCAGAATGGCAGGCAGTGACCAGCGGGGTACCGCAGGGTTCGGTGCTGGGACCCCAGCTGTTTACATTATATATTAATGATTTGGATGAAGGGATTAAATGTAATATCTCCAAATTTGCGGATGACACTAAATTGGGAGGCAGTGTGAACAATGAGGAGGATGCTAGGAGGCTACAGAGTGACTTGGACAGGTTGGGTGAATGGGCAAATGTATGGCAGATGAAGTACAATGTGGATAAATGTGAGGTTATCCACTTTGGTGGTAAAAATAGAGAGGCGGACTATTACCTGAATGGTGGCAGATTAGGGAAAGGGGACGTGCAACGAGACCTGGGCGTCATGGTACATCAGTCACTGAAGGTGGGAATGCAAGTGCAGCAGGCAGTCAAGAAAGCAAACGGAATGATGGCCTTCATAGCAAGGGGATTTGAGTACAGGAGTAGGGAGGTGATGCTACAGTTGTACAGGGCCTTGGTGAGGCCACACCTGGAGTATTGTGCGCAGTTTTGGTCTCCTAACTTAAGGAAGGACATTCTTGCTATTGAGGGAGTGCAGCGAAGGTTTACTAGATTGATTCCTGGGATGGCCGGACTGACATATCAAGAAAGATTGGGTCAACTGAACTTGTATCCTCTGGAGTTCAGAAGAATGAGGGGGGATCTTATAGAGACATTTAAAATCCTGACTGGTTTAGACAAATTAGATGCGGGCAGAATGTTCCCAATGGTAGGGAAAACTAGAACCAGGGGTCACAGTCTAAGGATTAAGGGGAAGCCATTTAGGACTGAGCTGAGGAGGAACTTCTTCACCCAGAGAGTGGTGAATCTATGGAATTCTCTTCCACAGAAGGTTGTTGAGGCCAGTTCGCTAAATATATTCAAAAGGGAGTTAGATATAACACTCACAACTAAGGGGATCAAGGGGTATGGCGAGAAAGCAGGAATGGGGTACTGAGGTAGCATGTTCAGCCATGAACGCATTGAATGGCGGTGCAGGCTCGAAGGACCGAATGGTCTACTCCTGTACCTATTTTCTATGTTTCTATGTAATAGTGGACCTGCAGCTGATAGTCAGCTATCCACTTGTGCTCCCGCCAGGTTTCACTGGCGTGTTTCACATCAGGCGTGCTTCACGTCGGAAAAGGGTTAAACTAGCTAAAACGTTTCAAAATGGCATTACAGAGCCAATTTAGGGCTTGTTAAGGGCTTTAATGGCCTCTCCCGCCTCTTGGAGGCGGGACGGAGTTGGGAACACCGCACACGATTTTGTCAAAATTGCGTGGAGGCGGAATGGAGTCGGGATCAGGTCCGCCCGCCACTTTTCGCTATTTTAGCCCCCCACACACCTCCAAACCCGCCTCCACGGGTCATTGAAAATCCAGCCCTTTGTGTCTGTCTTCACGGAAGAAGACGCAAAAAAACTTTCCAGAAATAGTGGAGAACCAAGGCTCTAACGAGAATGAGGAACTGAAAGAAATTAGTATTATTAAAACATTAGTACTGGAGAAATTAATGGGACTGAAAGCCGATTAATCCCGTGGACCTGATGGCCTACATCCTAGGGTTTTGAAAGAGGTGGCTATAGAGATAGTGGATACATTGGTTGTCATTTTCCAAAATTCCATAGATTCTAGAACGGTTCCCGCGGATTGGAAGGTAGCAAATGTAACCCCACTATTTAAGAAAGGAGGGAGAGAGAAAATGGGAACTACAGACCAGTTAGCCTGACATCAGTAGTAGGGAAAATGCTAGAATCTATTATTAAGGTTTGGTAACAGGGCACTTAGAATATAATAATAGGATTGGGCAGAGTCAACACAGATTTATGAAAGGGAAATCGTGTTTGACAAATCTGTTGGAGTTTTTTGAGGTTGTAACTAGCAGAATAGATAAGGGGGAACCAGTGGATGTGGTGCATTTGGATTTTCAGAAGGCATTCGATAAGGTGCCACACAAGAGGTTATTAAACAAAATTAGGGCTCATGGGATTGGTGGTAATATACTAGCATGGATTGAGGATTGGTTAACGGACAGAAAACAGAGAGTAGGTTTAAACGGGTCATTTTCGGGTTGGCAGGCTGTAACTAGTGGGGTACCGCAAGGATCAGTGCTTGGGCCTCAGCTATTCACAATCTACATCAATGATTTGGATGAGGGGACCAAATGTAATATATCCAAGTTTGCTGATGATACAAAGCTGGGTGGGAATGTAAGTTGTGAGGAGGATGCAAGGAGGCTTCAAGGGGATATAGACAGGTTAAGTGAGTGGGCAAGAACATGGCAAATGGAATATAATGTGGAGAAATGTGAAGTTATCCACTTTGGTAGGAAAAATAGAAAAGCAGAGTATTTTTTAAATGGTGAGAGATTGGGAAATGTTGGTGTTCAGAGGGACCTGGGTATCCTTGTACACGAATCACTGAAAGTTAACATGCAGCTACAGCAAGCAATTAGGAAAGCAAATGGTATGTTGGCCTTTATTACAAGAGTATTTGAATATAAGAGTAAAGACGTCTTACTGCAATTATATAGGGCCCTGGTGAGACCACACCTGGAGTATTGTGTACAGTTTTGGTCTCCTTACCTAAGGAAGGATATACTTGCCATAGAGGGAGTGCAACAAAGGTTCACCAGACTGGTTCCTGGGATGGGGGATTGTCCTATGAGGACAGATTGAGTAGACAAGGCCTATATTCTCTAGAGTTTAGAAGAATGAGTGGTGATCTCATTGAAACATACAAAATTCTTACAGGGCTTGACAGGGTAGATGCAGGGAGGATGTTTCCCCTGGCTGGAGAGTCTAGAACCAGGGGTCACAGTCTCAGAATAAGGGGTCGGCCATTTAGGACTGAGATGAGGAGGAATTTCTTCACTGAGGGTGGTGAATCTTTGGAATTCTCTACCCCAGAGAGCTGTGGATGCTCCGTCGTTGAGTATATTCAAGACAGAGATCGATAGATTTTTGAATATTAAGGGAATCAAGGGATATGGGGATAGTGCAGGAAAGTGGAGTTGAGGTAGAAGATCAGCCATGATCTTATTGAATGGTGGAGCAGGCTCGAGGGGCCGAATGACCTACTCCTGCTCCTAATTCTTATGTTCTTCTTTCTCAGCACCTTGAAGTTGTGGAAAATGTGTGCGTATAGACACTGGGTGCTTGTCAACACTCCCTCCCCGATTATATATCGGTGTTAGTGAGGGTTTTGTGTCATTGATTTCTGAATCGCACTGTGTCCCTCAATCAGTGATGATGCCAATAGATTGTAGGAGGGGTCGAAGGCCAAGGGAGGTGAAGACATCCAAAGTATTGATGAGTTAAGAGGTGTAGACAGTGGAGTGAATCTTTGTCTTCCATACTCTTCACCTCCATGCTCAGAATTTCTCCGAACTCTCCACTCACTGGGGAGCTGGGGTCTGCGTCTCTGGAGCTGGGGTCTGTGTCTCGGGAACTGGGGTCTGTGTCTCGGGAGCTGGGATCTGTGTCTCGGGAGCTGGGGTCTGTGTCTCGGGAGCTGGGGTCTGTGTCTCTGGAGGTGGGGTCTGTGTCTCGGGAGCTGGGGTCTGCGTGTCGGGAGCTGGGGTCTGTGTCTCGGGAGCTGGGGTCTGTGTCTCTGGAGCTGGGGTCTGTGTCTCGGGAGCTGGGGTCTGTGTCTCTGGAGCTGGGGTCTGTGTCTCTGGAGCTGGGGTCTGTGTCTCTGGAGCTGGGGTCTGTGTCTCGGGAGCTGGGGTCTGTGTCTCTGGAGGTGGGGTCTGTGTCTCTGGAGCTGGGGTCTGTGTCTCGGGAGCTGGGGTCTGTGTGTCGGGAGCTGGGGTCTGTGTGTCGGGAGCTGGGGTCTCTGTCTCGGGAGCTGGGGTCTGTGTCTCTGGAGGTGGGGTCTGTGTCTCGGGAGCTGGGGTCTGTGTTCGGGAGCTGGGGTCTGTGTCTCGGGAGCTGGGGTCTGTGTCTCCGGAGCTGGGGTCTGTGTCTCGGGAGCTGGGGTCTGTGTCTCGGGAGCTGGAGTCTGTCTCGGGAGCTGGGGTCTGTGTCTCTGGAGGTGGGGTCTGTGTGTTGGGAGCTGGGGTCTGTGTCTCGGGAGCTGGGGTCTGTGTCTCGGGAGCTGGGGTCTGTGTCTCGAGCTGGGGTCTGTGTCTCGGGAGCTGGGGTCTGTGTCTCGGGAGCTGGGGTCTGTGTCTCGAGCTGGGGTCTGTGTGTCGGGAGCTGGGGTCTGTGTCTCGGGAGCTGGGGTCTGTGTCTCGAGCTGGGGTCTGTGTCTCGGGAGCTGGGGTCTGTGTCTCGGGAGCTGGGGTCTGTGTGTCTCGGGAGCTGGGGTCTGTGTCTCGAGCTGGGGTCTGTGTCTCGGGAGCTGGGGTCTGTGTCTCCGGAGCTGGGGTCTGTGTCTCGAGCTGGGGTCTGTGTCTCGGGAGCTGGGGTCTGTGTCTAGGGAGCTGGGGTCTGTGTCTCGAGCTGGGGTCTGTGTGTCGGGAGCTGGGGTCTGTGTCTCGGGAGCTGGGGTCTGTGTCTCGAGCTGGGGTCTGTGTCTCGGGAGCTGGGGTCTGTGTCTCGGGAGCTGGGGTCTGTGTGTCTCGGGAGCTGGGGTCTGTGTCTCGAGCTGGGGTCTGTGTCTCGGGAGCTGGGGTCTGTGTCTCCGGAGCTGGGGTCTGTGTGTCTCGGGAGCTGGGGTCTGTGTCTCTGGAGCTGGGGTCTGTGTGTCTCGGGAGCTGGGGTCTGTGTCTCCGGAGCTGGGGTCTGTGTCTCGGGAGGTGGGGTCTGTGTCTCGGGAGCTGGGGTCTGTGTCTCGAGCTGGGGTCTGTGTCTCGGGAGCTGGGGTCTGTGTCTCGGGAGCTGGGGTCTGTGTGTCTCGGGAGCTGGGGTCTGTGTCTCGAGCTGGGGTCTGTGTCTCGGGAGCTGGGGTCTGTGTCTCCGGAGCTGGGGTCTGTGTGTCTCGGGAGCTGGGGTCTGTGTCTCTGGAGCTGGGGTCTGTGTGTCTCGGGAGCTGGGGTCTGTGTCTCCGGAGCTGGGGTCTGTGTCTCTGGAGGTGGGGTCTGTGTGTCGGGAGCTGGAGTCTGTGTGTCGGGAGCTGGGGTCTGTGTCTCTGGAGGTGGGGTCTGTGTCTCGGGAGCTGGGGTCTGTGTCTCGGGAGCTGGGGTCTGTGTCTCGGGAGCTGGGGTCTGTGTCTCGGGAGCTGGGGTCTCTGTCTCTGGAGCTGGGGTCTGTGTCTCGGGAGCTGGGGTCTGTGTGTCGAGCTGGGGTCTGTGTGTCGAGCTGGGGTCTGTGTGTCGGGAGCTGGGGTCTGTGTCTCGGGAGCTGGGGTCTGTGTCTCCGGAGCTGGGGTCTGTGTCTCTGGAGCTGGGGTCTGTGTCTCGGGAGCTGGGGGTCTGTGTCTCGGGAGCTGGGGTCTGTGTCTCTGGAGCTGGGGTCTGTGTCTCGGTAGCTGGGGTCTGTGTCTCGGGAGCTGGGGTCTCTGTCTCTGGAGCTGGGGTCTGTGTGTCGGGAGCTGGGGTCTGTGTCACGGGAGCTGGGGTCTGTGTCTCGGGAGCTGGGGTCTGTGTCTCGGGAGCTGGGGTCTGTGTGTCGGGAGCTGGGGTCTGTGTGTCGGGAGCTGGGGTCTGTGTCTCGGGAGCTGGGGTCTGTGTCTCTGGAGCTGGGGTCTGTGTCTCTGGAGCTGGGGTCTGTGTGTCGGGAGCTGGGGTCTGTGTCACGGGAGCTGGGGTCTGTGTCTCTGGAGCTGGGGTCTGTGTCTCGGGAGCTGGGGGTCTGTGTCTCGGGAGCTGGGGTCTGTGTCTCTGGAGCTGGGGTCTGTGTCTCGGTAGCTGGGGTCTGTGTCTCGGGAGCTGGGGTCTCTGTCTCTGGAGCTGGGGTCTGTGTGTCGGGAGCTGGGGTCTGTGTCACGGGAGCTGGGGTCTGTGTCTCGGGAGCTGGGGTCTGTGTCTCGGGAGCTGGGGTCTGTGTGTCGGGAGCTGGGGTCTGTGTGTCGGGAGCTGGGGTCTGTGTGTCGGGAGCTGGGGTCTGTGTCACGGGAGCTGGGGTCTGTGTCTCTGGAGCTGGGGTCTCTGTCTCTGGAGCTGGGGTCTGTGTGTCGGGAGCTGGGGTCTGTGTCACGGGAGCTGGGGTCTGTGTCTCTGGAGCTGGGGTCTCTGTCTCTGGAGCTGGGGTCTGTGTCTCGGGAGCTGGGGTCTGTGTGTCGGGAGCTGGGGTCTGTGTCTCGGGAGCTGGGGTCTGTGTGTCGAGCTGGGGTCTGTGTGTCGAGCTGGGGTCTGTGTGTCGGGAGCTGGGGTCTGTGTCTCGGGAGCTGGGGTCTGTGTCTCGGGAGCTGGGGTCTGTGTCTCTGGAGCTGGGGTCTGTGTCTCGGGAGCTGGGGTCTCTGTCTCTGGAGCTGGGGTCTGTGTCTCTGGAGCTGGGGTCTGTGTCTCTGGAGCTGGGGTCTGTGTCTCGGGAGCTGGGGTCTCTGTCTCTGGAGCTGGGGTCTGTGTCTCTGGAGCTGGGGTCTGTGTGTCGGGAGCTGGGGTCTGTGTCTCTGGAGCTGGGGTCTGTGTGTCGGGAGCTGGGGTCTGTGTGTCGGGAGCTGGGGTCTGTGTCTCTGGAGCTGGGGTCTGTGTCTCTGGAGCTGGGGTCTGTGTGTGGGGAGCTGGGGTCTGTGTCTCTGGAGCTGGGGTCTGTGTCTCGGTAGCTGGGGTCTGTGTCTCGGGAGCTGGGGTCTGTGTGTCGGGAGCTGGGGTCTGTGTCTCGGGAGCTGGGGTCTCTGTCTCTGGAGCTGGGGTCTGTGTGTCGGGAGCTGGGGTCTGTGTGTCGGGAGCTGGGGTCTGTGTGTCGGGAGCTGGGGTCTGTGTCTCTGGAGCTGGGGTCTCTGTCTCTGGAGCTGGGGTCTGTGTGTCGGGAGCTGGGGTCTGTGTGTCGGGAGCTGGGGTCTGTGTCTCTGGAGCTGGGGTCTCTGTCTCTGGAGCTGGGGTCTGTGTGTCGGGAGCTGGGGTCTCTGTCTCTGGAGCTGGGGTCTGTGTGTCGGGAGCTGGGGTCTGTGTGTCGGGAGCTGGGGTCTGTGTCTCTGGAGCTGGGGTCTCTGTCTCTGGAGCTGGGGTCTGTGTCTCTGGAGCTGGGGTCTGTGTCGGGAGCTGGGGTCTGTGTGTCGGGAGATCCAGTGAAAGCGAGAGACTGGTCTTGGTTTACACTGGAGTTGATGCTGGAAGCAGAACAATTGACCCAAGCTACCAACTGTCAGCCAATCAGCTATCACCCTATCAGCTACTATCATCCTATTACCCGATCGCTTTATCAGCTAATCTCTCTTTCTCTTGGATAGAGACAATGTTCAATGTCAGACATGTGATTTACTCCATTAGGTCATGTGTCAGAAGCACTTGCTTACCTACTTGCCTTGGAGTGCAACGAAGGTTCACCAGACTGGTTCCTGGGATGGGGGCATTGTCCTATGAGGAGAGATTGGGTAGACTAGGCTTATATTCTCTAGAGTTTAGAAGAATGAGAGGTGATCTCATTGACACAAATTCTTACAGGGTTTGACAGGGTAGATGCTGAGAGAATGTTTCCCCTGGCTGGGGAGTCTAGAACCAGGGGTCACAGTCTCGGAATAAGGAGTCGGCCATTTAGGACTGAGATGAGGAGAAATTTCTTCACTCAGGATGGTGAATCTTTGGAATTCTCTACCCCAGAGGGCTGTGGAGGCTCAGTCGTTGAGTATATTCAAGACAGAGATCGATAGATTTTTGGATATTAAGAGAATCAACAGATATGGGGATCAGGCAGGAAAGTGGAGTTGAAGTAGAAGATCAGCCATGATCTTATTGAATGGGGGAGCAGGCTCGAGGGGCCGAAGTAACATATAGAGTGGATAAAGGGGAACCAGTGGACGTAGTGTATTTAGACTTCCAAAAGGCATTTGACAAGGTGCCACACAAAAGATTATTGCTTAAGGTAAAAAATCACGGGATTGGGGGTAATATTCTGGCATGGATAGAGGATTGGCTATCTAACAGAAAGCAAAGAGTTGGGATAAATGGTTCATTCTCAGACTGGCAATCAGTAACTAGTGGTGTTCCACAGGGGTCAGTGCTGGGTCCCCAACTCTTCACAATCTATATTAACGATTTGGAGGAAGGGACCAAGTGTAACATATCAAAATTTGCAGATGATACTAAGATGGGAGGGAAAGTAGTGAGTGAGGAGGACATAAAAAACCTGCAAGGGGACATAGACAGGCTAAGTAAGTGGGCAGAGATTTGGCAGATGGAATACAACACTGGAAAGTGTGAGGTGATGCACTTTGGCAGGAAAAATCCTAGAGCAATTTATTATCTTAATGGCAAGAAACTGGAGAGTACTGAAGTGCAAAGGGATCTGGGGGTCCTGGTGCACGAAACTCAAAAGGTTAGTATGCAGGTGCAGCAAGTGATTAAGAAGGCAAATGGAATGTTGGCTTTCATTGCTAGGGGGATAGAATATAAAAATAGGGAGGTATTGCTTCAGTTGTACAAGGTATTGGTGAGACCGCACCTGGAATACTGCATACAGTTTTGGTGTCCTTACTTAAGGAAAGACATCCTTGCTCTCGAGGCAGTGCAAAAAAGGTTCACTCGGTTAATCCCGGGGATGAGGGGGTGGTCATATGAGGAGAGGTTGGGTAGATTGGGACTCTACTCATTGGAGTTCAGAAGAATGAGAGGCGATCTTATTGAAACATATAAGATTGTGAAGGGATTGGATCGGGTGGATGCGGGGAGGATGTTCCCGATGACGGGTGAGACTAGAACTAGGGGACATAGTCTTAGAATAAGGGGCTGCACTTTCAAAACTGAGATGAGGAGGAACTACTTCACTCAGAGGGTGGTAGGTCCATGGAATATGCTGCCACAAAAAGCTGTAGAAGCTACATCATTAAATAAATTTAAAACAGAAATAGACAGTTTCCTAGAAGTAAAGGGCATTAAGGGTTACGGGGAGCGGGCAGGAATTTGGACATGAGTCTAGGTTCGGATCGGTCATGGCCCTGTGGGTAGTGGAGCGGGCCCAGGGACCGTGTAGCCTGATTCTGCTCCTATTTCGTGTGTGCAATTCTGTTAGATGCAGGAGATGGTTCTGTGATAGATAGTAGATTGGCGGTTGGGATCAGATCAGCCATGATCTTATTGAATGGCGGAGCAGGCTCGAGGGGCCGATTGGCCTACTCCTGCTCCTATTTCTTATGTTCTTATGTTCTTATGTTCTTATTTCTTATGTTCTTATGTTCTTTTCTATGAAGATTGCTTTGAGATGTCTCTTTTTTAACATTTGATGGCAAAACACGTCTTATCACATCTCTCAGAATGTGCTTCACGGCCAATAAATTACTGCTAAGGTTGTTAAGTAGACCAGCACCGCAGCCATTTTGTACAAAGCAAGATCCCGCAAGCAGCAGTGTGTTGAATGATGTGCTTTAGGTGGTGTCGGTTGAGAGACAAATGTTGGGCAGGACATCAGGACAAATCCCCATTGGAACAGGCAGACGGGGGCAGTGGTTTAACTTTTCATCTAAAAGAGGGCATCTGCAAAAATTGCAGCCCCCCCTTCAACATTGCACTGAAGTGTCAGCGACCCGAACTCTGTGACCTTCTCCAGCCCTACAACCCTCCGAGATCTCTGCGCTCCTCCAATTCTGGTCTCTTGAGCATCCCCGATTTTAATCGCTCCACCATTGGCGGCCATGCCTTCAGCTGCCTGGACCCTGAGCTCTGGAATTCCCTCCCTAAACCTCTCCGCCTCTCTATCCTCCTTTAAGACGCTCCTTAAAACCTACCTCTTTGACCAAGCTTTTGGTCACCTGTCCTAATATCTCATTATGTGGCTCGGTGTCAATTTTTGTTTGATAATCGCTCCTGTGCAGCGCCTTGGGACGTTTTACTACGTTAAAGGCACTATATAAATACAAGTTGTTGTTGTGTGGTTGGATCTGGGTCCTTCCTGTATGGCCGAGCTACTCAATGCCATGACCAGCTGAGCCATCAGGTGAAGCTCCGTTGCGGGTACGTTTAACACAGTAACAATAAGCTTACGTTAAATGACGGGCAGCAAAAGATCAGCTGGACCATCATGGCTAAACACTTTTCTCACACCACCCCCCCTCACCACCGCCCCCCACCCTCCACCCCCGCCACCCCCCGCACCCCTCCACCCCCCCTCCACCCCCGCCACAGCCCTGTAATCTCCTGGAAGAGGCAAAAAAACGGGAAAAAACCCCAGGGCCAATAAGGGAAAAAAATACTCTGGAAAGTTCCGCTCCGACCCCCTCGGGCGATGGAAACCAGTCCAGGAGATTGTGCTAAATTATCACGCGGCCCGACTTGGGAGCCAGCGAAATGTTCATTTCTCTGTGGGTCTCGAAGGGCACGTTGCAAGAATCTGTTTTGAACTGACTGACAATCAGGTCCATGTGTTGCAGCCTGAGAATTAGGACAGGAGGACGGTGGCTGCAACTTGACTCGTTCCACAGCCTCTCGCTGCGGGACTCTGTCAGTGTGCAGGGACACGTGTCATAATTAAATAACAACGTCAAATATTTTAAAACCTTCAACGTGTTTCCGCCTACACCTTAAAACAGATGGGGATGCAAAATGTCACACCCAAGGTGTGAAAGATGACAGATCCTAATCACGCAATCGCTGATGATGAAGACTGCGATTCAGCTTCTTCTTGTCCTGAATATTTCTGTGACTGGGGGTTTTTTTTTTGCCTCTCTGACCTACAATGGCAGATTATTTTTTTTGTGAAGGGCGCTGGCCACACGGAGAAGGACGGCAGCTAAATTCAGCCGAGTAGATTCAGGGGTGGTGGGACGGCCTGTGTCCAGGGAACCCGGAGGAATGACCCAGCTCGATTGTTCCATCCGGTTAAGTGAACGGCGATAAAATCGGGCAGGCTCCGTGAGGAGGGGCCGAGTCCCGTCCCGCAATTAAAGGAATCCGCTGCGGGGAGAGAGGGCAAAGTAAATCGGGAGGTGGGGTCGCCACCTCTGGTTGGACGCAATCCGGGAGGTTTCATCACATGACCCGTCGCCCCCCACGCTCCCGCCATTGGTCGCCCGACACGTCCGCCCCCACCGCCCCACCCCCCCCCCGCCATCGTTCCCCCTCGTCAGAAGCTCGGAAACTGGGAAGCTTCAAATGAAACGATCTAAAGCCACCAATCTCAGGGAGCAGCCCTTTTCTAATCTTCTCGGCCCCAGAGAGATTTAAAGGGCCGAAGCTGAGTCCATAGTTGAAATTTTCTTTGCGAACTTAAGGTCATAGATTAGGGCTGGATTTAGATACTGGGGCGGGTTGGGGTCGTGTTATCCACCCGCCTGCAATTGGATGTGGGAGATTGATGCAATTTTCACCTAATTGGGCAATTGAGTTCCAGCATGTGGGAACCCATCAACCAATTAGTGGTTTCAGTCTGAAAGTCGCTTCTGATGAGAGAGAGAGAGAGAGAGAATTTTTTTTTGCTCCAACACTCCCAGATGCCAGCCAGCCACTCACTCATACTCAGCGCAGCCACTGATATTCAGCTATCCACATGTGCTCCCGCCAGGTTTCACAATCGTGGTTCAGAACAGGCGTGCTTCACGTAGAACAAGGGTTGAAATCACAAAGGCCTTTCAAAATGGCATTATAGAGCCAATTTAGTGCTTGTTAAGGGCCTTAACAGCCTATCCCACCTCTCAAAGGCGGGACGGAGTCGGGACCAGCAGACACGATTTCATCAAAACTGTGTGGAGGCGGTTGGAGGCGGACTTGTGCCCGCCCGCCACTTTTTGCAATTTTAACCCCCCACACGCCTCCAAACCCGCCTCCACGGGTCAATGAAAATCCAGCCCCACATGTCTCCGTTTCCACCACTTCTGTCGACAGTGAGTGCCAGGTCCTCACCACTCGCTGCGTAAAAAGGTTTTTCCTCACATCCCCCCTGTATCTCTTGCCCAAAACCTTAAATCTGTGTGGGAAGAATAGGCAGGGGGTTTCGAGGGGCTGGTAAAAGGAAGTGGTGGGCCAGATTTGACCCATCGGCCAAATGTTGCACAACCCCAGGGTAGGTGTGATGAGTTATGACAGCGACATAACCAGGATGGAGAGAGGAGGAAGAGTGTGTCGAGGGATTTGGAACTTTGGAAGAACAAAAGCTGACAGTTTCAGAGGATCGCTGAGCAAAATTGTATTGGTTAAACATAGAGAGGCAAGAAAGGTTATGATGGAGAGACTGCGGAGTTGGGAGAAGGATCACCTATTGGCCGATGGGCTTTTCTTGCAGAGGGATTGATTGATTATAGAACTGGATGATATGGTCAGTTAGGAGACTGATTGAGCTGGGGCGGAGTCAAGGGGCCATCCTAAGCCCATCCCCACAATGACACAGGGCAACTTCAACAACAACTTGCATTTATAGAGCGCCTTTGATGTAGATAAACATCCCAAGGCGCTTCACAGGAGCATTATCAGAAAAAATTAACATGAGATATTAGGTCAGGTGACCAAAAGTTTAGTGAAAGATGTAGGTTTTAAGCAGTGTCTTAAAGGAGGAGAGAGAGGGAGAGAGACGGAAAGGTTCAGGGAGAGAATTCCAGAGCTTAGGGCCCAGGCAGCTAAAGGCACAGGCCGCCAATGGTGGGGTAAAAGAAATTGGGGGATGCGCAAGAGGCCAGAATTGTAGGAGCGCGGAGATCTCGGAGAGTTGCAGGGATGGAGGAGGTTACAGAGATAGGGAGGGGGTACATGGAGCACCACCCTGACTTTGGCTGAGTATTATGGGCTGTGTCCCTGTTGCGGTGGTTCGGGAGTGTTTAATTTTTTTAATATTCATTCTCGGAATGTGGGCGTCGCTGGCAAAGCCAGCATTTATTGCCCATCCCTAGTTGCCCTTGAGAAGGTGGTGGTGAGCCGCCTTCTTGAACCGCTGCAGTCCGTGTGGTGAAGGTACTCCCACAGTGCTGTTAGGGAGGGAGTTCCAGGATTTTGACCCAGCGACGATGAAGGAACGGCCGATATATTTCCAAGTCGGGATGGTGTGTGACTTGGAGGGGAGCTTGGAGGTGGTGGTGTTCCCATGCGCCTGCTGCCCTTGTCCTTCTAGGTGGTAGAGGTCACGGGTTTGGGAGGTGCTGTCCACAGGACGGGTGATGAAGCAATCGCATCGTCCGCAGTCCAGAGCCACCATCAGTCCTGCTCGGTATTCTACCCACCAGCATGCTCAGTCACCCTGTTGAGTTTATGCTAAAATATTCATCAAAACCCATCACTCGGAGAACCTGCGAAGACTGCAACAAACACCTCAGCGTCGGGTTCCTGCTTTTCATTCTGTTCCAAGAACAGCACTCAGACATGAATAAAATATCTCCCCTTATCTGACTGGGATCAATATTTGAGAGGCTTTAGCAAGAATCATGAAAGTAAATTCTCTTCAGGCTCAACGAGAAGGGCTTTGGAGACATGTCTTTGAAATGCTCAGCTCGGGTAGGAGCCTCCGCAAGTTGTCCTGGGCAGTCAGGTGGTCAGAGGAACGACAGAAAACTGGTGTTTGTCCAACTTCTCTAAACCTGCTGCTCTTTTCCCACATTATGCAAAACCAATTTTTCTCGAACGGAGACCGGTGATTAGATTCATTTGTTTCCCCCGTGGAGTTGTGGAAATGTGGAACAGACTCTCAGCAAAATCAGTTTGATGCACTGCCGTTAAACTCCGAAAAATAATAAAAGAGCTGGTCAGTTACCTGGTGAGAAATAGAGAGGGGGGAAGAAAGAGAGCGAGAAAACTAGGAAGGGAAAATGAGAGCGAGGGAATGAGAAAAGGGAAGAGAATGAGAGAAACAAAGCAGCTTCATATTTCTCAGAAATATCTCAAAGCACTTCACACGCAGTCAGTTTAGGAATGGGACGGAAGGTTAGAGAGAGAGGACCAGATGGAGATAATTACATCGTTGCTGGAACACCATGGATCCTGTTCAGGAGGCTGGAAATGTCATCGGTGGAGTTCAAAGGCCAAGGTTGGGTAATGGCGACGTATATGTGGACAGACATTGTGGAGTTTTGTTCAACCATCCAGAAAGAACGGTAAATAATTTTACACAGTTTTAGGAGATTAAATGGGTGGGTAGAGTCTGTGATGGGGAGAGTGTACATGGGCTGTGGGAGATTAAATGGGTGGGTAGAGTCTATGATAGGGGAGAGTGTACACGGGCTGTGAGAGGAGATTAAATGGGTGGGTAGAGTCTGTGATGGGGGAGAGTGTACACGGGCTGTGGGAGATTAAATGGGTGGGTAGAGTCTGTGATAGGGGAGAGTGTACACGGGCTGTGGGCGGAGATTAAATGGGTGGGTTGAGTCTGTGATGGGGAGAGTGTACACGGGCTGTGGGAGGAGATTAAATGGGTGGGTAGAGTCTGTGATGGGGGAGAGTGTACACGGGCTGTGGGAGGAGATTAAATGGGTGGGTAGAGTCTGTGATGGGGGAGAGTGTACACGGGCTGTGGGAGGAGATTAAATGGGTGGGTAGAGTCTATGATGGGGAGAGTGTACACGGGCTGTGGGAGATTAAATGGGTGGGTAGAGTCTGTGATAGGGGAGAGTGTACACGGGCTGTGGGAGGAGATTAAATGGGTGGGTAGAGTCTATGATGGGGAGAGTGTCCATGGGCTGTGGGAGATTAAATGGGTGGGTAGAGTCTGTGATAGGGGAGAGTGTACACGGGCTGTGGGAGGAGATTAAATGGGTGGGTAGAGTCTGTGATAGGGGAGAGTGTACACGGGCTGTGGGAGGAGATTAAATGGGTGGGTAGAGTCTGTGATAGGGGAGAGTGTACACGGGCTGTGGGAGGAGATTAAATGGGTGGGTAGAGTCTGTGATGGGGAGAGTGTACACGGGCTGTGGGAGATTAAATGGGTGGGTAGAGTCTGTGATAGGGGAGAGTGTACACGGGCTGTGGAGGAGATTAAATGGGTGGGTAGAGTCTGTGATAGGGTCTTTTGGGATCAGTTTTTTATAACTGACAACCATTCTAAGTGGGTTCGAGGTGATGATCCAATCTCGGTTTCACACGATGGTTATAAGTGCTCAAGCTTTGCTCTCATTTCTGAATACATCGAAATCCCTCAATTAGATTCCTGGCGATCGCTAACTTTCTTGTTATGTCTGTTTCTTAATAAACCAAGGCCTCAGAGACCGAAATGAGATTGCTGAGGGACAGACAGAGGCTGTTAGGCCCAAGGAGCCTGTGCCTTTTTCATTGATTCAGTCCCACCTTCCTGCCTTCTCATCCCATCCTTCGAACCCTCCTCTCTGCAGAAACACACCTACTTGTGTCTTATTCCCACTTACCCTGTCCACTTAACCGCCCTTCACTTGTCCCACAACTAGATCCACCTTTGGGTGACAAAGTTCCCCCTCGACTTCCCGCCTTATCCCAAATGTCCTCAGCTTCAACATTTCCCCGTGGATTTGAACCCTTTGTCACTCGGGAACAGTTTACCAGGATCGACTTTGTCAGTTCCCTTCATAATCTTAAAAGCACCCATTGTGAGCGGAAGATTCTGGATGTAACCTCCAGCGCTAACAGCCTCACCCTGATCTCAGGTAATGATTTAACCGAAGTGCTGGAAATACTCAGCAGGTCAGGCAGCATCTGTGGAGAAAGAAACAGAGTCAACGTTTCAGGTCAATGACCTTTCGTCCTTCGTTCCTCTATCCCCGTGACTAAAACTGACAAACGGCTTTTCACCTCATTTGACAGATTGGAGAAGTGAATTAAATAGCTATAAGGCCTAAAGTGGTGATTCTCGCTCGCTATTACCCTGCCTCTCTCACCCTATTTTTCTCTTCAGTCTGTGTATCTCCCATGATCCCCATCCACCCACATGCTCTCTGCCTCCTTCTCTTTCTTATCTATCTTTCCGCAGTCTGTCTCCCTTTTCCTCTTCCCTTTTCTCCACTCCTTTCTCTCTCCCATTTCTCTTCTCTCCTTCTCTTTCTCTCTGTCTTTCCAAACACTCTGTCTCCCTCCCAATTTCTCCTGCTCCCCCCTTTCTCTGCCCTCTCTCTCTACTTTCCCCTCCCCCTCTCCCTTCATCCCTATTTCTCCTCTCCCCATGTTCTCTTTCCCATTCTCCCATCTCTCCCCTTCTCTTTCCACAGTGTCAGCCGGTGGCTCAGTGGGTAACACTCTCGCCCCTGTGTCAGAGGTTGTGGGGTCAAGTCCCACTCCAGAGACTTGAGCACAGAAATCCAGGTTAACACTCCAGTGCAGTGCTGAGGGAGTGCTGCACTGTCAGAGGTGCCGTCTTTTGGATGAGATGTTAAACCGAGGCTCCGGCTGCTCTCTCAGGTGGATGTAAAAGATCCCATGGCACTGTTTCGAAGAAGAGCAGGGGAGTTCTCCCCGGTGTCCTGGGGCCAATATTTATCCCTCAATCAACATCACTAAAAAACAGAGTATCTGGTCATTATCACATTGCTGTTTGTGGGAGCTTGCTGTGCGCAAATTGTCTGCTGCGTTTCCTACATTACAACAGTGACTACACTTCAAAAGTACTTCATTGGCTGTAAAGCGCTTTGGGACGTCCGGTGGTCGTGATATGGCGCTGTAGAAATGCAAATCTTTTTCTTTTCACACTCTCTCTGTACCCTCTCCCCTTGCTCTTTCTCTCTTTCCATACTCTTTCCTTTCCCCTTCTCCCTCTCTCCCGTCACTTTCTCTGTGCCTTCTCTCCTTCTCCTGTCCTTACAAGACCCACGATTTTAGATTCCTCCCCTCTGGTGAAAGCATTATGTAGCTGCTTTCGCCCCAATTAGCAAACCCACAGCGAGAGAAATTGTCTGCTGCAGGATTGTGTAATTAGAACCAGGGGCAGGAAGTAACAGAGTGGATCTTAAATGACACGATAATTATCTATAAAGAAACGACGGTTTGGACTAAAATTTAAGAGCCTTTAATTCTCAGCCTTGAGAGTCACTAAAAATATTTTGATGGCTTTGTGTCACAGTCCTTCTGTTAGATTTATGAACTCACATACTGCAGGTCCTAGAGCTCATGTTTTTCAGTGTCTATTCGTGAGATTAATAATATTCAGTCCTCCCAGTGATTTTGTTTAACTGCTCTTCAATATCCATTCTTCACCTCCAATTCTCTCCTCCCTTCACCTGATGGAGCCCACTCTTGCTGGGATATGGGTTCCTGAGCAACAGTTCAATTATACACCAGGACCTCAAACCCGGCACTAAGCTCATGGCCTACACAGCAGCAGTGATACCCTGCCCTGCTGTATGCCTCAGAGACATGGACCATGTACAGCAGACATCTCAATGCACAGGAGAGGTACCACCAATGCTGCCTCCGCAAGATCCTGCAAATCCGTTGGCAGGATAGGCGCACCAACGTCAGTGTTCTCGCTCAGGCCAACATCCCCAGCATCGAAGCTTTGACCACGCTCGATCAGCTCCGATGGACGAGTCACATCATCCGCATGCCCGATACGACACTCCCAAAACAAGCACTCTACTTGGAGCTCTGACACGACAAGAGAGCCCCAGGTGGGCAGAGGAAACACTTCAAGGACACCCTCAAAGCCTCCTTGAAAAAGTGTAACATCCCCACCGACACCTGGGAATCCCTGGCCCAAGACCGCACAAAGTGGAGGAGAAGCATCCGGGAAGGCGGCGAACACCTCGAGTCTCTTCGCCGGGAGCAAGTGGAAGCCAACCCAAGATCCCCACCCACCCGTCCCTTCAACCACCATCTGCCCCACCTGTGACAGAGACTGTAGGTCCCACATTGGACTCATCACTCACCTGAGAACTCATTTTTAATGTGGAAGCAAGTCATCCTCGGTTCCGAGGGACTGCCGAAGAAGAAGACCTACTCCTATGGCCTACTCCTGCTCCTATCTTCTATGTTTAAGATACTTTTTTTTATATTTGTTCGTGGGATGTGGTTGTCGCTGGCAAGGCCAGCATTTATTGCCCATCCCTAATTGCCCGTTAAGAACTGAGTGGCTCGCTAGGCCATTTCACAGGGCAGTTACGAGTCACCTACATTGCTGTGGGTCTGGAGTCACATTTCAGCCAGACTGGGTAAGGACGGCAGATTTCCTTCCCTAAAGGGCATTAGTGAACCAGATGGGTTTTTACGGCAATCCGGTAATTTCATGGTCACCATTACTGATACTAGCTTTTTATTCCAGATTTATTTAATTAACTGAATTTAAATTCCACAGCTACCGTGGTGGAATTTGAATTCATGTCTCACGGATCACTAGTCCAGGCCTCTGGATTACTAGTCCAGTAATATAACCACTACACTACTGTTCCCATTAGTTAATTATATACTGCAATTATATAGGGCCTTGGTGAGACCACACCTGGCGTACTGTGCACAGTTTTGGTCTCCTTACCTAAGGAAGGATATACTTGCCAAAGAGGGAGTGCAGCTCCTCACAACTTGCTATCCCACCTATCATTGTATCATCAGCAAATTTGGCTACAGTACACTCGGTCCCTTCATCCAAGTCATTAATATAGATTGTAAATAGTTGAGGCCCCAGCACTGATCCCTGTGGCACCCCACTAGTTACTGATTGCCAACCGGAAAATGACCCATTTATCCTGACTCTCTGTTTTCTGTTGGTGTTGGTGTTCAGAGGGACCTGGGTGTCCTTGTACACGAATCACTGAAAGTTAGCATGCAGGTACAGCAAGTAATTAGGAAAGCAAATGGTATGTTGGCCTTTATTACAAGAGGATTTGAGTATAAGAGTAAAGAGGGCCCTGGTGAGACCACACCTGGAGTATTGTGTACAGTTTTGGTCTCCTTACCTAAGGAAGGATATACTTGCCATAGAGGGAGTGCAACAAAGGTTCACCAGACTGATTCCTGGGATGGGGGGATTGTCCTATGAGGAGAGATTGAGTAGACTAGGCCTATAGGTGATCTCATTGAAACATATAAAATTCTTAAGGGGCTTGACAGGGTAGATGCTGAGAGGTTGTTTCCCCTGGCTGGAGTGTCTAGAACTTGGGGTCACAGTCTCAGAATAAGAGGCCGGCCATTTAGGACTGAGATGAGGAGGAATTTCTTCACTCAGAGGGTGGTGAATCTTTGGAATTCTCTGCCCCAGAGGGCTGTGGAGGCTCAGTCGTTGAGTATAATCAAGACAGAGATCGATAGATTTTTGGATATTAAGGGAATCAAGGCATATGGGGATAGTGCAGGAAAGTGGAGTTGAGGTTGAAGGGCACCACTCTCCCTCTGGTACCTTGCTCAATTGGATGTCTTTTATTTGGGAGCCTGCAGTGTGAGTGTTGGGTGCCTCTTGAGCAGGTCATCAGAGCCGAGCCCAATACTATCCCCGTCACACCGTGCACACTGGATAGTGACCAGAAATGAGAGCCCAGGATTCATTTTTACCCTCTCTGGCCGAGTGGTTGCTGAGGCCAAATCTTAGTGTCCAACAGCCACCTAGGCTGAGATCCACTCACTCAACAAAGGCAAGAAATCAAACCTGAGATTTTACTGGCTCGTAATGTTCCATTCCTGCCTGTGAGTTTACCCATTCAGCCATTAGAGGATCTCTGGGAAAGTCTTCAAAGAGAAAGAGAGACAGGGCTGCAGGAACCCTTTAAAAACAATACAGAAAGGATTATGATTCATTGAACATCACAAAATTGATTTCAGTCCCTTTTTGGTTGTGAGGGTGCTGAATTAACACAAGTAAACACAGTCATTTACCGGCGTGTATCAGTGCTTCTATCCCTCTGTCTGGATGTCATTCCAACTTTCTGTGTCATCGTGGCTCAGCTGCTGTTATCTCGTCTCTGAGTTAGAAGGTGGTGGGTTCAAGCCCCACTCCAACGCTCGGCCGACACTCCCAGTGCTGCACTGTCGGAGGTGCCGTCTTTCGGATGAGACGTTAAATCGAGGCCCCGCCTGCCCTCTCTCAGGTGGAAGTAAAAAGATCCCACGGACACTATCTCGAAGAAGAGCCAGGGGAGTTCTCCCCAGTGCCCTGGGGCCAATATTCATCCCTCAATCAACATCACTAAAAAAACAGATTATCTGGTCATTATCACATTGCTGTT
Source organism: Squalus acanthias (assembly GCA_030390025.1). Classification (NCBI taxonomy): domain Eukaryota; kingdom Metazoa; phylum Chordata; class Chondrichthyes; order Squaliformes; family Squalidae; genus Squalus; species Squalus acanthias. Next base: position 964,127 of record JASTWF010000103.1, read on the forward strand.
TGTGGGATCTTGCTGTGCGCAAATTCGGTTGCCGCGTTTCCCACATTACAACAGTGACTGTACTTCACAAAGCACTCCATTGGCTGTAAAGTGCTTTGGGACGTCCTGTGTATGTATATTTTATTGACTCGGTGTCCCGGCTGACATGTGCTGCCTGTGTTGACCTCGGGTGAGGGTCCATCTCTGATGGCCAAGTGGCCCGCCAACACTCACCATCTGGGTGACTCACAGCCACTTGAGTGAGGAGATGGAGGGACCCTCCCACCAAGGGGACATCACGTTCTGGAGAGGAGGGAAAAAGCCAGAAAATAACCCAAAGGAATAAAGACCGGGATCAGTAAACAGAAGGTGAAACTGGACACTCCTGACAGAAGGGTCCAATTAGCAGCATTTATACTCCCTGCATATGTTACTATTTATATTAGTCTATTCGAAACTGCGCTCTACTCCCAGAAGGAACCCCTCAAGGGTTCTGCTCTCACAACACTGGAACATTGTGTGTGTTGTTTGTGCACTGGGGATTAGATGGATAATAATGGTTAGACTAAGCTCAGCGAGTCAAGACCCCACGAGCGGCTCACGGCACGATGACCAGCTGCTCTATGTCATGCTGATGGGAGTGCTCCTCATTGTGTCCTACAGAATGACCACCAAATGCATCTTCAGATTAAAGCACGAAGGTAAATCTCCAGCTCTTGTAGTCCGTCCTCCCTTCCTCCCTTCCTTCCATCCTTCCTTCCTCCATCTCTTCATTGCTTCAATTCTTTCTTTCTTTCTCTCTTTCTCTCTTTCTCACTATTAAGGCTATTCAATAACTTGATGGGTTGGGAGGCAAACCAGGAACATGCAAAAGAAAAGCAGAATTACATGTGACCCTTTCTATTCAGGGTGAAGGGACTAAACTATGAAGAGTTGGAGAACTGAATTTCCACTTATCTAAATGTTCATGACTTTAATCTTTCTGATGGCTGAATTGAGTTTAGGTTGGTCCCAACCTGATCCCCTGGCACAGGTCCACACCACAGAACTTGCATTACAGACACCATATAGCTTGAGAGATTGAAATAACACATTGGTACAGGAGGAGGTTTTACCCTGTATCTAACCCGTGCTGTAACTGCCCTGGGAGTGTTTGATGGGGCAGTGTAGAGGGAGCTTTACTCTGTATCTAACCCGTGCAGTACCTGCCCTGGGAGTGTTTGATGGGACAGTGTAGAGGGAGCTTTACTCTGTATCTAACCCGTGCTGTAACTGCCCTGGAGTGTTTGATGGGACAGTGTAGAGGGAGCTTTACTCTGTATCTAACCCGTGCTCTAACTGCCCTGGGAGTGTTTGATGGGACAGTGTAGAGGGTGACGAGAATGAGGAACTTAAAGAAATTATTATTTGTAAAAAAAAGTACGAGCAAAATTAATGGGACTAAAAGTCGATAAATCTCAAGGACCGGATGACCTACATCCTCGGGTTTTGAAAGAGGTGGCCATTGGGATAGTGGACGCATTGGTTGTCATCTTCCAAAATTCTATAGATTCTGGAATGGTTCCTGCAGATTGGAGGTTAGCAAATGTAACCCCGCTATTTAAGAAAGGAGGGAGAGAGAAAACGGGGAACTACAGACCTGTTAGCCTCACATCAGTAGTTGGGAAAATGCTGGAATCTATTATAAAGGATGCAATAACTGGGCACTTAGAAACTAATAGTAAGATTGGGCAGAGTCAACATGGATTTATGAAAGGGAATCCTGTTTGACAAACCTATTGGAGTTCTTTGAGGATGTAACTAGTGGAGTAGACAAAGAGGAACCGGTAGATGTGGTGTGTCTGGATTTTCAGAAGGCCTTCGATAAGGTCCCACACAAGAGGTTGGTGAACAAAATTAGGGCACATGGAATTGGGGGTAACATACAAGCATGGATTGAGAATTGGTTAACAGACAGAAAACAAAGAGTAGGGATAAACGGGTCTTTTTCAGGATGGCAGGCTGTGACTTGTGGGGTACCGCAAGGATCGGTGCTTGGGCCCCAGGTATTCACAATCTATATCAATGATTTGGATGAGGAGACTAAATGTAACATTTCTAAATTTGCTGATGATACAAAGGGTGGCAGTGTCAGTTGCGAAGAGGATGTGAAGAGGCTTCAAGGGGATCTCAACAGGCTCAGTGATGGGCGAGAACATGGCAGATGGAATATAATGTGGATAAATGTGAAGTTATCCACTTTGGTAGAAAAAACAGAAAGGCAGAGTATTTCCTAAATGGTGAAAGATTGGGGAATGCAGATGCTCAAAGGGACCTGGGTGTCCTTGTACATGAGTCACTGAAAGTGAATGTGCAGGTGCAGCAAGACATTATGAAGGCAAATGGTATGCTGGCCTTCATTACAAGAGGATTTGAGTACAGGAGTAAAGAAGTCTTACTCCAATTATATAGGGCCTTGGTGAGACCACACATGGAGTACTGTGTACAATTTTGGTCTCCTTACCTAAGGAAGGATATACTTGCCATAGAGGGAGTGCAACGAAGGTTCACGAGATTGATTCCTGGGATGGCGGGACTGTCGTATGAGAAGAGATTGAGTAAACTAGGCCTGTATTCTTTTGAATTCAGAAGAATGAGAGGGGATCTCATTGAAGCATACAAAATTATAACAGGGCTTGATAGGGTGGATGCTGGGAGAATGTTTCCCTTGGCTGGGGAGTCTAGAACCAGGGGCCACAGCTTCAAGATAAAGGGTAGGCCATTTAGGACTGAGATGAGAAGAAATTTCTTCACACAGAGGGTGGTGAATCTTTGGATTTCTCTACCCCAGAGGGCTGTGGAGGCTCAGTCATTGGGTATATTCAAAACAGAAGTTGATAGATTTCTGACTAGTAAGGGCATCAAGGGATATGGCGATAGGGCCGGTGAATGGAGTTGAGGCAGAAGATCATCCATGATCTCATTGAATGGCGGAGCAGGCTCGAAGGGCCGGATGGCCTACTCCTGCTCCTATTTCTTATGTTCTTATGTTCGTACTCTGTATCTAACCCGTGCTGTACCAGCCCTGGAGCTGTTTGATGGGACATTGCAGAGGGAGTTTTACTCTGTATCTAACCCGTGCTGTACCTGCCCTGGGAGTGTTTGATGGGACAGTGTAGAGGGAGCTTTACTCTGTATCTAACCCGTGCTGTACCTGCCCTGGGAGTGTTTGATGGGACAGTGTAGAGGGAGCTTTACTCTGTATCTAACCCGTGCTATACCTGCCCCGGGAGTGTTTGATGGGACAGTGTAGAGGGAGCTTTACTCTGTATCTAGCCCGTGCTGTACCTACCCTGAGAGTGTTTGATGGGACAGTGTAGAGGGAGCTTTACTCTGTATCTAACCCGTGCTGTACCTGCCCTGGGAGTGTTTGATGGGACAGTGTAGAGGGAGCTTTACTCTGTATCTAACCCGTGCTATACCTGCCCCGGGAGTGTTTGATGGGACAGTGTAGAGGGAGCTTTACTCTGTATCTAGCCCGTGCTGTACCTACCCTGAGAGTGTTTGATGGGACAGTGTAGAGGGAGCTTTACACTGTATCTAACCCGTGCTGTACCTGGCCTGGGAGTGTTTAATGGGACAGTGTAGAGGAAGCTTTACTCTTTATCTAACCCATGCTGTACCTGCCCTGGGAGTGTTTGATGGGACAGTGTAGAGGGAGCTTTACTCTGTATCTAACCCGTGCTGTCCCTGCCCTGGGAGTGTTTGACGGGTCAGTGTAGAGGGAGCTTTACTCTGTATCTAACCCGTGCTGTCCCTGCCCTGGGAGGGTTTGACGGGACAGTGTAGAGGGAGCTTTACTCTGTATCTAACCCATGCTATACCTGCCCTGGGAGTGTTTGATGGGACAGTGTAAAGGGAGCTTTACTCTGTATCTAACCCATGCTGTACCTGCCCTGGGAGTGTTTGATGGGACAGTGTAGAGGGAGCTTTACTCTGTATCTAACCCATGCTATACCTGCCCTGGGAGTGTTTGATGGGACAGTGTAGAGGGAGCTTTACTCTGTATCTAACCCATGCTGTACCTGCCCTGGGAGTGTTTGATGGGACAGTGTAGAGGGAGCTTTACTCTGTATCTAACCCGTGCTGTACCTGCCCTGGGAGTGTTTGATGAGACAGTGTAGAGGGAGCTTTACTCTGTATCATCCCATGCTGTACCTGCCCTGGGAGTGTTTGATGGGACAGTGTAGACGAAGTTTTAAGCAGTTTTGTATCTGAGCTGGGAATGATTGATGATGATAATTAAGTCTGCTACCTGTCCTGTGTTTGAAGAATGTGTTTGGAAATTTTTAAAATGGAAATTAGACAGAAGTCTATTTTTAATTTATTTCTGTCTCTTATGATGTGGAGTGTTAACGAGTTATTAATTAGTTATTGAAGCTATCAATAAATTTTAATCAATGTCAAAGACAGCATCGGAATTGAAACCCACCCTCCCCTACCCTACCCTACCGTCCCCCATCCCTACCCTACACCATCCTATCCTGCCTATCCTACCAGCCCACTGTCCTCTCCTCTCCTCCCCTCCCTGCCCTATTTCCCCCCCCTCCCGGCCCGACCCTGCTCTCATATAACCATTTTTCCACGTAAAGGATTTCTATTTAAATGTCAGGTTTTTAAATTGTAATAGGAAGAGGAGGAGGCCATTCAGCCCCTCGATGAACATAGGAACAGGAGGAGGCCATTCAGTCCCTTGAGGAACATAGGGACTGGAGGAGGCCATTCAGCCCCTCGCGAGTCTAGGAACAGGAGGAAGCCATTCAGCCCCTCGAGGATCTAGGAACAGGAGGAGGCCATTCAGCCCCTCGAGGGCCTAGGAACAGGAGGAGGCCATTCAGCCCCTCGAGGGTCTAGGAACAGGAGGAGGCCATTCAGCCCCTCGAGGGCCTAGGAACAGGAGGAGGCCATTCAGCCCCTCGAAGGTCTAGGAACAGGAGGAGGCCATTCAGCCCCTCCTGCCTGTTCTGCCATTAATCCTGATCATACCTGATCTGTACCTCAACTCCATTTGCCCGCCTTTACTCCAGATGCCTTGATACTCTTACGCAATAAAAATCTATCGATCTCTGTCTTGAAAATGTCAATTGACCCCCAGCCTCATCAGCTTTTTGGGGGCGAGAGTTCCAGATTTCCACTACCCTTTGTGTGAAGAAGTGCTTCCTGACATCACCCCTGAACGGCCTGGCTCTAATTTTAAGGTTCTGCCCCCTTGTTCTGGACTCCCCCCCCACCAGAGGAAATAGTTTCTCTCTTGACTGGGAGACGGTCCCTCAGATTACAAGTCTGCTCCGCTCCCACACGGACACTGTGCAGATCGCTGTCCTTGAAGCGCACCTGCTCTCTCCTCCAGCAGCAGTTGAACCAGAGATTCCGTGACTGACTCACTGGGTGAGCTAAATAATTCATGTCCTGATTCGCACAATCAACCTTTTCCCTGTTTGTTTATCTTTCCAGTCTATTTTCCCATACTTCTTTTTCAGTCCTGAACAAAAATAGCTCTCATCAACATGAGGGATGTCATCATAGGGTATTCAAAACCTTTCCCCAAATTTATTTTCATCAAACACTCCCGGGGCAGGTACAGCATGGGTTAGATACAGAGTAAAGCTCCCTCTACACTGTCCCATCAAACACTCCCAGGGCAGGTACAGCACGGGTTAGATACAGAGTAAAGCTCCCTCTACACTGTCCCATCAAACACTCCCAGGGCAGGTACAGCACGGGTTAGATACAGAGTAAAGCTCCCTCTACACTGTCCCATCAAACACTCCCGGGGCAGGTACAGCATGGGTTAGATACAGAGTAAAGCTCCCTCTACACTGTCCCATCAAACACTCCCAGGGCAGGTACAGCACGGGCTAGATACAGAGTAAAGCTCCCTCTACACGGTCCCATCAAACACTCCCAGGGCAGGTACAGCACGGGTTAAATACAGAGTAAAGCTCCCTCTACACTGTCCCATCAAACACTCCCAGGGCAGGTACAGCACGGGTTAGATACAGAGTAAAGCTCCCTCTACACTGTCCCATCAAACACTCCCAGGGCAGGTACAGCACAGGTTAGATACAGAGTAAAGCTCCCTCTACACTGTCCCATCAAACACTCCCAGGGCAGGGACAGCACGGGTTAGATATAGAGTAAAGCTCCCTCTACACGGTCCCATCAAACACTCCCAGGGCAGGGACAGCACGGGTTAGATACAGAGTAATGCTCACTCTACACTGTCCCATCAAACACAATTGAGAGGTCGCACAACACCAGGTTATAGTCCAACAGTTTTTGTGATTTCAAATAAAACTGTTGGACTATAACCTGGTGTTGTGCGACCTCTCAATTTTGTCCACCCCAGTCCAACACCGGCATCTCCGCATCATCAAACACTCCCAGGGCAGGTACAGCACGGGTTACATACAGAGTAAAGCTCCCTCTACACTGTCCCATCAAACAACCCCAGGGCAGGGACAGCACGGGTTAGATACAGAGTAAAGCTCCCTTTACACTGTCCCGTCAAACACTCCCAGGGCAGGTACAGCACGGGTTAGATACAGAGTAAAGCTCCCTCTACAGTGTCCCATCAAACACTCCCAGGGCAGGTACTGCACGGGTTAGATACAGAGTAAAGCTCCCTCTACAGTGTCCCATCAAACACTCCCAGGGCAGGTACTGCACAGGTTAGATACAGAGTAAAGCTCCCTCTACACTGTCCCATCAAACACTTCCAGGGCAGGGACAGCACGGGTTAGATACAGAGTAAAGCTCCCTCTGCACTGTCCCATCAAACACTCCCAGGGCAGGTACAGCACGGGTTAGATACAGAGTAAAGCTCCCTCTACAGTGTCCCATCAAACACTTCCAGGGCAGGTACTGCACGGGTTAGATACAGAGTAAAGCTCCCTCTACACTGTCCCATCAAACACTCCCAGGGCAGGGACAGCACGGGTTAGATACAGAGTAAAACTCCCTCTACACTGTCCCATCAAACACTCCCAGAGAGGCAGGGGACTGGGTTTACTGTATTCATCGAGCTGGGGATTGTTAGTGCTGGGTTAAAGCTGCCCACTTTAAGGGGAAGGGAAGTGGGAATTGCAAGACCTGTGTCTAATTCTAAACATCCAGCCACCCGCTCCACCCACCTAATGTCAAAGGTCCTCTCGGTACCTCCCAACCAGCGAGCAGTTCGAGAGCCTTTCACTGATCTAAGCACTGCACATTTTTGTTGTGCAGGGTTATTAAGGGTTACGGAACCAAGGCGGGTAAATGGAGTTAAGATACAGATCGGGCATGAGCTCATTGAATGGCGGAACAGGCTCGAGGGGCTGAACGGCCTCCTGCTGTTCCTTTGTTCTTGCACCTCAGGCCAGCCATGGAGCCTCTCACTGCCGAAAGGACATATCGGGCCAGTAGAGGGCGACGGCTGCACAGGTATTGCTGAGGAGTCGGTGCCGGGGAGCGACTGCCGAGAGCCGGCACTGGGATTTCAGGCACTGGGAGATACTTCAGGGATAACCGGAATAGGGAGACTGATCCACAATACCTGCCGTAGGGGATACTCTGCTGACTGTAATGCAGCAGCCTCTGACAGCCCTGGGAACAGCTGCACTTAGCACGGCCAAGTCGCAGTGAGTTGAGGGGCTGTGAGAAACTCCCAGAGATAAAAGATTCACTGCGGTGATTGTGGGTGACGGGAGCCCGAGGAACAGGGAATCCTCCAGAACTACAGTACCAGGACTATGGGACAGGGTGTGGATAACCGGAGCGCTGCTGCCCCGACACATTACAAGTAAATCTCATTCCAGCTCCCCTCCCCCAGACCCCATATACAGGCCCCTCCCCCCAGACCCCATATACAGGCCCCTCCCCCAGACCCCATATACAGGCCCCTCCCCCAGACACCATATACAGGCCCCTCCCCCAGACCCCATATACAGGCCCCTCCCCCAGACACCATATACAGGCCCCTCCCCCCGACACCATATAAAGGCCCCTCCCCCCAGACCCCATATACAGGCCCCTCCCCCCAGACACCATATACAGGCCCCTCCCCCAGACACCATATACAGGCCCCTCCCCCCAGACACCATATACAGGCCCCTCCCCCCAGACACCATATACAGGCCCCTCCCCCAGACCCCATATACAGGCCCCTCCCCCAGACACCATATACAGGCCCCTCCCCCAGACCCCATATACAGGCCCCTCCCCCCAGACCCCATATACAGGCCCCTCCCCCCAGACACCATATACAGGCCCCTCCCCCCAGACACCATATACAGGCCCCTCCCCCCAGACACCATATACAGGCCACTCCCCCCAGACACCATATACAGGCCCCTCCCCCCAGACACCATATACAGGCCCCTCCCCCCAGACACCATATACAGGCCCCTCCCCCCAGACCCCATATACAGGCCCCTCCCCCAGACACCATATACAGGCCCCTCCCCCCAGACCCCATATTCAGGCCCCTCCCCCCAGACCCCATATACAGGCCCCTCCCCCCAGACACCATATACAGGCCCCTCCCCCCAGACCCCATATACAGGCCCCTCCCCCAGACACCATATACAGGCCCCTCCCCCCAGATCCCATATACAGGCCCCTCCCCCCAGACCCCATATACAGGCCCCTCCCCCCAGACACCATATACAGGCCCCTCCCCCAGACACCATATACAGGCCCCTCCCCCCAGACACCATATACAGGCCCCTCCCCCCAGACACCATATACAGGGCCCCTCCCCCAGACACCATATACAGGGCCCTCCCCCCAGACACCATATACAGGCCCTCCCCCCAGACACCATATACAGGGCCCCTCCCCCCAGACACCATATACAGGCCCCTCCCCCCAGACACCATATACAGGCCCCTCCCCCCAACACCATATACAGGCCCCTCCCCCCAGACATCATATACAGGCCCCTCCCCCCAGACACCATATACAGGCCCCTCCCCCCAGACACCATATACAGGCCCCTCCCCCAGACATCATATACAGGCCCCTCCCCCCAGACACCATATACAGGCCCCTCCCCCCAGACACCATATACAGGCCCCTCCCCCCAGACACCATATACAGGCCCCTCCCCCCAGACACCACATTCTGACCCAATCCAGACACTCCCACGATGGTCAGAAAGATAACTACAGGTGGCTATTCGGCCCATCTCACTCACCCTTCTATAGAAACTGCTAACCCCCATCTCATCATCTAACTGCCTGTTGACTGACTCCTGAGTGTTTGCCCTCGGTCCCTCACCCCGCTGCCCCACCCCAGGTATTGCCCCCTCCCCGTGTGAAGGCGAGTGGCTGCTTCCGGTCCTCCTCAGGGTGAGTAACATCAGGATGTTGGAGTCTGTCCAATGCCCGGGGACGGCTCAATCCGCCAAAGACAAGTCTGAACAAACTGAATGAAGGCAGTGAGAGTGGGGTTTCCACCTTCCGTCACTCTGATCGTGGACACGGACTGTCAGTGTCAGCACACAGACCCAGTACAGTCTCCACAGTGAGAGCCCCAGACACCAGTGGAGAAATCGGAGCTTTCCAGGAACATTGTAAAGGGTGCAACACCCACTGACCGCCACTGGATGGCCCCTGCACACCATTCACAGCTTCTCTCTCTCCGGGTCTGTCTGTGTCTCTCTTTCGAAATTTCTCTTCTTCGCCAGCCTTTTTGCCCCCATTTCTCCCTCTCTGTCTCTTTTCCTTCTCTATCTCTCTCACTCTCTCTTGGTCCCTCTCTCACTCTGTCTATCTTTCATTCCATCTTTATCTCTCTCTGACTTTCTATATCTGTCTCTCTCTATCTCACTGCCTCTCTCTGCATGTCTGTCTGTCTGTCTCTTTCTCTATCTCTCTCTCTCTCTCTCTCTCACTCTGTCTGTCTCACTGTCTGCCTTTCTCTGTCTCTCTTTCTCCCATCTCTATCTCTGTCTCTCTCTTTCTTTGCCTTTCCATGTCTCTCTCTGTTTCTGTCTCTCACTCAATCTCTCTCTGTCTCTGACTTTTTCTCTCTCTGGCTCTGTTTCTGTCTCTATGTCTGTGTCTGGCTCTCTGTCCGTCTCTCACTTTCTCTCTGTGTGTCTCTCTCTCCCTCCCTCTCTGGTTCTGTTTATGTATGTTTCTCTTTCTGTCTCTCCCTCCCTCTCTCCCACACCTCTGTCTCTCTCTGTCTCTCACTCTCTCCTATCCTCTGGCTCAGGCATCTTATCCCTGAACACACTGCACAACTGTAGCGACTGCGCTGATGAGCACCTCAGTTTCACTGATTCGCCAACCTCTGTTGAGACGGGCAGAGATGTACAGGGTGGGCAGGGTGGGCAGGGAAAAGCAAATGGACTCCCACCCCCTAGAGACCTTGATGTTAGTCACAGTGCTGCACAGAGTTTAATTGTAAGGAGCTGCCTGGCCTGGTTGCTCTCCTCTGCCTCCTGCTGGCAGTTTGGAGACCGGCATCGGAACTGGCTGGGAAACGATTGCACGGACTGTTCCCGGCGCATGTGACAGGACCGAGGCACGAGAGAGGAGAAAACGTCCAGGGTAACAGGCCTTTCAAAAAAAAAAGAATAATATGAAGGCAAAACTGTGAGCACAGGACCAGAGGGTAAGTGTGCCCATTCCGTGATCACAGCAGGGGTCCGTGCTCAAAGGGAGTGCTAGATAACTTATTCTTAGAAACCAGAGTTCATCTGCACGTGAAGTGACGGAGTGATGACCTAGCGTCAGTTTTGTTGACGAGTGTCTCACAGGGCAGTTGGGACAAATGAAGAGGGGGTGTCGCTTTAAACGCTGTAGGTTGCACTGTATTTACAAGAGGGTGTGGAGGAGATTGACCAGTACGGTACCTGGGATGAGGAACTTCAGTTGTGTGGAGAGACTGGAGAACCTGGGATTGTTCTCTTTAGAGTAGAGAAGGTTAAGGGGAGATTTATAAGAGGTGTTCAAAATTATGAAGGGTTTTGATAGAGTAAATAAGAAGAAGCTGTTTCCAGTGGCAGGAGGGTCGGTAACCAGATCTGGAATGCGCTGCCTGAAAGGGCGGTGGAAGCAGATTCAATAGTAACTTTCAAAAGGGAATTGGATAAATACTTGAAAAGGAGAAATTTGCACGGCTGTGGGGAAAGAGCAGGGGAGTGGGGTTAATTGGAGAGCTCTTTCAAAGAGCCGGCACAGGCACAACGGGCCGAATGGCCTCCTTCTGTGCTGTAAGATTCGATGATTCTAATTTTTTTTCTATAGATTTTTGAGCTCGTCAGGTCAGGGATGTCAGTCCTGTGGAACAGGAGTACAGATAGAAAATCAGCGCTGGAGCCTTGTAGTCCTGTCTGAGTCAGGACCCCTGCAGTGAACACGGAATCGGTGAATTTACTCTCTGCTCCTGTCTGAGTCAGGACCCCTGCAGTGAACACGGAATCGGTGAATTTACTCTCTGCTCCTGTCTGAGTCAGGACCCCTGCAGTGAACACGGAATCGGTGAATTTACTCTCTGCTCCTGTCTGAGTCAGGACCCCTGCAGTGAACACGGAATCGGTGAATTTACTCTCTGCTCCTGTCTGAGTCAGGACCCCTGCAGTGAACACGGAATCGGTGAATTTACTCTCTGCTCCTGTGCTCACTGTTTTACATTCCTGTAGAGTTTAATGGCCCGGGCCTCTTCCTGATTTTTGTCCCTTTGATGTGCAGAGCGAGTGAGAGGCAGGGAAGAGACAGTTGCGGTACTGAAAATGATTACTTACAGCGCTCCGAGACTGCCATTAAGTTGAGCAGATGAGATTTCTTGGAGGAGACGTTCCTTCTCAAGTTGCTTCTTCTCCCGTGTGTGACGAGCCTCATGGACATTTTAACATTGATCAGCATCAATAATTAAACATCTTCCTCTCCGTTTCTCCTCCCTCCTTCCCAGAGCAGCAGTGCTGATTACACAGCCCATCGATGTCATGGCTCTGCCACACACGGGCTCACACAGGGCAGTGATTTATCCCAAGCCCAATCCGACCTCAACCGAGAAGAGGGCCAAGCTCACTCCAGTTCCAGGGCTAGTCAGGAGGCAGAGGCCCAAGGTGTAGAAACTACCATTGACCATTCTCGGCTGTGATGTATTTTTGAATTGAGAAACTTAAGTGAAGGGCTAAGGTCCACAGTACAGGATAGACAGGATAGTAAAGAGCAGGAGAGAAGATGATTGGCGGGGGGGGAGTCAAGAATTAGTGACTAGTCGACACTAAGTCTGGAGTTTTAAAATGCTGAAGATTGTAGGAGCGAGGGAAGACTGAGAGGTGAGGAGTTCTACATGTATGGGGTACGGGGACAGAATGAGTCGGAGATGGTGTGATGAGTCTTGGATTCAACAAGAGCAAAGATGTGTCAGAAGGTGTGTTTTCAGCTGACAAGAAACAAGGGAGAAAAGTTCAGAGGAACAAAGAAGACAACAGATAAATAGAGCCAGCAGCAGCTGCGGCAGAATCTACCAGAGAGGTGGGAGCTGAGCGAGCGAACACACGACAGACGGCAAACCTTTTCTTCTATCCCATCCAGGTGTATGAGAGATGGGATAGAAGGGGCCGAGATACAGGACCCACCTGCAGTTTGTATAATGTTACAAGGGATGTTAGATCCTGCAGATACAACACTCACCCATCAACCACTCCCAGGGCAGGTACAGCACGGGTTAGATACAGAGTAAAGCTCCTTCCACACTGTCCCATCAAACACTCCCAGGGCAGGTACAGCACGGGTTAGATACAGAGTAAAGCTCCCTCTACACTGTCCCATCAAACACTCCCAGGGCAGGTACAGTATGGGTTAGATACAGAGTAAAGCTCCCTCTACACTGTCCCATCAAACACTCACAGGGCAGGTACAGCACGGGTTAGATACAGAGTAAAGCTCCCTCTACACCGTCCCATCAAACACTCCCAGGGCAGGTACAGCACGGGTTAGATACAGAGTAAAGCTCCCTCTACAATGGGCAACACGGTGGCATAGTGGTTAGCACTGGTGCCTCACAGCGCCAGGGACCCGGGTTCGAATCTGGCCTCGGGTGACTGTCTGTGTGGAGTTTGCACATTCTCCCCGTGTCTGCGTGGGTTTTCTCCGGGTGCTCCGGTTTCCTCCCACAGTCCAAAAATGTGTGGGTTAGGTTGATTTGGCTATGATAAATTGACCCTTAGTGTTAGGGGGGGATTAAATATGTGGGGTTATGGGGATAGGATGGGATATGTTAGGGGGAATTAAATACGTGGGGTTACGGGGGTAGGGTGGGATATGTGTACTGTGGGGATTAAAGCAGGGACAGGGTACTGGATTTGGATGATCAGCCATGATCGTATTGAATGGTGGAGCAGGCTCGACGGGCCGAATGGCCTACTCCTGCTCCTAGATTCTATGTTTCTATGTTTCTATGTTACACTGTCCCATCAAACACTCCCAGGGCAGGTACAGCACGGGTTAGATACAGAGTAAAGCTCCCTCTACACTGTCTCATCAAACACTCCCAGGGCAGGTACAGCACGGGTTAGATACAGAGTAAAGCTCCCTCTACACTGTCCCATCAAACACTCCTAGGGCTGGTACTGCACGGGTTAGATACAGAGTAAAGCTCCCTCTACACTGACCCATCAAACACTCCCAGGGCAGGTACAGCGCGGGTTAGATACAGAGTAAAGCTCCCTCTACACTGTCCCATCAAACACTCCCAGGGCAGGTACAGCACGGGTCAGATACAGAGTAAAGCTCCCTCTACACTGACCCATCAAACACTCCCAGGGCAGGTACAGCACGGGTTAGATACAGAGTAAAGCTCCCTCTACACTGTCCCATCAAACACTCTTAGGACAGGTTTAGCACGGGTTCGATACAGAGGTATTATCATACAAATGTTGGCCAGGACACCGGGTGAAGTCCCCTGCTGTTCTTCGAATTGTGGCCTGGGATCTGTTTACATTCAAACCCCACTGTGGCAGTTTGAGAATTTGAATTCAGTTAAATACAATCTGGAATTAAAAAGCTGGGATCAGTAAAAGTGACCATGAAGCTGTCAAATTATCGTAAAAGCCCAACTGGTTCACTGATGTGCTTTAGGGAAGGAAACCTGCCGTCCTTACCCGGTCTGGGCCTATATGTGACTCCAGACCCACACCAACGTGGTTGACTCTAAAATGTTGTAATGTAAGAAATGCGGCCCAGAGCACAAACAGCAATGACAGAAATCACCAGATTATTTGTTTTAATGATGTATAGTGAGAGAGCAGTGTTGGCCGGCACACTGTGAGATCTCCCCTGCTCTTACTAAAGTAGCACCATGGGATTTTCTACTTCCACTTGAGACGGCAGATGGGGCCTCTGCCTCGGTTTAATGTCTCACCTGAAAGACAGCACCTCCAACAGTGCGGCGCTCCCTCAGTACTGCCCCTCTGACAGTGCGGCGCTCCCTCAGTACTGCCCCTCTGACAGTGCAGCGCTCCCTCAGTACTGCCCCTCCAACAGTGCGGCGCTCCCTCAGTACTGCCCCTCCGACAGTGCAGCGCTCCCTCAGTACTGCCCCTCCGACAGTGTGGCGCTCCCTCAGTACTGCCCCTCCGACACTGCGGCGCTCCCTTAGTACTACCCCTCCAACAGTGAGGTGCTCCCTCAGGACTGCCCCTCCAACAGTGCGGCGCTCCCTCAGTACTGCCCCTCCAACAGTGAGGCGCTCCCTCAGTACTGCCCCTCCAACAGTGCGGTGCTCCCTCAGTACTGCCCCTCCGACACTGCGACGCTCCCTCAGTACTGCCCCTCTGACAGTGCGGCGCTCCGTCAGTACTGCCCCTCCAACAGTGCAGCGCTCCCTCAGTACTGCTCCTCCGACAGTGCGGCACTCCCTCAGTATTGACCCACCAACAGTGCGGTGCTCCCTCAGTACTGCCCCTCCGACAGTGTGGTGCTCCCTCAGTACTGCCCCTCTGACAGTGCGGCACTCCCTCAGTACTGCCACTCCGACAGTGCAGCGCTCCCTCAGTACTGCCCCTCCGACAGTGCGTCGCTCCCTCAGTACTGCCCCTCCAACAGTGCGGCGCTCCCTCAGTACTGCCCCTCTGACAGTGCGGCGCTCCCTCAGTACTGCTCCTCTGACAGTGCGGCGCTCCCTCAGTACTGCTCCTCTGACATTGCAGCGCTCCCTCAGTACTGCCCCTCCTACAGTGCAGCGTTCCCTCAGGACTGCCCCTCTGACAGTGCAGCACGCCCTCAGTACTGCCCCTGTGACAGTGCAGCGCTCCCTCAGTACTGCCCCTCTGACAGTGCAGCGCTCCCTCAGTACTGCCCCTCCGACAGTGCAGCGCTCCCTCAGTACTGACCCTCCAA
Organism: Squalus acanthias; assembly: GCA_030390025.1. NCBI lineage: Eukaryota > Metazoa > Chordata > Chondrichthyes > Squaliformes > Squalidae > Squalus > Squalus acanthias. The sequence goes on from JASTWF010000103.1 coordinate 979,483, forward strand.
CAGTGCGGCGCTCCCTCAATACTGCCCCTCCGACAGTGCGGCGCTCCCTCAGTACTGCCCCTCCTACAGTGCAGCGTTCCCTCAGGACTGCCCCTCTGACAGTGCAGCACGCCCTCAGTACTGACCCTCCGACAGTGCGGCGCTCCTTCAGTACTGCCCCTCTGACAGTGCGGCGCTCCCTCAGTACTGCCCCTCTGACAGTGCGGCGCTCCCTCAGTACTGCCCCTCTGACAGTGCAGCGCTCCCTCAGTACTGCCCCTCCTACAGTGCAGCGTTCCCTCAGGACTGCCCCTCTGACAGTGCAGCACGCCCTCAGTACTGCCCCTGCGACAGTGCGGCACTCCCTCAGTACTGCCCCTCTGACAGTGCAGCCCTCCCTCAGTACTGACCCTCTGACAGTGCGGCACTCCCTCAGTACTGCTTCTCCGACAGTGCAGCGCTCCCTCAGTACTGCCCCTCCGACAGTGCAGCGCTCCCTCAGTACTGCCCCTCCTACAGTGTAGCACTCCCTCAGTACTGCCCCTCCTACAGTGCAGCACTCCCTCAGTACTGCCCCTCCTACAGTGCAGCCCTCCCTCAGTACTGCCCCTACGACAGTGCGGCACTCCCTCAGTACTGCCCCTCCGACAGTGCAGCCCTCCCTCAGTACTGCCCCTCCGACAGTGCGGCACTCCCTCAGTACTGCCCCTCCGACAGTGCGGCACTCCCTCAGTACTGCCCCTCTGATAGTGCAGCCCTCCCTCAGTACTGCCCCTCCGACAGTGCAGCCCTCCCTCAGTACTGCCCCTCCGACAGTGCGGTGCTCCCTCAGTACTGCCCCTCCGACAGTGCGGCGCTCCCTCAGTACTGCCCCTCCGACAGTACGGCACTCCCTCAGTACTGCCCCTCCGACAGTGCGGCGCTTCCTCAGTACTGCCCCTCTGACAGTGCAGCCCTCCCTCAGTACTGCCCCTCCGACAGTGCGGCACTCCCTCAGTACTGCCCCTCTGATAGTGCAGCCCTCCCTCAGTACTGCCCCTCCGACAGTGCAGCCCTCCCTCAGTACTGCCCCTCCGACAGTGCGGTGCTCCCTCAGTACTGCCCCTCCGACAGTGTGGCGCTCCCTCAGTACTGCCTCTCCGACAGTGCGGCGCTCCCTCAGTACTGCACTGGGAGTGTCAGCCTGGATTTTGTGCTCAAGTCTCTGGAGCCGGGCAAACCTGCAACCTTCTGACTAAGAGGCGAGGGTGCTGCCCACTGAGCCACGGAGAGCACGGTAGACAGGTGAGCCTCCCATTATTGTTGCTTTGAGCTGAGTGAGAGTGGCCAAAGATTATGCTGCTTCCCACATGAACGTTCCTGGCTCAGGGTCATTAATCGGTACATTGCTGCCATCTCCTGTCACTGGGAGTAGTTTTCCCCATATCTAAAAATATCTAAAAAGAAAAGAACTTGCTTTTAAGTACATTATAAATGGAAGATTTGACATACTGGGATCAAAATATTATTTGACTTACAGAATCAGTGAATGGTTACAGCTCAGAAGGCGGCCATTCGGCCCATCAGGCCCATGCCGGCTCTCTGCAAGAGCACTTCAGCTAGTCCCAGTCCCCCGCCCTTTCCCCGTAGCCAATTCCCTTTTGAAAGCCACGATTGAATCGGCCTCCACCATCCTTTCAGGCAGTGAATTCCAGATCCTAACCACTCGCTGCGTAAAAAAGTTTTACTCATTTCACTTTTGGTTCCTCTTCCAATCACCTTGAATCTGTGTCCTCTGGTTCTACGCCAATGGGAACAGTTTCTCTCTCTCTACTCTGTCTAGACTCTTCATGATTTTGAACACCTCTATCAAATCTCCTCTCAACCCTCTCTGCTCTAAGGAGAACGACCCCAGCTTCTCCAGTCTATCCATGTAACTGAAGTCCCTCATCCCTGGAATCATTTTTGTAAATCTTTTCTGCACCCTCTCTGAGGCCTGCACATCCTTCCTAAAGTGTGATGCCCAGAATTGGACACAATACTCCAGTTGAGGCCGAACCAGCCAGTCTATGTCTTCTTGAAGTCTATCACTATCCTCCTCACTGTTCACTATACCACCAAGTTTTCGAGACTTGCAGTGGTATAAAATTTTATTAGTGGAAAATCGAATGATATAAAGAAATCCTCCCCATTTTATTGGGGCACGCTGGGTTGGTGAACATGGTGGTGTTGAATAGACATGTCCTTGCTGGACAAGCAACTTAAAGGCAGTGATGCTAAACAGAAAGCATTCTCAGAAACAGTTTCGTGAGGGGACTGAATGGACAGCTCCCCGACTGAGAGGGGTGGAGCTGCTGAATGGTGCGGTGGTGCTGAAAGGACAGCTCCCCCACTGGAGATGGGTAGAATTATTGCAATACAAAAGCAAAGTACTGCGATGCTGGAAATCTGAAATAAAAACAGAAAATGCTGGAAATGCTCAGCAGGTCAGGCAGCATCTGTGGAGAGAGAAACAAAGTTAATGTTTCAGGTCGATGACCCTTCGTCAGAACAGTTCTGACGAAGGGTCATCGACCTGAAATGTTAACTCTGTTGTTGTTGAGTTGTGTTGTTGAGTTGTTGTCTGGTACAGTGGTGCTGAATGGACAGCTCCCCGATTGAAGCAGGGTGGAGTTGTTGTCTGGTACAGTGGTGCTGAATGGACAGCTCTCCGATTGAAGCAGGGTGGAGTTGTTGTCTGGTGCAGTGGTGCTGAATGGACAGCTCCCCGATTGAAGCAGGGTGGAGTTGTTGTCTGGTGCAGTGGTGCTGAATGGACAGCTCCCCGATTGAAGCAGGGTAGAGTTCCCAAATTTGACACAAAGGAACAGGAGTTGGACATTGAGTCCCTGGACTGGAGTGGGTTAGGTTGCTGAATAGTGTGGTAGTGCTGAATTCTCATGTAGCGTTGAACATTTTAACCCAGTGCCAGGGTTAAAGACGTCTCCTCGCGGCTGGAGGAGAACTTGGAGTGGGAGCGGGAGGATCTAGTTGTCGTGGTCCACGTAGGAACCAACGACATAGATAGAACTAGGAACTAGGTTCTGCTGAAGGAGTTTGAGGAGCTAGAATACAAATTAAAAAGCAGAACTTCAATGGTAATAATCTCTGGATTGTTACCTGAGCCACACGCAAGTTAGCATAGGGACAAACAGATTAGAGGTTTAAATGCGTGGCTCAAAGAGTGGTGTGGGAGGAAGGGGTTTCAGTTCAAGGGGCACTGGCACCAGTAATGGGGAAAGAAGGAGCTGTTCCATTGGGACGGGCTCCACTTAAACCAGGCTAGAACCAGTGTCCTGGCGAACCGAATATCTAGGGCAGCAGACAGGGCTTTAAACTAATGAAGGGGAGGTGGGAGGATTCAGGAAAGAGTAAATTTAAAAGCAGCGAGAGAAATGTCAAGGCTCTAGAGCAGAGTAGAGTTTTGGGTAAAAATAAGCAGAGTGTGTCAGGAAGGGACAGAGAGAGTAACAAAGGAAATAAGGCATCAGTGACTAAGGTGGCATTAGGGAAAAATAGAAATAAGTCAAAGCTAAAAGAACTATATCTGAATGCACGAAGCATTCGCAACAAAATAGATGAATTAATAGCGCATATAGAAATTAATAGGTTTGATCTAATAGCCATTATGGAGACATGGTTGAAATGTGGCAAAGGTTGGGAACTAAATATTCAGGATACTTAACTTTTAGAAGAGATAGGCAAAATGGAAAAAGAGGAGGGGTAGCCCTGATAATAAAGGATGGGATAAAGACAGTAGAGAGAAAGGATCTTAGCTCCGAAAGTCAAGAAGTAGAATCAATTTGTGTGGAGCTAACAAACAGCAAGGGGCAGAAAACATTGGTGGGAGTTGTTTATAGGCCCCCAAACAGTAGTTGTAATGTAGGGCAGAGTATAAATCAGGAAATTAGAGGTGCATGTAACAAGGGTAATACAGTGATCATGCGGAACTTTAATCTACATATAGACTGAGCAAACCAAATTTGCTGTAATAGTGTGGAGGACGAGTTCATGGAATGTATACAAGATAGGTTTCTAGATCAGTATGTTGAGGAACCAACTAGGGAACAGGCTATTTTAGATCTAGTATTGTGCAATGAGAAAGGGTTAATTAATAACCTTGTAGTAAAGGGGCCTTTAGGGAAGAGTAACCATAATATGAAAGAATTTTATATTGAGTTTGAAAGTGATTTAGTTAAATCTGAAACTAGGGTCTTAAATCTAAACAAAGCAAACTACGTAGGTATGAGGGGCGAGTTGGCTAAGGTAGATTGGGAAACTACATTAAAAGGTATGATGGTAGACAAGCAATGGCTAGCATTTCAAGAATTAATACATAATTTACAACAAATATACATTCCTTTAAGGCACAAAACACCCCACAGGAAAAGTGATCCAACCGTGGCTAACAGGAAAAGTTAAAGATAATATTAGGTCAAAGGAAGAGGCTTATAATGTTGCCAAAAAGAGTAGTAAACCTGAGGATTGGGAGGATTTTAGAATTCAGCAAAGGAGGATCAAGAAATTGATTTAAAAAAAGGGAAAATAGAATATGAGAGTAAACTAGTGAGAGACATAAAAACAGACTGTAAAAACTTCCATAGGTATGTAAAAAGGAAAAGATTAGTGAAAGTAAGTGTGGGTCCCTTTCAGGCTGAGACAGGAGAAATTATAATGGGGAATAAGGAAATGGTAAAGAAATTAAACAAATACTTTGTGTCTGTCTTCATGGAAGAAGACACAAAAAACTTCCTGGAAATAGTGGAGAACCAAGGGTCTTGCGAGAATGAGGAACTGAAAGAAATTAGTATTAGTAAAAAAATAGTACTGGAGAAATTAATGGGACTGAAAGCCGATAAATTCCCTGGACCTGATGGCCTACATCCTGGGGTTTTGAAAGATTTGGCTATAGAGGTAGTGGATACATTGGTTGTCATTTTCCAAAATTCCATAGATTCTAGAACAGTTCCCGTGGATTGGAAGGTAGCAAATGTAACCCCACTATTTAAGAAAGGAGGGAGAGAGAAAACGGGGAACTACAGACCAGTTAGCCTGACATCAGTAGTAGGGAAAATGCTAGAATCTATTATTAAGGATGTGGTAACAGGACACTTAGAAAATAATAGTCGGATTAGGCAGAGTCAACACAGATTTATGAAAGGGAAATCGTGTTTGACGAACCTGTTAAGAGTTTTTTAAGGTTGTAACTAGCAGAATAGATAAGGGGGAACCAGTGGATGTGGTGTATTTGGATTTTCAGAAGGCATTCGATAAGATGCCACACAAGAGGTTATTAAACAAACTTAGGGCTCATGGGATTGGCGGTAATATACTAGCCTGGATTGAGGATTGGTTAACGGACAGAAAACAGAGAGTAGGAATAAACGGGTCATTTTCAGGTTGGCAGGCTGTAACTAGTGGGGTACCGCAAGGATCAGTGCTTGGGCCTCAGCTATTCACAATCTACATCAATGATTTGGATGAGGGGACCAGATGTAATATAGCCAAAATAACAACAGAAAATGCTGGAAAAACTCAGCAGGCCAGGCAGCATCCGTGGAGAGAGTTTGCTGATGATACAAAGCTAGGATGTAATTTGTGAGGAGGATGCAAGGAGGCTTCAATGGGATATAGACAAGCCAAGTGAGTGGGCAAGAACATGGCAAATGGAATATAATGTGGGGAAATGTGAAGTTATCCACTTTGGTAGGAAAAATAGAAAAGCAGAGTATTTTTTAAATGGTGAGAGATTAGGAAATGTTGGTGTTCAGAGGGACCTGGGTGTCCTTGTACACAAATCACTGAAAGTTAACATGCAGGTACAGCAAGCAATTAGGAAAGCAAATGGTATGTTGGCCTTTATTACAAGAGGATTTGAGTATAAGAGTAAAGACGTCTTACTGCAATTATATAGGGCCCTGGTGAGACCACACCTGGAGTATTGTGTATGGTTTTGGTCTCCTTACCTAAGGAAGGATATACTTGCCATAGAGGGAGTGCGACGAAGGTTCACCAGACTGATTACTGGGATGGGGGGATTGTCCTATGAGGAGAGATTGAGTAGACTAGGCCTAAATTCTCTAGAGTTTAGAAGAATGAGAGGTGATCTCATTGAAACATACAAAATTCTTACAGGGCTTGACAGGGTAGATGCAGGGAGGTTGTTTCCCCTGGCTGGGGAGTCTAGAACCAGGGGTCACAGTCTCAGAATAAGGGGTCAGCCATTTAGGACTGAGATGAGGAGAAATTTCTTCACTCAGACGGTGGTGAATCTTTGGAATTCTCTACCCCAGAGGGCTGTGGAGGCTCAGTCGTTGAGTATATTCAAGACAGAGATCGATAGATTTTTGGATATTAAGGGAATCAAGGGATATGGGGATAGTGCAGGAAAGTGGAGTTGAGGTAGAAGATCAGCCATGATCTTATTGAATGGTGGAGCAGGCTCGAGGGGCCGAATGGCCGACTCCTGCTCCTATTTCTTATGTTCTTAGGTTCTTATTTCCCTGGGCATTTGCTCCGTTCTAACTGATAGATTAGTTACAGTTCTGCCGTTAGCCATTTTTTCCTGCATATTCTTTCTTGCTTAAAGCCCAATTAAAGGATATAATTTTGCATCAGAGACCATGACCATGTTAATAAATGAGAATATCATATTGATGGAACAGTGAGCACGCGTCACTAGATATTATAACACAAACTAGGCAGAACACACGTTAATATCATTGCTGTCAGGAAACCGTCACAATCCACCTCCCACTGCTTGGGGCAAGTTGTAGAATTTCACTTCTGAAGCAAGGCAGTAAATCAGAACGTTGAAGGGGACCGGGTGTCACAGTCCACACATCTGGCTTCAGACCCAACTCAATCTCCAGTGTGTCGAATGTGAGGGATCTAAGTGAGCTCCTTCGGAAAGTCTCAAGATGTTTTTTTTTATTTAATTGAGAAATCTAGGAAAGGGCGAACGCCCAGTTGTGTAAGAAGCCACCAAGGTTTAAAAATGTTAAAAGAGAAGAGACAACAAATAAGATAATAGTGATTCGCTGACACCGAGTGCGGGTTTTAACAGCAGCAAGAGCAAAGAGTGAGTGAGGGAGATGAGGAGTTCTACAGTGGCTCTCAGACACGGCATCACAATGGCTGACATAAAAATGGGAATGGTACGCTGGAACTGTCGGGCAGAGCTTCTCAACGTCTTTGCTTCTGAGGCCCCCCATCCTGTGTTATAAAAGTTCCACGAGCCCCCTGTATAAAAATTTGTTACGCAATTAAACATATATATTTATTATTACTTATGTTTCACTTACTTAATGTGGAACTTGCTGCTGGTGCTGACCAACAACTCTGTCAAGTGGTGGAGGTATCTTCGACAAGCACATGCGCAGGTCATGGCCAGTGTTCATCCTGGCTCGGTACTTTGTTTTCATTGCTGTCGCTGCTGAAAATCCAGCTTCGCATCAGTGGGTTATACTAAATGGGACCAACACTTGCAGTGCTGCAGAAGAAGCAGTGCTGTATTCATCAGAGCTTTCACACCAAGATGTCTCCAGCAGCATTTCACTGAACCTGGTTCTGAGGGTGCTGTCTGATGAAATGTCGATCAGCTCTTCTAATAGCTTTGATGGGACAGACGGTGGCAGTTTAACTTCAATATTCTCACTAAAGGGGTTTATGGCCCACAGGTGTGGAGCAGATTGTTCCGTCATGAGTTCCAGAAAATAAGTATTGCATTTGTTGAGTAGACCAGACAGATGTGCTGCCAGCTGTGGTTTGGTTATGTCAAAGTCAGCGAGGGTGATTTTGTGACTGGGGGCACGTTGGAGGCGGGACTGCTGCTTGTCGGGTCGATGTCCCGCCTCCATCGACGTCCGGCCAACCCACGCTATTTTCCCTTGATTGACCTTGTTAAGCCCGCCCAGCGTGCTTAGCAGGCCAATTAAGGGAAAGCCGGTTGCAGAGCACATCAACATATGACGTTTCATCTGTCAAAAAATTTTCACAGATGAATTGTCATCGTTTGACAGCTCTGTGAAGCTGTCAAACACTGACATTCTCTGCAGTTTGATGAGGTCTTGTATACAAGACCTCATCAACCTTCTTTGTTTTACAGAAATGAGATGTTTGTTGCATCTGAGAATGCAACGGCCATCTCTCATCTGCAACACGGAGGTCCGAGACTCTCTGCATATAAACCGACTGAAGCCTGCAGGAAGAAACAAAGGTAAGTACACTTTTAAAAACACTTTGTACTTACCTCAGATACTCACCTCTCCACTCTTGCACCCATCACTCACCTTCACACCACACTTTTGCAACCCCCCCCCGCCCCCACCGACCCCCGCAGACCCAGTACTCGCCTCGCTGGCGTGTTTTGGAGCCTTCGGGAAGCCCGCACTTGTGACGGCAAAAAGGGGATAATCCTATTTTCTGCCTGTTAACAGGTAGTTGACAGGCAGTTAATAGGCTTTAATCCCTTCCCGCCTCCAAGGAGATGGGACCCGGCGCGGGACGGCTACCCGCCTCCTGGGAAAATGGCATGGAGGCGGGTTTGGGGCGGGTTGGGCATCCGCCCCCAAATTCTGCCATTTTCCCGCAGTCCCGCCTCCATACCCGCCTCCCCAGGGCTGGCCAGATCACCCCCAACGTTTCTTTCTTGAATGAAAGTATTTAAGAGCTCAACATATCCGTAGCCCCCCCCCCCCCCACACCCCCCCACCCCCACCCACAGACAAGAACTTTCCAGATGGGCAGTTTCCTTTCGAATGCATCAATTCTTTCACGCTGGGTAAAAAAATGAGTTCTCCCACCTTGCATAGTTTGATTCAGGTTATTTATTTCACTGACTATGTCTGTGCAGTAGCCCAGTTTAACCGGCCACGTGTCATCTTTCAGCATCTCGGCAAGTTCAGACTTCTTACCAGCTAAGAAAGTGCTTGCCTCGTCCTTGAGATTAAATATACGGGTAAGCATTCTGCCTGGAGATAGCCCCCTCGCCTCAGTGTGCACGAGCAAGGAATTGTGCTCCACACCCACTTCCTCACAAAGTGCAACAAAACATCAGGGGGGAGAATTGGGTTGCTTTCTGCCTATCGTTAGCACTCCCGTGAATGCCGGGCTCTTTTGCCGGCGCCTCGCTCCCTGGTGGTCCAGCAGGGCCCCGGTGCGCGCAACGCTAGGCCCCTCCCCTTTAATCAGGGGAGGGAGGCCTGCAGTACCGCGGCGCTATGTGCTGACGCGTGTGGCGCTGTTGCACGTAACGCCGCGATATTCAGTGGTAGCACCCCAGGAAGGAGGGGGAGTGCTTCCAGTAGCCCCGCCTCCTGTTTGGGGCGCTACCACTCAATTTACGGTGCAGGGGCGCTAAAAGAAGCTCCCGGTGAAGTTAGCGCCACAAAGGGGGCGCCGCCAGATTTTTCCCCCCAGGAGTTTGTTGCTGTGGATTAAATAAAAATGAACGAGTGCTACCGCTGTGTTGAAAACACCGTCATGCCCTGGTTCAATATCTTTCGCAGCAAGCACCTCTCGCTGTGTAAAACAATGTGTCCAAATAGCACAAGGTGCAGCGGCTTTGGCCGAAATTCAAGTAGCTGTCTTCGTATTTCCTTAATTTTGCAGGGTTAATGGCGGCTTTCTGTTTTTTACTCTCGCCTCCACCTCCTCGGTGTTTTTCAGCCTTTACGGTTGAACTTGACGAAGGAAGTTCTGTATCATCGCACTGTGGATTTTGCTGTTTTCAAGCTGATGGTCGAATTAAAAATGTATCCGTATCCGACAATTATTGTGTGCATTTACACCGATTTTCCTGTTCTCTGTAATTTATCTTGCTCCTACTGAAATAGCTCGATTACACCTCACGTAAAGCGAGAGCGTATTACGTAACCTGAGGGCATGTTCATTCCTGCGCTTTCAGCATGTCATAAGCATGCACTAAAAATGTATTTTTTTTGTACACATTCTCTGGTTATTTTTGGCGGGCCCCTTGAAGCCTTCTCGCAGATCCTGGGGGGCCGCGGACCCCCGGTTGAGAGCCCCTGCTGTAGGGTACCTCTTTGCATTTGAGGTGCATTTTTAAATCAGTGTAGAAGGATCTTTACTCTCCGTGCGTGCAAGCTACACCCAACCTAAGAGTGCTTGATGGGACATCTTCGAAAGGAGATTAAGCTGACCTGGGACTGATTCACGCTGACACAGAATGCAATAGGTAGGAAAATATTCTCTTCATCATTTTGAAAGACACAAAATGTCAGCAAAAAAAAACCCCTCAGGCAATTACATGTGTGCTGAATTTCCCATGAAAACATAATCTAAACATGGAAAGAAAACTACCAAATATTTTCTGGTGTGAATTTAATTAGGAAAGAAGGATTTCTACAACGTCTTTCACATCCTTAGGACGTTCCAAAGCACTTCACGGCCAATCAATTACTTTTGAAGTGTGGTCACTGTTGTAATGTAGGAAACGCAGCAGCCAATTGTGCACAGCAAGATCCCACAAGCACCAATGTGATTAATGACCAAATAATCTGTTTTTAGTGATGTTGGTTGAGGGATAAATATTGGCCAGGACACCAGGGAGAACTCCCCCCTGCTCTTCTTCAAATAGTGCCATGGGATCTTTTACATCCACCTGAGAGAGCAGGCGGGGCCTCAGTTTAGCGCCTCATCCGAAAGACGGCACCTCCGACAGTGCAGCACTCCCTCAGCACTGCACTGGGAGCGTCAGACTGGATTTTGTGCTCAAGTCTCTGGAGTGGAACTTGAATCCTTGACCTTCTGACTCAGAGGTGACAGCGCTGCCCACTGAGCCACGGTTGACACCTGAATTGAGCCGCCCTTGTGTCACTTCTGAATTGTTAGCTCCCTCCAGGTGCGAACATGTTCTACAGATTGACCCCCGCATCCCTTTCACAGACATCTGCATTGTCTTAACGTTACTGCTTGTGCCCTTCTAAACTCAAGAGAGCTTGATATAGCAACTAAGGAGGGGGAACAGATCCGACCCCAGCAACGGTGTCCCTTGTTATTGATGGGCTTGAGTCAGAATGACTTGGCAAGAGACACAGAGAATGAAGAAATATGAACACATAACTATTTATAGCACAGGGCAAATCTAATCGCCAGCTTTTTCTAAATGTTTTTATAGTTGTACAATTGCAATCATTCGAAGCTTCAGTGTCACTGACTGTAATAATCGCGGCAATAACTCTGTGAGATCAATCCATTCTGTACTTAATAGCTTAGAGTCAAATACTGTGCCAGTGCACTCTGTGCTGTCCTGTTTCTTTGGAGACCTGTGTGGGGGAAGGGGCCCGGCTCACGGCTGTGTGAGTGCTGTGACTGCGACTCCGTTGAATGCCAGTGAGTGACGGGGTGAATCGAGTGGTCGTTCTGTGATGAACGGGCTGGTGGTGACTGACGGGTCAGGCAATGTTGTCATCACCAAATCAACCCAAATCAATGAATTTGAGAGGGAGAGAAAAAGAGATTCTAGACATTTCTCTCTCCGGCTTTCAGTTTGGCCATTATTCTAATGATCTGCACAGTACAAAGGCTTGCCTTATAGAACACAAAGCGGAATGATATCAATTTGAAATGGTCTTCCATCCTGTAACTAGGACCAATTGATGATGTGTTTAGCTTCAGAATGAGGCAAGTGAATGTGGTGTCACCACAGCCTTAACAGAGCTTTCCTTGACCCACTGTAATTGGAGAATAGTGTCGAATGTCGAATCAGAGAGATGGGTATGAGTGATCTCTAATACAAAAGGCAAAATACGACGGGTGCTGCGAATCTGAAATAAAAGCAGAAAATATTGGAAATGCTCAGCAGGTCAGGCAGCATCCGTGGAGAGAGAAACAGAGTTAACGTTTCAGGTCGAAGACCTTTCGTCAGAACTGGAAAATGTTAGAGATGTAACAGGTTTTAAGCAATTGCAGGGGCAGGGAGAGGGGGAAGGGGAGGAAAGAACAAAAGGGAAGGTCTGTGATAGGATGGAAGGCAGGAGAGATTAAATGAATGGCACAATCATTACTAGCACCTGCTGTCCGAAAAAGTGGGGGCAGAGTTTGTGATCTGAAATTGTTGAACTCGATGTTGAGTCCAGAAGGCTGTAAAGTGCCTAATCGAAAGATGAGGTGCTGTTCCTTGCACTTCCGTTGAGTTTCATTGGAACAGTGTAGGAGGCCGAGGACGGAGAGATTAGAGTGGGAGTAGAGCGGAGAATTAAAATGGCAGGCGACCGGAAGCTCGGGGCCACGCTTGCGGACTGAACGGAGGTGTTCAGTAAAGTGCTCACCCAATCTGCGTTTGGTCTCCCCAATGTAGAGGAGATCGCATCGTGAGCAGCGAATACAGTATACTAGATTGCAAGAAGTACAAGTAAATCACTGTGTATATTATATGAGTGATTACTGGGCAGGCAACGGGCCAATGGGTCAATAAAGCATTGTTGTGGGGAAGGAAAAAAAATGTCCATACCATTGTGAATATGTTGTCTTAAGATTCTTAAAATTCTGCGTCAAGCTTGGCTCAGTTGGTAGCACTCTTATCTCTGGTTCAGAAAGTTATAGATTCTGTTTTTTAAATTACTTTAGATGTACAAGGTAAATGTAATTGAAAAATTGGTTTTAGTTACCTGTACCTCAAAAAGAGTCCTCTTGCTTTGTTTATTTCAGGGGAGTGGCCAATGCACAAAACGGAACCAGACTTAGGGTGGAGGCTGGCATCCCTTGCCTCGAGTCGAGACCGAGTCCGGGAGTCAAATTGTTTGTGGGGCCAGGGCAGGTTGTTTGATCTGTAAATTAGCCAGAATGCAGAAGCTTTGTCCCCAGTGTGAATTGTTTTCGGCACGGTCAAAGCATGAACAGATAGGCAAGGGCTGGGCGGAGTTTGTTCTCAGGATGTGGCCAACATCGATTGGCCATCCCTAGTTACTCCTGAGAAGGCAGTGATGGACCTTCTCCTTCAGCGGCTGCAGTCCACGTGGTGATGGTGCTCCCACAACCATGTTAGGTCCAGAATTCCAGGACTTTGGCTCAGCGGCGATGAAGGAGCAGCCGTATATGGCGAAGTCAGGGCGGTGTGTGACTTGGAGGTAGCGATGTTCCCATGATCTAACTTGTTACCCTTGTCCTTGATGGCAGTGGTTGCAGGGCTGGGAGGCTTTGTTGGAGTAACCAGGGTGAGTTGCTGCAGTACATCTTATAGACAGCACAGAGTGTGGCAGTGCTGGAGTGGGTGCGTCACCATTTGGAGACCCATGGACTGGGGTCACTTCTGGAGAATGCTCTCACATCTTTGGTTTCAGTTCAGTTCAGACTAATTAACAGATAAGCTTGCAAGGCGGGCAGAGATTCTGCAACACCCAACTACAAGAACTGTATTGTGAAGGGATACAGAAAACATTATTAAATAATGAACTGTACAAGAAATAAGTTCGAGAAAGCTAGTCTAATCTCGCGTGGATTGGTCATGCTTTTCCAAGTGTTTCTACTTGATGTGTCTTATGGCTTCGATGTAATCATCTTACTTGTAAATAAATCTGAGCATTAGTTTTAGCCCACACATAATGATCTGACAGTGCGAAGTTTATCACCTTTCAGAGTAGACGAGAATGAGATGGACAACCCACATCATCTCCAGTACGTTGAACCATAATTAAATGTCAATGTGTTTACCTTGGTCATATTCTACCACTCAGGGGAACAGAGACTCAAACTTAGAAAAGGGAGGATAAAAGACAGTTTAAATTTAATTACTTTTTGGCGAGGGAGAGGAATGTCTGGAACAGGCTGTCAAGGCAGGCAGTTGGAGCTGATTGTATCTGAAATATTCAGAAGAGCGTTGGATAAGTATCTGAAGTAAAATTGATAGGGGGGTATGAGAGGCATCGTGGGATATGATAGTTTCCAGGCGCTGGGAGTGGCCAGATGTCCTGTCGTTGTCTTTTCCTGTCCAATACATTCCGGTGTTCCGATTGTCAATGCTGCAACGCCGTTGTCTCACTCACGACACACACATGGCGAAGGGTTCAGTGAAACTCAACGCACTTCAGGAAACTGAGTCTTTGCTGTAAGCACAAGACAATTTTTTTTTAATTTGTTCCTGGGATGTGGGCGTCGCTGGCAAGGCCAGCATTTATTGCCCATCCCTAGTTGCCCTTGAGAAGGTGGTGGAAAGCCGCCTTCTTGAGCTGCTGCAGTCCGTGTGGTGAAGGTGCTCCCACAGTGCTGTTAGGGAGGGAGTTCCAAGATTTTGACCCAGTGACGATGAAGGAACAGCGATATATTTCCAAGTCAGGATGGTGTGTGACTTGGAGGGGAACCTGGAGGTGATGGTGTTCCCATGCGTCTGCTGCCCTTGTCCTTCTAGCTGGTAGAGGTCGCGGGTTTGGGAGGTGCTGCCAAAGAAGCCTTGGCGAGTTGCTGCAGTGCATCTTGTAGATGGTACACACTGCAGCCACAGTACGCCGGTGGTGGAGGGAGTGAATGTTTAAGGTGGTGGATGGGGTGCCAATCAAGCGGGCTGCTTTGTCCTGGATGGTGTCGAGCTTCTTGAGTGTTGTTGGAGCTGCACTCGTCCAGGCAAGTGGAGAGTATTCCATCACACTCCTGACTTGTGCCTTGTAGATGGTGGAAAGGCTTTGGGAGTCAGGAGGTGAGACACTCGCCACAGAATACCCAGCCTCTGACCCATTCTTGTTGCCACAGTATTTATGTGGCTGGTCCAGTTAAGTTTCTGGTCAATGGTGACCCCCAGGATGTTGATGGTGGGGGATTCGGCGATGGTAATACTGTTGAATGTCAAGGGGCGGTGGTTAGACTCTCTCGTGTTGGAGATAGTCATTGCCTGACACTTGTGTGGCGCGAATGTTACCTGCCACTTATTAGCCCAAGTCTGAATTTTGTCCAGGTCTTGCTGCATGCGGGCATGGACGGCTTCATTATGTGAGGAGTTGTGAATGGAACTGAACATTGTGCAGTCAAACTGTTGGGGGAGAACCTGAATTATCCCAATGGGCTTGAACCCCACATCAGGACTAGAGCTCAGAATGGAGACTGACACGGCCAGACAGTACCGAGAGAGTGCTGCATTGGTGGAAGTGCCGTATTTCAAATGCAGTGTTAAACTGAGATCCTGTCTGCCTCTTCGAGTGGTTCAGATGAACACTCGATCCCAAGGCACTGTTTGAAGAAGGGCAGGGTGTTTCCCAGTGCTGTGTCCCCTCCCTCTACCAATACCACCAAAATACAGATTCTCCGGTGGTTCATCTCAGTGCAGCTTGTGGGGTGTTGCTGAATGGGTGTAGAACGGCTGTCAGATTGCTGTTGGTGCATTGTGTGAAGTGTTTTCGGATGTTGACACAATGTGATCAGTTACTGAGTAAAGGTCGGTTTTTCTTTCCTATGCAAAGCGATAAGGTTACGCGAGCAGTGTTTTCACGAATGTCAATATTTTGTATCCTAGAAATACGAAACCCTAACCCTAACCCTAACCCCAAACCCTAACCCTAACCCTAACCCTACCCCTAACCCTAACCCTAACCTTAACCCTAACCTTAACCCTAACCCTAACCCTAACCCTAAATGCAGTGTTTTCACGAATGTCAATATTTTGTATCCTAGAAATACGAAACCCTAACTCTAAACCTAACCCTAACCCTAACCCTAACCCTAACCTTAACCCTAACCCTAACTCTAAACCTAACCCTAACCCTAACCTTAAACCTAACCCTAACTAACTCTAACTCTAACTCTAACCATAACTCTAACCCTAATCCAAACTTTTTGAAGTGTGGTCACTATTGTAAATATTGGCCAGAACACTGCCCTCTCATACGCCCCTGCTCTTTATCCCTCAATCAACATCACTAAAACAGATGTTCTGGTCTTTATCACATTGCTGTTTGTGGGAGCTTGCTGTGTGCAAATTGGCTGCCGTGTTTCCTACATTACAACAGTGACAATATTTCAAAAAGTACTTCATTGGCTGTAAAGCATTTTGGGATGTCCTGAGGTCATGAAAGGAGCGATAGAAATGCAAGTCTTTCTTTTTCAAAATAGTGCCATTAGGTCTTTTACGTCCACCTGAGAGGGCAGACGGGTCCTCAGTTTGATGTAACATCCGAAAGATGGCACCTTTGACAGTGCAGCACCCCCTCAACTGCACTGAAGTGTCAGGCTGGATTACGTGCTCAAGTCTCGGGAGTGGGGCTTGAACGTCCAATCTTCTGACTGAGAGGTGAGCGTGCTGTCCACTGGGCCATGGCTGACACCGTCAGTCTCGATGCAGTGGGGGAGAAAGAGCGAGAGGGTTAATGGGGCCCAGAGAAACAGGGATCATTGCAGTTTGGTATTAATCCAAGCTTGGTTATGTATCGATTGTTAGTTTGTCTTATAGCTCACTGCTGGAAAGCACAAATGATTTGGCATTGAGATGAAAGAAATAATTGAGAGGGATCTTCAACACAGGAAGACGAATCAGCTCAGAGCCCCAGTCTGCTGGGCCAGTGGAGGCAGGATCCCAGACACCACCATGATTTCTCTTAATGCGAGAGATTTTTTGTGAGATCATTATTTCCACTGAGTGCTTTAAAAATGTCTAACATTTCTAATTCTCGGATCAAGTGACCTTAGATAATGTAAGTCACAACGAAATGGTTTGGGGCCAGAGATTGATCCAATGAAATCCTCCAGAGCTTTGCTCAGCCTGCAGATAGTGTAGTCCCTGTGGGTCATCTCGCTGTGTAAGGTTCACGCTCTAGACATGGGAATGAGTAAAACATTTCTTTTGACCTTTCAAGGACAAGATTTGAGTGTTTCCATAAGGAGATTGTGTTTGGTCACACTCCTGTGCAGCGCCTTGGGACGTTTTACTACATTAAAGGTGCTATATAAATGCAAGTTGTTGTTGTTGAAATGCTGAAATGTTTCCTCCCTCTTTCCCCGGCAGTCGCCACTGCACCGCGCACCCCCTCCCTCCCACCCCCCCACCTCACCTTCTCCTGCCTTTCTTCCTCACTTGGATACCATGCCCACAGAGTTGGGTATCCACTTCTTTCTCACCACTCTGCATGTGTAAGCCTTTACACTGAGTATTGCCGGGCTCTTTGACCACAGGGAGCCTCGTAACCAAGCCTGACTCCTGTCTGACTTCCAGGCACTTTCAGCAGTATTATGTGAGGTTAAATGGACATTCTGGAGTTTTGCCTGATTTACCTGAGGAGCAAGCAGCAACTTTCCCTCAGCAGATTAAATGGGTGGCGTAGAGCCCGTGAGAGAGTAGATTGCACAGGGGCCTGTTAAAAGTGTGCTTAATGGGCACAATGGCCATTTTTGTATTCTTGGGATGTGGGCGTCGCTGGCAAGGCCGGCAATTATTGCCCATCCACTAGTTGCCCAGAGAAGGTGGTGGTGAGCCGCCTTCTTGAACCACTGCAGTCTGTGTGGAGAAGGTACTCTCACAGTGCTGTTAGGTAGGGAGTTCCAGGATATTTACCCAGCGACAATGAAGGAACAGTGATAGAAAGAAAGAACTTGCATTTATATGGCAACTTTCACGATCTCAGGACATCCCAAGACACTTCACAGCCAATTAAGTAATTTTGAAGTGTAATCACTGTTGTAATGTAGGAAACGCGGCAGCCAATTTGTGCACAGCAAGCTCCCACGAACAGCGATGTGATAATGAGCAGATAAACTGTTTTTAGTCATGTTGGTTGAAAGCTAATTATTGGCCAGAACACCTGGGAGAACTCCCCTGCTCTTCTTTGAAATAGTGCCATGGGATCTTTAACATCCACCTGAGAGGGCAGACGGGGCCTCAGTTTAACGTCTCATCTGAAAGACGGCACCTCCGACAGTGCAGCGCTCCTTCAGTACTGTACTGGGAGTGTCGGCCTGGATTATGTGCTCAAGTCTCTGGAGTGGGGCTTGAACCCACGACCTTCCGACTCAGAGGCAAGAGTTCCACCCACTGAGCCAATCAGATGTCCAAATCAGGATGGTGTGTGGCTCTGGGGGGAACCTGGAGTCGATGTTGATCCCATGATCTTTCTTATCTCGCTCTGTACTCTCAACCAGTCACTAAGAGGTTCCCAGGAGACTAGAGAGGACTGATAATGTAAATTAACGCACTGCCCTTTCAAATCGAAGGCAGTGATCAAAACTAGCTCAGAAATGCTTGTGGGGTGGGTAGCGAGAGTGTTAAATAATGTGTTGGACCTCACCCACCTTTAATGGATATGAGTCCTGAGCAAAACAAGCTGCAACTGAATGCTGATCAGCACTGGATATCTTGGCCAAGGAACGTTCTGCATCAATCAGGGCTCGGACTGGACCAGGGGCTGTACAGACAACAGTTAAAGCGAGTCAGATTACAAATCTCTGTGTTGCAGTCCGATTAATAATTAATTCAAACAAAAACAGGAAGTGCTGAATAAAAACATATATTGTACAAATAAGTTGTTTGATCTCTAACCTACATTACTTTCTCCAGGAAACGATTGGCTCTGGATCGACTAAGTTAATGGTTCAAGGATTAAATAATTCAAAACCCTCTGTCATTGTTCATTTTGAATCAGGAAACTGCACAATGGGAGTGATTGGGAAAGAATTTGGTCCATTGGGATTCTGTACAGTGGGACTGAATGGGAAGAGGTTTGGTCCATTGGGATTGTAGACAGCGGGACTGAATGGGAAGGGGTTTGGTCCATTGGGATTGTAGACAGTGGGACTGAATGGGAAGGGGTTTGGTCCATTGGGATTGTAGACAGTGGGACTAAATGGGAAGAGGTTTGGTCCATTGGGATTGCAGACAGTGGGACCAAATGGGAAGGGGTTTGGTCCATTGGGATTGTAGACAGTGGGACTGAATGGGAAGGGGTTTGGTCCATTGGGATTGTAGACAGTGGGACTGAATGGGAAGAGGTTTGGTCCATTGGGATTGTAGACAGTGGGACTGAATGGGAAGGGGTTTGGTCCATTGGGATTGTAGACACTGGGACTGAATGGGAAGGGGTTTGGTCCATTGGGATTGTAGACAGTGGGACTGAATGGGAAGAGGTTTGGTCCATTGGGATTGTAGACAGTGGGACTGAATGGGAAGGGTTTTGGTCCATTGGGATTGGAGACAGGGGGACTGAATGGGAAGGGGTTTGGTCCATTGGGATTGTAGACAGGGGGACTGAACAAGAAATTGTCTATTCCAATGGGAGTAAATTTGCACGTAATTTGGAAATCTTGTTTAGGATGCACAGCGCGGAGGGAGAAAGGTTATTCAGGATGCAGGAGCTTTACGTTGCCATTAACTAGAACACAAAACACATGCTGATCCCTCAGCACATGATTCCCACTTTCATAAGGAATAAATAAACTAATTGAAGACAGAGAAGCTGGGCACTGACAGGGTGTGTTGGTTTATACACAGAACCTTCACCTCAGCAATCTAGGGACTAATTCATCCCAGACTTCAGGATTTGTCCCTCTGCTCTCTTCATTACTTTACTGTTGTTAGGTTGTGATAATTGGCAGTAAATTGAAAATCTCACTCAGAGAGGATAAAGGATGGTGTAGCTCGGACGTTACTTTGCATCAAACCATTCTACTCTGTATCTAACCCGTGCTGAACCTGCCCTGGGAGTGTTTGATGGGACAGTGTAGAGGGAGCTTTACTCTGTATCTAACCCGTGTTGTACTAGCCCTGGGAGTGTTTGATGGGACAGTGTAGAGGGAGCTTTACTCTGTATCTAACCCGTGCTGTACCTGCCCTGGGAGTGTTTGATGGGACAGTGTAGAGAGAGCTTTACTCTGTATCTAACCCGTGCTGTACTAGCCCTGGGAGTGTTTGATGTGACAGTGTAGAGGGAGTGTCGTAAGAATGAGCCTTACGCGTGGTGAACTTAAAGTAAGCTTTAATCAACTAAAAAGGTGCTACATACAAAAGAGGTCTTACTCTATGCCTCTCCAGGATCCAACTGCTCAGTCCAGTATTTATCCTGGACTAATCACAGGAAGTGATGCAATAAAGTTCGAGTCACAGGAAGCTGTATTGTGTTACCACATTCTCCCCCCCCAGAAGATTAGGAGGCCGGGATGCTCCCTCCATTTCGTAGCCGCCGGACGAGGGAGAGCCGCACCCGTTTGGGTTCTCGTAGCGGTAGAGGGCCCCTAGCCCGTTTACCCACCGCGGGCCGTGGACCAGAGTCCGAGTGATCCAGCCCGCTCTGTGAGGGGTCAGGACGATCCTGACTGTGTACTGGTGCCCGAACGGGTGTCGGGCAGGGCTGTGGCAGATCCGTTTCCGAGCGTATGGTACGGGGTGGATCGTGGCTGCGCGTGCGAGCCCCGACGGGCTCATAGTCAGTCTGCCCCAGGTCGGCACGCTGGAGTGAGGTACCAGCCGGCGTCAGATCCAGATCGTGATGAGAGGCACCTGGCGAGCCCAGAGATGTGCCTGGTACAATATCATCCCCTGGTGTCCCTCTATGTTTCGGCGGGCAGGGAGCCAGATCCCGCAATGACACAGTAGATTCCCGACCGTCAGGATACCGAATATAGGCGTAGGTAGGGTTGACGTCAGTGAGCTCAACCTCATCTACCAGGGGGTCATTCTTAGACGCCCGGACATATCTTCGGAGTAGCACTGGTCCCGGTGCAGTCAGCCACGACGGGAGAGATATCCCATAGGATGAGCGACGCTGAAATCGGAAGAACCGTTCATGAGGCGTCGTATTTGTGGCGGTCGAAAGGAGGGACCGTGTGGAGTGTAATGCGTCTGGAAGTACTGCTTCCCATTGCTGGTTGGGTAGGCCCCGAGATCTCAAAGCCAGACGTACCGCATTCCAGATGATAGCGTTAAAACGCTCGACTTGCCCATTCCCGACCGGATGATAAGGCGTCGTTCTGCTGGCAGCAATACCCCGTTCCGAGAGATAGGCCTTGAGTTCTCCTGACATAAAAGAAGGGCCCCGATCCGAATGAACATAGGATGCCATGCCACAGAAAGCAAATACCTGCTCAAGGCAGCTGATAACCGTGGTCGTCAGCATATTGGGGCAGGGAAAGGCAAATGGAAAACGGGAATACTCATCGACCATGGTCAATAGATAAGTGTTGCGAGTTGAAGAGGGCAACGGCCCCTTAAAATCGATGCTAAGCCGTTGCATTGGCTGGGTCGCATGTATGAGTATACCACCCGAGGGGCGGAAAAACTGAGGTTTCAATTCCGCACAGACTCTGCAGTCCGAGCACATCTTCTTTACATCCCCGGTAGAGAATGGGAGATTTCGGGACCGCACGAAGTGTAGCATGCGAGTAACGCCCGGATGACACAACCCATCATGGATGTCTACGAGCGTAGAGGGTGCCATGGCGGAGCAGAATGCTCGTGTGAGGGTATCCGGAGCCACATTCTCCTTGCCAGGTCGATAGTGGATGGTGTAACCAAAAGAGGCCAATTCCAGCCGCCAAAGCTGGATTCTATTATTTTTAATTTTGGTCCGTTTTCGATTATCGAGCATGAAGGCGACCGATCGCTGGTCCGTGATTAAGGTAAAGTGCTGGCGAGCTAGGAGATGAGTCCACTTCCGTACTGCCTCTATGATGGCTGTAGCTTCTTTCTCGACTGGAGGATAATGTAGCTCAGCCCCTTGAAAAGTCCTGGACAAAAATGCCACCGGACGACCTTCCTGATTCAGAGTGGCCGAGATCGCCACCTCCGAGGCATCACACTCAACAACAAAAGGAAGACTCTCATCGATGGAGTGAAGAGCCGCTTTCTCCAACTGTTTTTTCAGGCGGTTAAAGGCTGCAACAGCCGCTGTGTCTAGTGGGAATGTGCTGGCCTTCAGTAGAGGTTGGATTCGGTCCGAGAAGTTAGGAATCCATTTAGCATAGTATGCAAACAGGCCGAGGGCCCGGCGCAAGGAGGCCGGATTCTTAGGTGGCGGGAGTTCTTGGAGTGGGCGAAGCCTTTCAGGGTCAGGTTTAATGATGCCATTGCCCACACAATAGCCAAGGATGTTGATGG
Organism: Squalus acanthias; assembly: GCA_030390025.1. Classification (NCBI taxonomy): domain Eukaryota; kingdom Metazoa; phylum Chordata; class Chondrichthyes; order Squaliformes; family Squalidae; genus Squalus; species Squalus acanthias. The sequence continues at coordinate 1,001,504 of JASTWF010000103.1, forward strand.
TTGGTTGTGACTCAATGGATTTAGCCGCATTTAATGTCAAATTACGGTGCTGGAGTGCATCCCAAAATCGTTGGAGATTGGCGTCATGTTCCTGCTGATTGCGACCTGCGACAGTAATATTGTCCAGATAAGGAAACGTATCCTTTAAGTCTTCCTGTTTGACCAGGTCATCCATTGCTCGCTGGAAGACAGCCACTCCATTAGTGACCCCAAAGGGGAGGCGACGAAATTGATACAGCCGTCCATTGGCTTCAAAGGCCGTATACTGCTTGTCTGAGACCTTCAAGGGTACCTGATGATAGGCACTTTTCAGATCATATGTTGAGAACACCGTGTACTCAGCCAGTTTATTAACCATATCATCGATGCGCGGCAATGGGTATGCGTCCAAGTCCGTATATTGATTGATGGTCTGTGAATAGTCAATGCACAGCCGTTTCTTGTGAGGTTGTAGAGGGTTCTTAACAATAACGACCTGGGCGCGCCATGGCAACGAACAAGGCTCGATGATATCCTCTGCTAAAAGCCGAGAAATCTCAGCCGCAATAAAAGACTGGTCTTCCTGACTGAAACGTCGTGACTTTGTTATAATCGGTTTGCATCGAGGAGGGATACTGGTAAACAGTGAGGGTTCATCCAGTGAAGCTGCTGACAATGCACAGAACGGTAATCGAGGTCGTATATTAGAAATAGTGAGTTCAGGTTTGGATCCGCCGAACTCAATGGTGAGCTTCTTATGCTGCTTTTGAAAATCCAGCCCTAAGATAAGATCACTACATAAGTCCTTGAGCACCGAAAGCCGGGTGGAGGGATACCTGTGACCATTAAGTGTTATTTCAACCATACAAAAGCCAGAAATTCTGGTATTAAGTGATGACTGAGCCATCGCAATTGCCTGGTCCGATGGGAAAACATGTAGCTTTAACTCTGCAACAATCTGTTCCCTAATGAAACTATCAGTGCTACCTGAGTCAATTAAGGCATCTAAAGTATGTCCATTAATTGATGCTTTTGTAGCTGCATGGAATAGGTTCTGAGGACAAGCAGCTGTAATTGGTGTCGTTGCACAAAGAGTGGCTGAAACTCTAGGTGTGTTTCTTCGAGAGAAAACCCGAGAGGAAGCACGATAGATTTTAGCCGGAACATCTTGATAGGCCCTTACCGGGGCAGTTCGGTAGGACTTAGCTTGATAAGCCCTCGTAGAGGCTCTTGATAGGCAAACCTTTGCAAAATGACCCTTTTTGTTGCAATGACTGCAAAACGCATTGCGAGCAGGGCAGAATTTCCGAGGGTGAAACTCATCACCACAAAAGAAGCATTTCTTAGATTGCCAAGAGGCTGCCACAGTGGGGTCATCATCCTCTTCATCAGTGAAGTCATCAGATTGATCGTCAGGGATAAAGTCCTCCCTAATAGAGTTTACCTGTGGCCTCTTAAATTGCCTGACTGTAGTTAAGGCAGCAGACCGAGGTCTGGGCACTGTATAAAGGTCTGCATTTCTTTTTGCCAGATCTAGAGAGCAAGCCATGTCATAAGCTCTCTGAAGCTCAAGTGTCTTACTTTCCAGTAGACGCTGGCGTATAAATGGGGAGGCAAGCCCGCAGATGAAAGCATCACGGATCATTTCTTCACGGTACAGCTCAGCTGAGGCCGCCTGAAAGTTACAGTCCATACTAAGTCTGCGAAGCTCTTGGAGGAATTTATCAATGGATTCCTCCGGCCCTTGTTGGGCTGTAGCTAGTAGATGTCTGGCATAGACCTCATTCGGTGTCTTAGTATATAGTCTCTTAAGCGTCCGAATTGCCTCCTCGTAACTGCCCCATTCCTCAACATACTGAAATACATTCGGAGTGACACAGTTGATGAGTATCCGCAACTTTGTGTCATCATCAGCCTTGCAATATTCCAGAAAATTGTCAAACGTGCGATACCAGTGTTTCCACACCTTACCGGCTGCTGGGGTGTTTGGGTCCAAGTCAAGACGCGATGGTTTAAGGATGTTTTCCATGATGGGTGATTCCCTGGATCCTTAGTTCCGAGTTCGTCCAAAAAGTTTGAGTGCGAAGTTTTTCAAAGTTGATTAAATTGTCGTAAGAATGAGCCTTACGCGTGGTGAACTTAAAGTAAGCTTTAATCAACTAAAAAGGTGCTACATACAAAAGAGGTCTTACTCTATGCCTCTCCAGGATCCAACTGCTCAGTCCAGTATTTATCCTGGACTAATCACAGGAAGTGATGCAATAAAGTTCGAGTCACAGGAAGCTGTATTGTGTTACCACAGGGAGCTTTACTCTGTATCTAACCCGTGCTGTACCTGCCCCAGGAGTGTTTGATGGGACAGTGTAGAGGGAGCTTTAGTCTGTATCTAACCTGTGCTGTACCTGCCCTGGGAGTGTTTGATGGGAGAGTGTAGAGGGAGTTTTACTCTGTATCTAACCCGTGCTGCACCTGCCCTGGGAGTGTTTGATGGGAAAGTGTAGAGGGAGCTTTACTCTGTATCTAACCCATGCTGTACCTGCCCCGGGCGTGTTTGATGGGAACAATGTAGAGGGAGCTTTACTCTGTATCTAACCCGTGCTGTACCTGCCCTGGGAGTGTTTGATGGGAACAGTTTAGAGGGAGCTTTACTCTGAATCAAACCGTGCTGTACCTGCCCTGGGAGTGTTTGATGGGGACAGTGTAGAGGGAGCTTTACTCTGTATCTAACCTGTGCTGTATCTGCCCTGGAAGTGTTTGATGGGACAATGTAGAGGGAGATTTACTCTGTATCTAACCCGTGTTGTACCTGCCCTGGGAGTGTTTGATGGGGACAGTGTAGAGGGAGCTTTACTCTGTATCTAACCCGTGCTGTACCTGCGCTGGGAGTGTTTCACGGGACAGTGTAGAGGGAGCTTTATTCTGTATCTAACCCGTGCTGTACCTGCCCCAGGAGTGTTTGATGGGAACAGTGTAGAGGGAGCTTTACTCTGTATCTAACCCGTGCTGTACCTGCCCTGCGAGTGTTTGATAGGAACAATGTAGAGGGAGCTTTAATCTGTATCTAACCCGTGCTGTACCTGCCCTGGGTGTGTTTGACGGGACAGTGTAGAGGGAGCTTTACTCTGCATCTAACCCGTGCTGTATCTGCCCTGGGAGTGTTTGATGGGATAGTGTAGAGGGAGCTTTACTCTGTATCTAACCCGTGCTGTATCTGCCCTGGGAGTGTTTGATGGGGACAGTGTAGAGGGAGCTTTACTCTGTATCTAACCCGTGCTGTACCTGCCCCGGGAGTGTTTGATGGGAACAGTGTAGAGGGAGCTTTACACTGAATCTAACCCGTGCTGTACCTGCCCTGGGAGTGTTTGATGGGGACAGTGTAGAGGGAGCTTTACTCTGTATCTAACCCGTGCTGTTCCTGCCCTGGGAGTGTTTGATGGGAAAGTGTAGAGAGAGCTTTACTCTGTATCTAACCCGTGCTGTACTAGCCCTGGGAGTGTTTGATGGGACAGTGTAGAGGGAGCTTTACTCTGTGTCTAACCCGTGCTGTACCTGCCCTGGGAGTGTTTGATGGGACAGTCTAGAGGGAGTTTTACTCTGTATCTAACCTGTGCTGTACCTGCGCTGGGAGTGTTTGATGGGACAGTGTAGAGGGAGCTTTACTCTGTATCTAACCCATGCTGTTCCTGCCCCGGGAGTGTTTGATGGGAACAATGTAGAGGGAGCTTTACTCTGTATCTAACCCGTGCTGTACCTGCCCAGGGAGTGTTTGATGGGAACAGTTTAGAGCGAGCTTTACTCTGAATCTAACCGTGCTGTACCTGCCCTGGGAGTGTTTGATGGGGACAGTGTAGAGGGAGCTTTACTCTGTATCTAACCTGTGCTGTATCTGCCCTGGGAGTGTTTGATGGGACAGTGTAGAGGGAGCTTTACTTTGTATCTAACCCGTGCTGTACCTGCCCTGGGAGTGTTTGATGGGACAATGTAGAGGGAGCTTTACTCTGTATCTAACCCGTGCTGTACCTGCCCTGGGAGTGTTTGATGGGACAATGTAGAGGGAGATTTACTCTATATCTAACCCGTGCTGTACCTGCCTCGGGAGTGTTTGATGGGGACAATGTAGAGGGAGCTTTACTCTGTATCTAACCCGTGTTGTACCTGCCCTGGGAGTGTATGATGGGGACAGTGTAGAGGGAGCTTTACTCTGTATCTAACCTGTGCTGTATCTGCCCTGGAAGTGTTTGATGAGACAGTGCAGAGGAAGCTTTACTTTGTATCTAACCCGTGCTGTACCTGCCCTGGGAGTGTTTGATGGGACAGTATAGAGGGAGCTTTACTCTGTATCTAACCCGTGCTGTACCTGCCCTGGGTGTGTTTGACGGGACAGTGTAGAGGGAGCTTTACTCTGCATATATACCGTGCTGTATCTGCCCTGGGAGTGTTTGATGGGACAGTGTAGAGGGCGCTTTACTCTGGATCTAACCCGTGCTGTATCTGCCCTGGGAGTATTTGATGGGACAGTGTAGAGGGAGCTTTACTCTGTATCTAACCCGTGCTGTACCTGCCCTGGGAGTGTTTGATGGGACAGTGTGGAGGGAGCTTTACTCTTAATCTAACCCGTGCTGTACCTGCCCTGGGAGAGTTTGACGGGACAGTGTAGAGGGAGCTTTACTCTGTATCTAACCCGTGCTGTACTAGCCCTGGGAGTGTTTGATGGGACAGTGTAGAGGGAGCTTTAATCTGTATCTGACCCGTGCTGTACCTGCCCTGGGAGTGTTTGATGGGACAGTGCAGAGGGAGCATTTCTCTGTATCTAACCCGTGCTGTACCTGCCCTGGGAATGTTTGATGGGGACAGTGAAGAGGGAGCTTTACTCTGTATCTAACCCGTGCTGTACCTGCCCTGGGAGTGTTTGATGGGGACAGTGTAGAGGGAGCTTTACTCTGTTTCTAACCTGTGCTGTATCTGCCTTGGGAGTGCTTGATGGGACAGTGTCGAGAGAGCTTTACTCTGTATCTAACCCGTGCTGTACCTGCCCTGGGAGTGTTTGATGGGACAGTGTAGAGGGAGCTTTACTCTGTATCTAACCCGTGTTGTACCTGCCCACGGAGTGTTTGATGGGACAGTGTAGAGGGAGCTTTACTCTGTATCTAACCCGTGTTGTACCTGCCCACGGAGTGTTTGACGGGACAGTGTAGAGGGAGCTTTACTCTGTATCTAACCCATGCTGTACCTGCCCTGGGAGTGTTTAATGGGACAGTGTAGAGGGAGCTTTACTCTGTATCTAACCCATGCTGTACCTGCCCTGGGAGTGTTTAATGGGACAGTGTAGAGGGATCACTAACATTCCTCACCTTCATGAACACAATAACAAATTGGTGGAGGCAGTCCCACAGGCCTGTTCTTGGGGGCAGTCCCACAGGCCTGTTGGTGGAGGCAGTCCCACAGGCCTGTTGGTGGGGGCAGTCCCACAGGCCTGTTGGTGGGGGCAGTCCCACAGGCCTGTTGGTGGAGGCAGTCCCACAGGCCTGTTGGTGGGGGCAGTCCCACAGGCCTGTTGGTGGAGGCAGTCCCACAGGCCTGTTGGTCGGAGCAGACTCATGAGGCTGTGCACCCATTTCTCAAGCACTCGTCTCCTGCGTGAGCTGGAAGCAAATGGAGAGGCTGACTCCGTGATGGGCACTGCATTATTACAGTGAAATGTTAATGGTTGACACCCCAGGCTCCTGCTTCAGATTAACAGACTCACTGTGTAAACCTTACTTTCTAAGCTGGAAGCTCCATGATTCAAGTGGCTGCTCCCGTCGGTCATGCGCCACTGAAATTCCAGCGGGGTTTTAAGAGGATAATCGGAGAGTGACTTCTCACAAGGAGGCACAAAATCTGTCTGTGCAGGTCTGGCTCAAATGTTCATGTCCGCAGCCTCAGTGTGACAGAGACGAAGTCTCGGACTCGCCTCCTCAAATATTTAAGCGAGATTTTTTTATCTTCTTAATACTGTTTACTGAAGGATTAATCTCTCCCAGGGACATTATTTTATGGTTGAGCGCCCAGAGCATGTCCTGAATTTCAATGAGGGGGAACTTCCTGGGTTGTGAAGCAGGCTCTGCCGGACGCCGCGCCCACACTCCAGGCCGACATGTTGCCAGAGCTGCCAAACCATCCCGTCTACTCCCGATGGCGACGAGGGGAATCTTTGCAAGGCCTCACCGTGCTGCCCGCAGGGCCTCGCGCCAGATAACCGCCGCTCCTCGAGGCCTTCCCGTCCAACGGATGGAAAATAGCGGGCAGCACCTGGAACTCTCCAAGCTCACCCTCTCCTGCTCGGCGACTCAGTTTAAGGTGAAAGGACGGGTCAGGGACTGGGGGCTGGCTGCTCGCACCCAACAGTTCAAAATGGTGGAGAGTGGGTGAGGAAACAAGGCTGCTCTGATGACCGGGTGGAGAAATGTATCGGCTGGTGTGGAGGGGCAGCAGCCTGACGGTGCGTTAGCCTCACGGTTCGGGCACTGGGCCGGCAGGCCAGGAGTCATGAGTGCAAATTCCCATGGTGGCAAGTTGTGAAAGTTAATTGAATAAACTCTGGTCATTTTTGGGCCATGAAAGCGGCCAAACTGTTGTAAAATCCCAATTGGTTCACTAATCCTTCAGGGATGGGAACCCGCCGCCCATACCTGGTCTGGCCTACAGGTGACTCCAGTCCCACACTATGTGGTTGATGCTAAATACCCTAAGGGCAACTGAAGGATGGGTGAGTGTCTCACCTCCTGAGTCACCAAAGCCTTTCTACCATCTACAAGGCACAAGTCAGGAGTGTGATGGAATACTCTCCACTTGCCTGGATGAGTTGCAGCTCCAACAACACTCAAGAAGCTCGACACCATCCAGGACAAAGCAGCCCGTTTGATTGGCACCCCATCCACCACCTTAAACATTCACTCCCTCCATCACCGGCGTACCGTAGCTGCAGAGTGTACCATCTACAAGATGCACTGCAGCAACTCGCCAAGGCTTCTTCGGCAGCACCTCCCAAATCCGCGACCTCTACCACCTGGAAGGACAAGGGCAGCAGGCGCATGGGAACACCATCACCTCCAAGTTCCCCTCCAAGTCACACAATCCTGACTTAGAAATGTATCGCCGTTCCTTCATCGTCGCTGGGTCAAAATCCTGGAACTCCCTCCCTAACAGCACACGGACTGCAGCGGTTCAAGAAGGCGGCTCACCACCACCTTCTCAACGGCAATTAGGGATGGGCAATAAATGCTGACCTTGCCAGAGACGCCCACATCCTATGAATGAATAAAATAAATAAATAAATAAATAACCACCTCCTCAGTGTCGCCCGCATCCCAAAAACATTGCACGAGAAAGGACGAGGTTGATCCCCACCTGGTGCTCTTGTGGGTTGCACTGGCTCTGTGCTCTGCGTGTCTCTGAGCTTTGGAGCGAGTTGAAGCAGCACAGCCTGCTGGGCTACATTAGCCCAGTTTACCCACAGCCCAGGCGGTGCACTCCTGCCATAACTCCAGCAGGACTGCACCGTGAGGGTCGGATACATCAGGTCCCAACCTTGAGCGGGGATTCCGAGCCTGCCTTTGAAAAGGGGCAGAGTCTCTGCCTTAGTCCAAGAGGCCACTGATTGGATGTGGGTGGGCAATGGAAAGACACCAACACTGGTTCATTAGGAGGTGGTCCTCAGATACACAATGTAGAGAACATTGTAACCTAATTTCTGCTGTACCTGCCGTGGGAGTATTTGATTGGACAATGTAGAGGATGTTTTTAATCTGGATCTAACCCGTGCTGTATCTCCCTTGAAAGGCAACAAGAAGAAATGAAAGGATAAAGCTGGTGGGTCAGTCAGATGTGTGGAACATGATGTGTAGCTCAGTAAGTCCTACGTCCCCTCATAGTTGGATGATTGGAAGCACGGTCCCTCTCCCATGGAGTTCATAGTTCCTGTTCGATTATGATGCGGAGATGCCAGTGTTGGACTGGGGTGGACAAAAATGAGAAGTCGCACAACACCAGGTTATAGTCCAACAGATTTATTTAAAATTACAAGCTTTCGGAGCTGTTGCCCCTTCATCAGGTAAAGTTACAATGAGGGAATCTACAATATTACACAGTATATAAACACAAAAAGCAATGTGTCTGCAGAGATACAATCTTTCGGGAGGCATTACATCAAAGACACACCAGAGCACAGCCAAGACAATGAGATGGGTCACAGGGGGTCCAACGTGTCAAATCCTGCCGTCTGCAGTTGAGCTTTTAACCTTTTTTTTTTGTTTTTGTTTGGTTTATTTTTTTTGTGTTTTTTTTTTAAAACTGGAAAGACAGACAACGATGTCGAGTCACGTTCTGTAGCGTGACATGAACCCGATATCCCTATAGATTAAGCTCTCATAGAAACATAGAAACATAGAAAAATAGAAGCAGGAGTAGGTCATTTGGCCCTTCGAGCCTGCTCCACCATTCAATATGATCATGGCTGATCCTCTATCTCAATACCATATTCCCGCTCTCTCCCCATACCCCTTGATGCCTTTTGTGACTAGAAATCTATCGATCTCCTTCTTAAATATATTCAGTGACTTGACCTCCACAGCCTTCTGTGGTAGAGAATTCCACAGGTTCACCACCCTCTGAGTGAAGAAATTTCTCCTCATCTCAGTCCTAAATGTCCTACCCCGTATCCTGAGACTGTGACCCCTCGTTCTAGACCCCCCAGCCAGGGGAAACATCCTCCCTGCATCCAATCTGTCTAGCCTTGTCAGAATTTTACACATTTCAATGAGATCCCCTCTGATTCTTCTAAACTCTAGTGAATACAGGCCTAGTCGACCCAATCTCTCCTCATACGACAGTCCTGCCATCCCAGGAATCAGTCTGGTGAACCTTCGCTGCACTCCCTCTATGGCAAATATATCCTTTCTTAGGTAAGGAGACTAAAACTGCACACCATACTCCAGGTGTGGTCTCACCTAGGCCCTGTATAACTATAGTAAGACATCCTTGCTCCTGTACTCAAATCCTCTTGCAATGAAGGCCAACATACCATTTGCCTTCCTAACTGCTTGCTGCACCTGCATGTTTGCTTTCAGTGACTGGTGTACAAGGACACCCAGGTCCCTTTGTACATCAACATTTCCCAATCTATCACCATTTAAATAATACTCTGCCTTTCTGTTTTTCCTACCGAAGTGGATAACTTCACATTTATCCACGTTATACTGCATCTGCCATGTATTTGCCCACTCACTCAACTTGTCTAAATCGCCTTGAAGCCTCTTTGCATCCTGCTCACAACTCACAATCCCACCTTCTTTCGTGTCGTCAGCAAACTTGGAAATATTACATTTGGTTCCCTCATCCAAATCATTGATATATATTGTGAATAGCTGGGGCCCAAGCACTGATCCCTGCGGTACCCCACTAGTCATCGCCTGCCACCCTGAAAATGACCCGTTTATTCCTACTCTCTGTTTCCTGTCTGTTAACCAATTTTCAATCCATGCCAGTATATTACCCCCAATCACATGTGCTTTAATTTTGCACACTAACCTCTTATGTGGGACTTTATCAAAGGCCTTCTGAAAATCCAAATACACCACATCCACTGGTTCTCCCTTATCTATTCTACCAGTTACATTCTCAAAAAACTCCAGTAGGTTTGTCAAACACGATTTCCCTTTCATAAATCCATGTTGACTTTGTCTAATCCCATTGATATTTATAATCCTGTTAACAGTGTCCTGTTATCACATCCTTTATGATAGACTCTAGCATTTTCCCTACTACTGATGTTAGACTAACCGGTCTGTAGTTCCCTGTTTTCTCTCTCCCTCCTTTTTTAAATAGTGGGGTTACATTTGCCACCCTCCAATCTGCAGGAACTGTTCCATAATCTATAGAATTTTGGAAGATGACAACCAATGCATCCACTATTTCCATGGCTACCTCTTTTAGTACTCTGGGATGCAGCTTATCAGGCTCTGGGGATTTATCGGCTTTCAGTCCCATTAATTTCTCCAGCACTATTTTTTTACTAATACTAATTTCCTTTCATTCCTCCTTCTCACTAGACCCTTGGTTCCTTAGCATTTCTGGGAAGTTATTTGTGTCCTCTTCCGTGAAGACAAAACCAAAGTATTTGTTTAATTGCCCTGCCATTTCCTTGTTCCCCATTATAAATTCTCCCATTTCTGACTGTAAAGGACCTACATTTGTCTTCACTAATCTTTTCCTTTTTACATACTTGTAGAAGCTTTTACAATCCGCTTTTATGTTCCTTGCAAGTTTACTCTCATACTCTATTTTTCCCCTCTTAATCAATCTCTTGGTCCTTTTTTGTTGAATTCTAAACTGTTCCCAATCCTCAGGCTTGCTACTTTTTCTGGCAACTTTATATGACTCCTCTTTGGATCTAATACTATCCTTAATTTCTGTTGTTACTGGAACTATCACAGTCTTAAATGGAATGGAGAAGTTGAACCTGATCCCTATTGGGTCCAAACCCACAGCAGATTGGCAGCGTAACTCAATGAGGCCACAGGATTCGAAGGCTGTGGTGAGAGAAATGGAAATGCTGCAATCTGAGTTGATGGCAATCTCATGTTGGGTTGAACCCAGGATGTTGGGGCAACTTTTAGTCAAGGGAGACATGTATTTATACCGCGCCATGTTGCATCTCTCAGAAACATCTCAAAGCATCACACGTTCAAAGAAAGGTATGTCGGCAAACGTGGCAGCCTATTTTGCACACAGCAAGATCCCACAAACAGCAATGCGATGAATGAGGTGGTGATTGAGGGGGGAGGAAGTTCTGGCCAGGACAGCTGGAGACCACTTTGTTCTTTTTCTAAGAATGTCTTAATATTCCTGGGGCAACATCTTTAGGGTAGAGTGAAGTGTCCACCTCCTTCCCCCATTGATGTATCCTTGTTGTCAGCCCAAACCCTGGGGCCAGGCCTATTTTAGGTGCGTGCACGCTATGTTTGGGGCAATCGATCAGCGTAGGATCAGCCATTGAGATTCCACAACAAAAAAACCTTTGCTCCAATGAGGTTGGCACTGTTGTGTGGTATGTTGGTGTGGCACGTGATGGTATAGCTTCCATCTGCTTGCTGATGTGCGGGTGCAGTTGCAGGAGAATACCACTCACTGGAGGGTCAGCACATCCTTGCTGGTTGGTGGGCAATACATAGGTTGCTTTTACAGACGCTCTTGGTGACTATCGGAGTGCCCAATCAGGCGTGGAGTCGGAACCAGCCACCTGGTTTGTGCTCATTGGCACAGGCTGATCGTAGCCTGGGGGGCAAATCAATGATAGCAAACAAGGAAGGTGTCCAGCCTAAAAACAAATTATGAGTGAAGACTTTTAATTGGTTGCTTTCTGGTTTTGGTACCTTTTGCCGAATTGTAAGAAAGATTTGCATTTCTATAGCGCCTTTCCCGACCGCAGGACGTCCCAAAGCGCTTTACAGCCAATGAAGTACTTTTGAAGTGTAGTCACTGTTGTAATGTAGGAAACGCGGCAGCCAATTTGCGCTCAGCAAGATCCCACAAGCATTGTGATGATGACCAGATAATCTGTTTTTAGTGATGTTGGTTGAGGAATAAATATTGGCCCCAGGACACCGGGGAGAACTCCCCTGCTCTTCTTCCAAATAGTGCCATGGGATCTTTTATGTCCACCTGAGAGAGTAGACAGGGTTTAAGTTTAACGTCTCATCCGAAACACGGCACCTCTGACAGTGCAGCACTCCCTCAGCACTGCACTGGAGTGTCAATCTGGATCATGTGCTCAAGTCTCTGGAGTTGGGACTTGAACCCACGACCTTTTGACTCAGAGGCAAAAGTGCTACCCACTGAGCCACAGCTGACACCTATGAGTAAGACTTTCAGGTTCTGATCCCTTACACAACGAAACAAGAATGAGCTTTCCTGGTGTCAGTGGTGAGTAGCTGAGCCACACAGGGTCCAGCGGGCTTCCCAGCTCGATCCCTGCTCTGTGCTGATCAGGGTCAGCGCAGTGGTAGGGACTGAGAGACCCACGACCTCTACCATCTAGAAGGACAAGGGCAGCAGGCGCATGGGAACACCGCCACCTCTAAATTCTGTGCCAAGTCACACACCATCCTGACTTGGAGATATAGGACAGCTGACAGAGAGCTTGGTCAAAGAGGTAGGTTTTAAGAAGCGTCTTAAAGGAGGAGAGAGAAGTAGAGAGGCGGAGAGGTTTAGGGAGGGAATTCCAGAGCTTAGGGCCCAGGCAGCTGAAGGCACGGCCACCAATGGTGGGGCGAAGGAAATGGAGGATGTGCAAGAGGCCAGAATTGGAGGAGGGCAGAGATCTCGGAGGGTTGTAGGCAACGTTCCCCTAAGGCGTGGAGGCGCACGGCCACGCATCAATCAGGAGGTCCCACGTAGGCTGCTCACCAGCTCCTGCCGCTGGAAGATATACCGCGCAAGCACGGCCGCGCAGCACATTTAAAGGGACCGCACACGGAAAAAAAAATTCGGGAGAACATTGGTTGTGGGGCTGGAGAAAGTTACAGAGAGAGGGAGGGGGCGAGGCCACGGAGGGATTTAATCATGTGGATGAGAATTTTCAAATCGAGGCGTTGCCAGACTGGAAGAAATGTCGATCAGTGAGCAGAGGGGTGATGGGTGAACGGGAATTGGTGTGAGTTAGGACACGGGCAGCAGAGTGTTGGATGAGCTCAAGTTGAAGACAAGGTTGAGAATTTTAAATTCAGGGCGTTGCCGGACCGGGAGCCAATGTAAGTCAGCGACAGACCTTCAACCCATTGGGGCCCCTGAACAGGTGCAGCTCAAACATTCTTGATCAATGGAAAAAGTCCCGAAGCATCTTTGTGTTAGACTAACCTCACCGGCAATATACAGAAAGTGTAAACAGTGTGAGATCGTTAGTCCTGATAACCGATCTAACCACAGGCTCACTAGAAATGCACTTGGCCATCGCCTGCACTGGCGACTGCAGTCTGAGCTAATGTCCCTGATCGATTCCGCACTGACTCTCATCCCCTAAGTACCTAAATAACACTCAGGCGGCTGCCACAAAGCTTCAAATGAGCTGATGGGGAGAAGCAGCTCCAGGCCCTGGAGAGGGGGAGGAAATTTAATCTCTGTCCCCAGCGCATCGGTTAATGGGACTGAAACAGAAAGAAAGCCTTTCACCACCTCAGGACGTCCGAAAGTGCTTTTACAGCCAATGAGGCACTTTTTGAAGTGTAGTCACTGTTGTAATGTAGGAAACATGGCAGCCAATTTGCACACAGCAAGCTCCCACAAACAGCAATGTGATAATGACCAGATAATCTGTTTTAATAATGTTGGTTGAGGGATAAATATTGGCCCTAGGGAGAACTCCCCTGCTCTTCTTCGAAATAGTGCCATGGAATCTTTTACATCCAACTGAGAGAGCAGACGGGGCCTCAGTTTAACATCTCATCCGAAAGACGGCACCTCCGACAGTGCAGCACTCCCTCAGCACTGCACTGGGAGCGTCAGCCTGGATTATGGGCTCAAGTCTCTGGAGTGGGATTCGAACCCACAACCTTCTGACTCGAAGGCGAGAATGCTGCCCACTGAGCCACGGCTGACATTATGTACCACATGGGGTACGATTCTTTTCTGCTTATCATCTCATTCACACAGAAAAATGGGGCGGTAGGCAAACTCGACTTTTGATCGGGACTCAAAATGGGGGGGTCAGCGCTCCAATCTGTGGTACCTCCAACACTGCCACCTTCCCTTGGCCCCATTCACTTAGGGAATGTTTTGGGCGGAGAACCCTTTTCTCCTCTCAGATGCTGATCCAGATTTTAAGCCAGATTAGGGAGAGGTAGTATTTACAATTATTGTTTCCTAAAATGTTCGGATCCCAAACCAAACCTTTGAACATGGGCCAATGAAAGGCAAACACCACCAGGTACAGCACGGGTTAGATACAGAGTAAAGCTCCCTCTACACTGTCCCATCAAACACTCCCAGGGCAGGTACAGCACGGGTTAGATACAGAGTAAAGCTACCTCTACACTGTCCCATCAAACACTCCCAGGGCAGGTACAGCACAGGTTAGATACAGAGTAAAGCTCCCTCTGCACTGTCCCCATCAAACACTCCCAGTGCAGGTACAGCACGGGTTCGACACAAATTAAGATTTCTCTGTACTGCCCAACAATGCAGCTGATCTCCAACCTCAGTGAACAGGTTTACGGTACCAATGTGACATTTCCATTTCCCACACCAAGGACCCTGATCATCTCTCTTGAGTTGACAGTCAATTTAGTACCAATTAGTGGTAATTAACCGTGAGTATTGAATTAACATCAGTGGAGTTTTAATCATTAACATAAGAGTGCTTCAGTTAATGTACTGCGTGTGTGCGTTCAACTCATTGTATCATTGAGCTCTGCGAATCCTCGGGGACACTTTTAAATCAACAGAAACGAGACAGTAATGTTAATCATAGAATCAGTTTAACGTCTCATCTGAAAGACGGCACCTCCGGTAGTGCAGCACTCCCTCAGCACTGCACTGGGAGCGTCAGCCTGGATTTTTGTGCTCAAGTCTCTGGAGTGGGAACTACAAACCCACAACCTTCTGACTCAGAGGCGAGAGTGTGGCCCACTGAGCCAGGGCTAACACTGAAGCTCACGGTATCAAGACGCAATTGCAGCCTCGTAGGTACCGAGGCTGGGGGTGGGGGGGGCTCCATGCGGTGAGGCAAATCCATGCCGATGTACGATTGGAAAATCAAACTGAGGCCCAAAGGGTGGAATGAAACGAGCCTTTGCTGTCAGCAAGTTAGCGCATCACAATTACCGTCGCCAGCTCTGGTCGGACATATTGCTGGAGTTTTCATCACATGACCTCTCGCCTCCCACTGCGCCGCCCCCTACGCTCCTGCCATTGGTCGCCCGACACGTCCATCGTCATGACGCCCCGCCTTCCCATGGCCAATCGGAAAGTGAACAGACTCTTTGACACCCGATTGGATGAATCTTGACTGTCAGTCAAGCAGCCAATTTTTCTCCCATCTCCAATATTTTTACAATTAATAAATGAAAGTGTTCAAAGAAAATGAAATCAACCTACAATTTTTTTTAAATGCCCCTATGCTAGTTCTCCTGGGTCTTCTCACAGCAGTATCCTGGAGATTAATCTTTCATCCTCCGGAAACTTCAGCTCATCCAAAACTCTGCTGCCCATGTCCTAACTCGCACCAAGTCCCGTTCACCCATCACCCCTGTGCTCGCTGACCTACATTCGCTCCCGGTTAAGCAACGCCTCGATTTCAAAATTCTCATCCTTGTTTTCAAATCCCTCCATGGCCTCGCCCCTCCCTATCTCTGTAACCTCCTCCAGCCCCTCCCCCCCGAGATCTCCGCGCTCCTCCAATTCTGGCCTCTTGCGCATCCCCCGATTTCCATCGTTCCACCATTGACGGCCGTGCCTTCAGCTGCCTGGGCCCTAAGCTCTGGAATTCCCTCCCTAAACCTCTCCGCCTCTCTCTCCTCCTTTAAGACGCTCCTTAAAACCTACCTCTTTGACCAAGCTTTTGGTCACCTGTCCCTAGATTCTCCTTATGTGGCTCGGTGTCAAATTTTGTTTGATTACGCTCCTGTGAAGCACCTTGGGATGTTTTACTACGTTAAAGGCGCTATATAAATACAAGTTGTTGTTGTTGTTGTTATTATTCCAGGCGTCTCCCGCCCAATCCTAGAGTGTTAGCAACCCCAATCATGATTGACAGTTCAGTAGTCTTAAACATTGTTGGATTTTGTCCACACACGGACACTGGTGACCGCAGACTTTTCATTCCTTGTTTTTATTTCTTAAACTTTTATTGTTTAATAGTCTTGTACTAATGATAACAGTTGATGCTGCCTGACAGTGAATCAGGAACTGTCACTGCTGAAATCTGTGTGTGTGTGTGTGTGAGACAGAGGGAAAACCACTTCTGCCGCCACGAAAGGGAGAGGAGCTTAAATATCCATCAGCCGTTGCCCTGGCAACTGCATTAAGCAAATCGATGTAGGTGGTGTCATTGAGATGGGAGGGCATGCTCCCTCTCTGCCTCGCACGCCGTCAGTGCAGCTCATTCAAACTGCAGCACAGGAGACCTGTCGAGATCAGACAACCTCAGGTCAAACCCCTGGAGCGACTCCACACTGACCCGTCGCAACCCGTTCGTCCTCTCGACCCACGTGCCTCGCCGTCACCCCCTAATCCCCCTTCCCTCTCCTCCTTCCCCCCCCCCCACCCCCGTACAGATTCAGTTGCGACGGCCGAGGAGCGGGGAGGGGGGAGGAAGGGGAGGCGAGAGAGGGAAAGCCCGTCGCGTTCCTTGCAGCCTGTGTTCCGTGGTTCCCCCCCACCCCCCCAACCTCTCCTCGGCGAATATTACTTCTCACCGTTGGGAGAGCGCGGCGAGGGCTCAGGGTGAAGGTGGGCGAGGGCTTGTAGCCGTGGCGCTGGACGGAAGACGGAATGATCGCACCCCACCATGCATCTCGAAGGACTTGAGATGATAGCGGTGCTCGTGGTGCTTGCCCTGTTTGTCAAAGTACTGGAGCAATTCGGACTTTTCGAGCCGGTGGTCATAGAAGGAGGTAATGTCATTTATTTTCAACAATCCCCCTTTCTCTTTTCTGCTTTGAAATGACTCCAAGTATAGACCAGGAAATGAATGTTGAGGATGATCCCGTGGGGAACAGTGACAGCAGATCCTCAGTGTTTACTGTTTGTCTGTTAAGAGAAGACAGTCGATTCTTTATTTGTCTGCTTTTACGAGACTTTAAACTTCACTGTCTTGGATAAACCCTCTCGCTGCATAACGGCTGATCTGGTTTGTTAATTAAATGTAGAATAAGTTGCGGGGAGAGGAATTATTTTTGAAAGTCTTGTTGGAACAGGAAGAAGGTCCAGTCACGAAGGCACTGAGGGACACGAACAAAAAATTCAGCACCTTGCCTCCTTCTTCAGTTGAGTGACAAGACGTTCTTGTCCGACAATTTTATTACTTTCCGATAAGCTTACGTTTCATCTCATTGGGATACAAAAGGATCTCATTTGCAGAAAAATCTTGCCCAGGCATGGATTTCTCAAACCGTTACTAAGGTGTTAAAGGAGCCGGGTAATAAAGAACCTTCTGTATTACATCGATCGCGGGTCCCTTGATGTTCCGCGCTTGACCAGAACTAGAGGTCATAAATATAAGATCGTCACTAATAAACCCAATCAGGAATTCAGGAGAAACTTCTTTACCCAGAGAGGGGTGAGAATGTGGAACTCGCTACCACAGGGAGTGGTTGAGGTGAATAGTGTAAATACATTTAAGGGGAAGCTGGATAAACACATGAGGGAGAAAGGAATAGAAGGATATGCTGATAGGGTGAGATGAAGAGGGGTGGGAGGAGGCTGGTGTGGAGAATAAACACCGGCACGGACCAGTTGAGCCGAATGGCCTGTTTCTGTGCTGTACAGTCTATGTGATATATTTACAATGGTGTCAGTTGGTGTGGGAGAAGGGACTGCACTTACACTGTGCTTTAGAACCTCGAACTGTCTCACACATCACACAGTCAGAAGATAAGAACATAAGAACATAAGAAACAAGAGCAGGAGTAGGCCAATTGGCCCCTTGAGCCTGCTCCGCCATTAAGATCATGGCTGATCCAATCTTGGCCTCAACACCACTTTCCCGCTCTCTCCCCATACCCCTCGACTCCCTTGTAGTTCAAATATCTGTCAATCTCCACCTTGAATATATTCAATGACTCTGCCTCCACAGCTCTCTGGGGTAAAGAATTCCAAAGATTCACGACCCTCTGAGAGAAGAAATTCCTTCTCATCTCCGTCTTAAATGGGCGACCCCTTATTCTGAAACTATGCCCCCTAGTTCTAGATTCCCCCACTAGGGGAAACATCCTCTCAGCATCCACCCTGTCAATCCCCCTCAGAATCTTATATGTTTCAATAAGATCACCTCTCATTCTTCTAAACTCCAATGAGTATCGGCCCAACCTGCTCAACCTTTCCTCATACGTCAACCCCTTCATCTCCGGAATCAACCTAGTGAACCTTCTCTGCACTGCTTCCAATGCAAGTATATCCTTCCTTAAATATGGAGACCAAAACTGTACGCAGTACTCCAGGTGCGGTCTCACCAGCGCCCTGTAAAGTTGCATCAAAACTTCTTTACTTTTATACTCCATACCCCTTGCAATAAAGGCCAACATTCCATTATGGAGTGCAGTGACTGTGGTTATGTGGACAAATGGGGGGAAAAATTCAGTTGGTTTGCGCCTCCCGTTAGTACCTTAAGAGGGCGCTAATGGGGCGCAAAGCAACTAGCGCCCATGCGCAGCGATGTTTGCGCCGCTCACGAAATTAACTAGACATTTTGCGGTGGCGCTAAACACTACCGCCACGATCTCTTGCGCCGGTAGTGCCCCGGACCGGATATTGAGTGGCGCCCCCTGCCTTACCGCCTGCCGCTAGCAACGACAGGTTGAGGGGAGCGTTTTGCAGTCAGGAAGGGACTGGGGGAGCACTATTTAAAGGCAAACGCTTCCTGTCTTTTTTTGTTGGTGACATTTTTGCACCACGCCTTCTGAGAGAGAGACTTCTGGTGAAATTCAACGCTGTGTGAAGGAGTTTTGGGTACTGAGCAGCACTTTGTAGGTTCATTTTGATTTGCCCTTCCTTGTATCGATTTAGAAGAGACTGTGGGGGCTGCACTCTGAGCTCTTTCCCTGGGTCTCTCCATTGTTCTTTCCAGCAGATTTGATATACAGTTCTCTCCAGGCCGAGATTCAAGGCTGCAATGAGCAGGATGTGGATGGAGAGCAAGATCAACCCTCCCCTTTAAGAACTGGCCGGCGCCATTGTGTCTGTGTTCCATTGCTGACTGATATCACATGAGCTTCGCCAGCGCTCTGAGGTAGCGCCTCGCTCCTCGGCCTTTGCGCCTTAAGACAGGTGTGAAGCACCTGATTTAGCGCTCCAATCACCTCCAGGGGCGATAAAAGTCAAGTTTGCAGTCGGAGGCGATAATTAGCGCCAGGCGCTAAACTTTGCACCGGCCGATAATTGTGCCCCAAATGGGGCGATACTGAATTTTTCCCCCTTGCAGCTTAAGGAAACTTTTTAGTGCCTTAACGGGGAATTGCTGTCAGCAATCTTTGGTTGCCCGATGTACACGTGTGTTCAGAGTATCAAAGATGGCAACCGACAGCTGGAGTCCTGGTCCAGTGAACCTGAGATTTAAAGGGATAATTTCAGCAATGTATGCATTTCTATAAAAGCACTGCTGTTAAATCACTTTTTTTTAACCAGTTTTCCCCAAGTCCTTTCCAGAAGGCGCTGACTCTCACTGGGGTACAGGTTCCACAGACACTGACTCTCACTGGGGCAGGGGTTCCACAGACACTGACTCTCACTGGGGCAGGGGTTCCACAGACACTGACTCTCACTGGGGTACAGGTTCCATAGACACTGACTCTCACTGGGGCAGGGGTTCCACAGACACTGACTCTCACTGGGGTACAGGTTCCATAGACACTGACTCTCACTGGGGTACGGGTTCCACAAACACTGACTCTCACTGGGGCAGGGGTTCCACAGACACTGACTCTCACTGGGGTACAGGTTCCACAGACACTGACTCTCACTGGGGTACGGGTTCCACAAACACTGACTCTCACTGGGGTACAGTTCCACAGACACTGACTCTCACTGGGGTACGGGTTCCACAGACACTGACTCTCACTGGGGTACGGGTTCCACAGACACTGATTCTCACTGGGGTTTGGGTTCCACAGACACTGACTCTCACTGGGGTACAGGTTCCACAGACACTGACTCACACTGGGGTACGGGTTCCACAGACACTGACTCTCACTGGGGTACGGGTTCCACAGACACTGACTCTCACTGGGGTACGGTTCCACAGACACTGACTCTCACTGGGGTACAGGTTCCACAGACACTGACTCTCACTGAGGTACGGGTTCCACAGACACTGACTCTCACTGGGGTACGGTTCCACAGACACTGACTCTCACTGGGGTACGGTTCCACAGACACTGACTCTCACTGGGGTACAGGTTCCACAGACACTGATTCTCACTGAGGTACAGGTTCCACAGACACTGACTCTCACTGGGGTACGGGTTCCACAGACACTGACTCTGGAGTTTAGAAGAATGAGAGATGGTCTCATTGAAATGCATAACATTCTTAGAGGGCTTGACAGGGTAGATGCTGAGAGCTTGTTTCGCCTGGCTGTTGAGTCTAGAACTAGGGGTCACAGTCTCAGGATAAGGGGTCGGCCATTTAGGACTGAGATGAGGAGGAATGTCTTCACTCAAAGGGTTGTGAATATTTGGAATTCTCTACCTCAGAGGGCTGTGGAGGCTCAGTCGTTGAGTATATTCAAGACAGAGATCGATAGATGTTTGGACTCGAGGGGAATCAAGGGATATGGAGATCGGGCAGGAAAGTGGAGTTGAGGTTGAAGATCAGCCATGATCTTATTGAATGGCAGAGCAGGCTCGAAGGGCCGTATGGCCGACTCCTGCTCCTATTTCTTATGTTCTTTCATTCAGACAGGGCACTTATCTATTGCTATGTGCCCTGACCCCAACACTTGATGGCAACCTGCCATTGGCAGAGCCTTGGTAAAGCTCACTTGCCCTTGCAGTTAAGGCTAGTTTTCAGAGTGGGGAGTGCAACAAACTCCCCCCAATAAAGTGGCAAATACACAGTGGAGGTGATATTTGTTCGGTCTGCTCCGTTTAGGGACTGGTTCCGACAGACATGTCACTTTCAAAATCCAACACAGATCAACCCACCAGCAATGGCCAACGGCCCATGGCAGGACTCATCGCCAGCGCCAACATTCACTGGCACAAAGGAAATAAGAAACTGCGGATTTGTTGCTTCTCATTATAGTTAGCAGGCTGACCTTTGAACTCCGTGACCCGGATTCACAGGCTTCCAGGCTTCATGGGATGGGCGTCCCCTCCCTCTCCGAGAGGAATGTGCGTCCGATATGCGGCAGGTTGGAAGAGCAGGAGCCACGCTTCCTGTTGGGTAGAGCTCACACCAGCAAACTGCTCCTAATCCAATTCAGATTGGCACTGGATGATCCATCTCATTCAGAAAGGCCACATGAACGGCAACTGGGGAGTGCCGGGCTGGTGCAGTGGTGGAGGCCCTTGGCTAATTTGGTTCATGACAATCCGCGAATTTACTCTGTATCTAACCCGTGCTGTCCCTGCCCTGGGAGTGTTTGATGGGGACAGTGTAGAGGGAGCTTTACTCTGTATCTAACCTGTGCTGTACCTGCCCTGGGAGTGTTTGATGAGACAGTGTAGAGGGGACTTTACTCTGTATCTAACCCGTGCTGTACCTGCCCTGGAAGTGTTTGATGGGACAGTGTAGAGGGAACTTTACTCTGTATCTAACCCGTGCTGTACCTGCCCTGGAAGTGTTTGATGGGACAGTGTAGAGGGAACTTTACTCTGTATCTAACCCGTGCTGTACCTGTCCTGGGAGTGTTTGATGGGACAGTGTAGAGGGAGCTTTACTCTGTATCTAACCCGTGCTGTACCTGCCCTGGGAGTGTTTGATGGGACATTTTCACACAGAGTTGCTGAAGAGAATCATAGAATCACACAGCACAGAAGGAGGCCATTTGGCCCATTTTGTCCTTTCCAGCTCTTTGAAAGAGCTCTCCAATTAGACCCACACCCCCTGCTCTTTTCCCAGAACCCTGCAAATTTTTCCTTTTCAAGTATTTATCCAATTCCCGTGTGAAAGTTACTATTGAATCTGCTTCCACCGCCCTTTCGGGCAGTGCAT
This sequence comes from Squalus acanthias, assembly GCA_030390025.1. NCBI lineage: Eukaryota > Metazoa > Chordata > Chondrichthyes > Squaliformes > Squalidae > Squalus > Squalus acanthias. The sequence continues at coordinate 1,023,386 of JASTWF010000103.1, forward strand.
TCCAGATCACAACTCCCCGCGTAAAAAGATAATTCCTCGTGTCGCCTCTGGTTCTTTTGCCAATTACCTTCAATCTGTGTCCTCTGGTTACCGACCCTCCTGCCACTGGAAACAATTTCTCTCTATTTACTCTATCAAAACCACTCATGATTTTGAACACCTCTATAAAATCTCCTCTTAACCTTCTCTGCTGTAAGGAGAACAATCCCAGCTTCTCCAGTCTCTCCACTTAACTGATCAGTCCAGTTTATATAGCGGCAAAAAACAGGACCCTTTCCTATCGGTTTGCCACCAGGTGGATTCGGTTCAAATTGTTCTCTGCCGGGCCGTGCCCTGGGACCCTGCAGGAGACTCCACCCGAGCTCCTCACTCCCACACACTCCGCCCGAGCTCCTCACTCCCACACACTCCACCCGAGCTCCTCACTCCCACACGCTGCCCGAGCTCCTCACTCCCACACACTGCCCGAGCTCCTCACTCCCACACACACTGCCCGAGCTCCTCACTCCCACACACACTGCCCGAGCTCCTCACTCCCACACATTGCCCGAGCTCCTCACTCCCACACACTCCACCCGAGCTCCTCACTCCCACACACTGCCCGAGCTCCTCACTCCCACACACTGCCCGAGCTCCTCACTCCCACACACTGCCCGAGCTCGTTTATCTGGCTCGTTCAGTTGAGTTTCTGGTCAATGGCAACCCCCAGGATGTTGAGGATGGGTAACTAGTGATGGCCTCGCCCCCTTCTTATCTCTGTAACAACCTCCGGACTTACAACCCTTCGAGATCTCTGCGCTCCTCAAATTCTGGCCTATTGCACATCCCCAATTTCCATCATTCTACCATTGGCGGCCGTGCCTTCAGCTGCCTGGGCCCTAATCTCTGGAATTCCCTCCCTAAACCTCACCGTCTCTCTCTCCTACTTTAAGACGCTCCTTAAAACCTCCCTCTTTAACAAAGCTTTGGTCACCTGTCCAAATATCTCCTTGTGTAGCTCGGTGTCAGATTTTGGCTGTGAAGGGCCTTGGGACATTTTATTACATCAAAGGCGCTGTATAAATGCAAGATGTTGTTGTTGTAATGGGGAGGTGGTTCGGCCGTCTCTTGTTGGACTAAAGACCTGGAGCGGCAACATGGCTCTTGGAGGGAGGGAGGGGGGGCTCTGGGGAGTGGGAGGATGGGAGGTGGGGGTGTGGGGGGAGGGAGGGGTGTGGGAGGATGGGGGGGTGGGAGGATGGGGGGTGGGGGTGTGGAGGGATGGAGGTGGAGGGGTGGGGGGATGGGGGGTGGGGGGATGGGGGTGGGGGTGTGGAGGGATGGGGGGTGGGGGATGGGGGGCTGGGAGGATGGGGTGGGGGTGTGGAGGGATGGGGTGGGGGGATGGGGGGGTGGGAGGATAGGGGTGGAGGGGTGGGGGGGTGGAGGGATGGGGGGTGGGGGGCTGGGAGGATGGGGGTGGGGGTGTGGAGGGATGGAGTGGGGGGATGGGGGTGGGGGGATGGGGGTGGGGGGCTGGGAGGATGGGGTGGAGGGGTGGGGGGATGGGGGGGATGGGGATGGGGGGATGGAGGATGTGGGGTGGGGGGTGGGGGGATGGGAGGAGGGAGGGGTGTGGGAGGATGGGTGGGTGGGGGGATGGGGAGCAGGGAGGGGTGTGGGAGGATGGGGGGTGGGGGGATGGGGAGGAGGGAGGGGTGTGGGAGGATGGGGGGGTGGGGGGATGGGGAGGAGGGAGGGGTGTGGGAGGATGGGGGGGTGGGGGGATGGGGAGGAGGGAGGGGTGTGGGGGGATGGGGAGGAGGGAGGGGTGTGGGAGGATGGGGGGGTGGGGGGATGGGGAGGAGGGAGGGGTGTGGGAGGATGGGGGGTGTGGGGGTGAGGGAGGGGTGGGAGGTTTGGGGTGTTGTGGGGTGGGGGGATGGGGCTGGGGGGAGGGGGGGTGGCGGGTGGTCCCCGAATGTTCTTGACGCCCCGGGGCCCAACACAAGCAAATCAACAAAGACAGAATATCGATCACCCCTCAGGACCCCAGCAGCCCCCAGAGACCAGACTGTCAGCCTTGTCACCGCCCCTCCTGCCGCCCGTGTGCCCGCTGTTGCCATGACGACGCTGTCCCTCCGCCGCTGGCACTGCGTTGGGTTCAAAGGGCGTGTGGTGCCGCGGATCTCCAGAGCGGGAAGATCAGCATTGATTGATCAGCATTGATTGATCAGCATTGATCAGCATTGGCGATGGGCAGCGACAGGGCCCAGGGTTCAATTTCCTGCTGCCGCTAATTTTGACGCAAAGAAAAAATACCAATTTGCATGAGCTTAAAAATGAAAATCAAGCGAGGTACTCGCCGAGAACCATTGGCTGGAATGATTGACAGCCCCTGCCCCTCGACTAATCTTCTCAAGCCACTTACCGAAAGGCCACAGAGGCCGTTTGTGAATTAGAGAGACTGTCTGTCTCACGGGCACACAGATGAATGTTTACGCAGAGGAAGCCAATACAATTTGAAAATCGATTCTCTGAGTGAGTGGAACTGAGGTTTAACAGGGCTGAGAGCCAATCACCAGCTTGCTAACGGGCCTCAAGAGGACTAATGGAGAGGCCGTCATGTCGGATGGAGACTGGAGTCGGGTAACCCGCAGACAGACATTAATGAGAAACTCTGCTGGGGATGTGAAATGGGTTTGGGGTCCTCAGCCCAGCTCACACTGGCCACTTGCTGCCAAGCTGCCCCTAATTCAGCCACAAATTGACACTCTCACTCAGAGAAGCCATAGGAAAAGAAAGATTTACATTTCTACAGCGCCTATGACCACCTCAGGACGTCCCAGAGCGCTTTACAGCCAATGAAGTACTTTTTGAAGTGTAGTCACTGTTGTAATGTAGGAAACGCAGCAGCCAATTTGCACACAGCAAGCTCCCACAAACAGCAATATGATAATGGCCAGATCATCTGTTTTTTTAGTGATATTGGCCCCAGGACACCGGGGAGAACTCCCTGGCTCTTCTTCGAAATAGTGGCCCTGGTATCTTTTACATCCACCTGAGAGGGCAGATGGCTCCTCGGTTTAATGTCTCATCCAAAAGACGGCACCTCCAACCGTGCAGCACTCCCTCAGTACTGCACTAGGAGAGTCAGCCTGGATTTTGTGCTCAGGTCTCTGGAGTGAGACTTGAACCCACGACCTTCTGACTCAAAGGTGAGAGTGTTACCCAACTGAGACAGAGGAGCAGCGAGCCCATTGAGGGTCAATGGTAATTTCAACGGACAGTAGAGCGCGAGCAGTCCGTTGGCAATATTCCGCACAGCAAGCTCCCACAAACAGCAATGAGGCCATCTCTGTAACAAGGAGGCCTGATAATGAGGGTCTACTTTAAATGGAAATCTGTAGAGGGAATCTTGCTCTGTATCTTTACTCTGTATCTAACCCATGCTGTACCTGCCCTGGGAGTGTTTGATGGGACAGTGTAGAGGAAGCTTTACTCTGTATCTAACCCGTGCTGTACCTGCCCTGGGAGTGTTTGATGGGACAGTGTAGAGGGAGCTTTACTCTGTATCTAACCCGTGCTGTACCTGCCCTGGGAGTGTTTGATGGGACAGTGTAGAGGGAGCTTTACTTTATATCTAACCTGTGCTGTGCCTGCCCTGGGAGTGTTTGATGGGTCATTAACTCCTCTCCTTCTCCTATCCAGTGGAATTTTTTTTATTCGTTTATGGGATGTGGGCATCGCTGGCAAGGCCAGCATTTATTACCCATCCCTAATTGCCCTTGAGAAGCTGGTGGTGAGCCGCCTTCTTGAACCGCTGCAGCCCATGTGGTGAAGGTGCTCCCACAGTGCTGTTAGGGAGGAAGTTCCAGGATTTTGACCCAGCAACGATGAAGGAACGGCGATATACTTCTAAGTCAGGATGGTGTGTGACTTGGAGGGGAACTTGGGAGTGGTGGTGTTCCCATGCACCTGCTGCCCTTGTCGTTCTAGGTCGAAGAGGTCGCAGGTTTGAGAAGTGCTGCTGATGAAGCCTTGGTGAGTTGCTGCAGTGGTAGATGGTACACACTTGTTGCCACAGTATTTATGTGGCTGGTCCAGTTAAGTTTCTGGTCAATGGTGACCCCCAGGATGTTGATGGTGGGGGATTCGGCGATGGTAATGCTGTTGAATGTCAAGGGGTGGTGGTTAGACTCTTGCTTGTTGGCGATAGTCATTGCCTGGCACTTGTGTGGCGCAACTGTTACCTGCCACTTATCAGCCCAAGCCTGAACGTCGTCCAGGTCTTGTTGCATGCGGGCATGGATTGCTTCATTATGTGAGGAGTTGTGAATGGCACTGAACACTGTGCAGTCATTAGCGAATATCCCCATTTCTGACCTTATGTTGGAGGGATGGTCATTGATGAAGCAGTTGAAGATGGTTGGGCCTAGGACACTGCCCTGAGGAACTCCTGCAGTGATGTCCTGGGGCTGTGATGATTGACCTTCAACCACCACAACCATCTTCCTTTGTGCTAGGTATGACTCCAGCCAGTGGAGAGTATTCTCCCCGATTCCCATTGACTTCAGTGTTACTAGGGCTCCTTGATGCCACACTCGGTCAAATGCTGCCTTAATGTCAAGGGCAGTCACTCGCACCTCACCTCTGGAATTCAGCTCTGTTGTCCATGTTTGGACCAAGGCTGTAATGACGTCTGGAGCCGGTTCCGCTTGATAGCACTGTCGATTACACCATCCATTACTTTGCTGATGATTGAGAGTAGACTGATGGGGCAGTAATTGGCCGAATTGGATTTGTCCTGCTTTTTGTGGACAGGAGATACCTGGGCAGTTTTCCACATTGTCGGATAGATGCCAGTGTTGTAGCTGTACTGGAACAGCTTGGCTAGAGGTGCGGCTAGTTCTGGAGCACAAGTCTTCAGCACGACAGCCAGGATGTTGTCGGGGCCCATAGTCTTTGCTGTACCCAGTGCGCTCAACCGTTTCTTGATATCATGTGGAGTGATTCGAATTGGCTCAAGACTGGCTTCTGTGATGGTGGGGACCTCAGGAGGAGGCCGATATGGATCATCCACTCGGCACTTCTGGCTGAAGGTGGTTGCAAACACTTCAGCCTTGTCTTTTGCACTCACGTGTTGGGCTCCACCATCATTGAGGATGGAGATATTCATGGAGCCTCCTTCTCCTGTTAGTTGTTTAATGGTCCACCACCATTCATGACTGGATGTGGCAGGACTGCAGAGCTTTGATCTGATCCGTTGATTGTGGGATCACTTAGCCCTGTCTATAGCATGCTGCTTCCGCTTTTTAGCATGCATGTAGTCCTGTGTTGCAGCTTCCCCACTTTGGCACCTCATTTTTAGGTACGCCTGATGCTTCTCCTGGCATGCTCTTCTACACTCCTTATTGAACCAGGGTGGGTCCCCTGGCTTGATGGTAATGGTAGAGTGAGGGATATGCCAGGCCATGAGGTTACAGATTGTGGTGGAATACAATTCAGCTGCTGCTGATGGCCCACAGCACCTCATGGATGCCCAGTTTTGAGCTGCTTGATCTGTTCTGAATCTATCCCATTTAGCACAATGGTAGGGCCACACAACACGATGGAGTGTGTCAGTGTGAAGACGGGACTTCGTCTCCACAATGACTGTGCAGTGGTCACTGCTACCAATGCTGTCATGGACAGATGCATCTGCGACAGGTAGGTTGGTGAGGACGAGGTCAAGTAGGTTTTTCCCTCATATTGGTTCTCTCACCACTTGTCGCAGGCCTAGACTGGCAGCTATGTCCTTCAGGACTCGGTCAGTAGTGGTGCTACCGAGCCACTCTTGGTGATGTACATTGAAGTCCCCCACCCAGAGTACATTCTGTGCCCTTGCTACTCTCAGCACTTCTTCCAAGTGGTGTTCAACATGGAGGAGTACTGATTCATCAGCTGAGGGAGGGCAGTAGGTGGTAATCAGTAGGAGGTTTCCTTGCCCATGCTTGACCTGGAGCCATGAGACTGCATGGGGTCCAGAGTCAATGTTGAGGACTCCCAGGGCCACTCCTTCCCGACTGTATACCACTGTGCCGCCACCCCTGGTGGGTCTGACCTGCCGGTGAGACAGGACATACCCGGGGATGGTGATGGAGGAGTCTGGGACATTGGCTGAAAGGTATGATTCTGTGAGTATGACTATGTCAGGCTGTTGCTTGACTAGTCTGTGGGACAGCTCTCCCAATTTTGGCACAAGTCCCCAGATGTTGGTGAGGAGAACTTTGCAGGGTTGACTGGGCTGGGTGTGCCATTGCCGTGTCCGTAGCTGGTGCCAAAGTCGATGCCGGGTGGTCAATCCGGTTTTATTCTTATTATTGTGTTTCGTCATGATTTGGTACAATGGAGTGGCTTGCTGGGCCATTTCAGAGGGCAGTTAAGAGTCAACCATATTGATATGGGTCTGGAGTCACATATAGGCCAGACTGGGTAAGGACGGCAGATTTCCTTCCCTAAAAGGCATTAGTGAACCAGATGGGTTTTTACGACAATCCGGTAGTTTCATGGTCACCATTACTGATACTAGCTTTTTATTCCAGATTTATTTAATTAACTGAATTTAAATTCCCCAGCTGCCGTGGTGGGATTTGAACTCATGTCTCTGGATCATTAGTCCAGGCCTTTACCACTATACTACCATTCCCGATGTTTGAACACCATCACAGCTGAGGCCATAGAGCTTCAGAAACAGCAGTGCTTTGACTCCTCAGTAACTCCTGGTTCCCATCCTGAGCAGGCAGCCTCAGCTTTCATCTCCAGTCTGTGTTGTTTGCTGGTCTTCCCAACAACTTCCTCGTCCTGGGCTAGGGAAGGGGAAAAGCAGCCAGCATCCCAGGACATTAAAGGCAGCATCTCAAATTGATTTTTTAAAAAAGAGCTAATGGAATTCTAGGCTCTCCCTCAAGAGGCCAAGAGGTGAATAATGAGCCGATATAAATCCTGAATAAAGCCTCAGTTAGAGCACTGTGCTCAGTATTGGACTCCACATTATAAGAAGGATATGGAGGCTTTAGAGAGGTTACAGCGCCGATTCACTGGGACCCTGCCCGGTGTGAGGAGATACAGAGGCAGGTTTGAAAATGTTGGGCTTCTTTCGTTAGAATAATGCAGATTACAGGGCGATCTGATCGAAGTGTTTAAGATTACGGGACAGGGTGTATCGGGCAGACTATTCCCAGTAGTTGAGGGCTCGAGAACGAGAGGCCATAGATACAAGATTAAATGCAGTGATTTGGAACGGAGGGCCGGAGAAACTTGTTCACACAGAGAGTCGTGAGGCTGAGGGATTCACTTCCAGAGCTAGTGGTCGAGGCAGATACTACGTCAACATTGAGGATTGGATTGAAGAGGGGGATGGATGGAGAGGTGAACAATGTGGGTAAATGTGATTAGAACTATTTGCTCACCTGGAGGGTAAAGGCCGACACGGACTGGTTGGGCCGAATGGCCTGTCTCCATCTTTGTAAGATCTGTGTTTAGGAAGTTGCATTTCTATAGCGCCTTTCATGACCTCAGGACATCCCAAAGCGCTTTACAGCCAATGAAATACTTTTTGAAGTGTAGTCACTGTTGTAATGTAGGAAACGTGGCAGCCAAATTGCACACAGCAAAATCCCACAAAACAGCAATGTGATAATGAGCAGATAATCATCTGTTTTTGTTATGTTGGTTGAGGGATAAATATTGGCCCCAGGACACCGAGGAGAACTCCCCTGCTCTTCTTCAAAATAGTGGATGGTGGGAAGGGGGCGGGGAGGGGGTTGGGGTGGGGAGGGGGAGGGGGTGGGGGAGGGGTGCGGTGGGGAGTGGGTTGGGGGTGGGGAGGGGTACGGTGGGGGAGGGGTGCGATGGGGAGGGGGTGGGGGAGGGGTGCGGTGGGGAGGGGGTGGGGGTGGAGATTGGAGGGGGTGGGGAGGGGGAGGGGTGCGGTGGGGAGGGGGTGGGGGTGGAGATTGGAGGGGGTGGGGAGGGGGAGGGGTGCAGTGGGGAGGGGTGCGGTGGGGAGGGGGTGGGGGAGGGGTGCGGTGGGGAGGGGGTGGGGGTGGAGATTGGAGGGGGTGGGGAGGGGGAGGGGTGCGGTGGGGGAGGGGGTGGGGGTGGGGTGCGGTAGGGGAGGGGGAGGAGGAGGGGAGGGGGGTGTGGAGGGGATTGGGGAGGGGAAGACAAGGGAGTTTGAAAGCCAGGACTGTGAACAGTTTTCACACTTCCTCTTGCGAGCCGCCTTGGGTTGTTTCAGAAGGTTTTTGACAGCGGAATATAATTAACGGAGAGAAAAAGAAAAATGATCGCGAAGCTTTGACTTAATTCCACATAATTAGAAAATGCTCTCTCGGGGTAAGGGATTTATGCTAATTAGCTCCAAACACCTGTTGCCTCGGCGCATGTTACAGCCCTCCTCCCCCCGCACCGCCCCCGAACAAGGATTCCGTCTGATAGAAAACAAGCCGGCGTCTGTTAACCCTTTCCTCTCCAGTCTGTGCGCATCACCACCTCTGCACATTCTGGCCTTTGAGCGAGTGAGCACTCCGGGTTTTTCTGAAATGTGAACGGGCACCACAGGGAAAGAATTTAAAAGGTTGCTGCTCCTGATCGTTCTCCAGTGAACCCTGCACGAAAGGGCATTTTCTTTTCAATATTCATTCCCGGGATGTGGGCGTCGCTGGCAAAGCCGGCCTTTATTGCCCATCCCTAATTGCCCTTGAGAAGGTGGTGGTGAGCTGCCTTCTTGAACCGCTGCAGTCCGTGTGGTGAAGGTACTCCCACAGTGCTGTTAGGGAGGGAGTTCCAGGATTTTGACCCAGCGACGATGAAGTAGTTAGTGCCAGTGATACTGTAGCCCAGCAAGATTGGAGGTACGGGAGCATAGAGGTTATGTTACTGGATGAGTAACCCAGAGGTCTGGACTAATTATCCAGAGACGTGAGTTCAAATCCCACCACAGCAGCTGGGGAATTTAAATTCAATTAATTAAATAAAAATCTGGAATAAAAGAAAAAAGTCTTGCATTTCTATAGCGCCTTTCACGACCACCGGACGTCTCAAAGCACTTTACAGCCAATGAAGTACTTTTTAAAGTGTAGTCACTGTTGTAATGTGGGAAACGCAGCAGCCAATTTGCACACAGCAAGCTCCCACAAACAGCAATGTGATAATAACCAGATAATCTGTTTTTCTTATGTTGATTGAGGGATAAATATTGGCCAGGACACCAGAGAGACCTCCCCTGCTCTTCTTCGAAATACTGTCATTGGATCTTTTACGTCCACCTAGGAGAACAGACGGGGCCTCGGTTTAACGTCTTCTCCGAAAGACGGCACCTCTGACAGTGCAGCGTTCCCTCAGCACTGCAATGGAGTGTCAGCCTAGCTTTTCATGCTCAAGTCTCTGGAGTGGGACTTGAACCCACCAACCATTCTAGACTCAGAGGCGAGGATGCTACCCACTGAGCCACGGCTGACACTAAAAAGTTAGTGACAGCAACGGTGACAATGAAACAACCGGATTGTCGTAAAAACCCATCTGGTTCACTAATGTCCTTCCTCGGTCTGACCTGCAGGCGACTCCAGACCCACAGCAATGTGGTTGACTCTTAACTGCCCTCTGAAATGGCAGCTCACCACCACGTTTTCAAGGGGCGACTAGCGATGGGGTATAAAAGCTGGCGTTGCCAGCGATGCCCACATCCCATGAACAAATGAAACAAAAGTACAGTATCAGTGACCCCCGGACCCCAACAAGCAGTCAGTGCCAGTGACCCCGGACCCCAACAAGCAGTCAGTGCCAGTGACCCCCGGACCCCAACAAGCAGTCAGTGCCAGTGAGCCCATACCCCAACAAGCAGTCAGTGCCAGTGACCCCCATACCCCAACAAGCAGTCAGTGCCAGTGACCCCCGGACCCCAACAAGCAGTCAGTGCCAGTGAGCCCCATACCCCAACAAGCAGTCAGTGCCAGTGAGCCCGGACCCCAACAAGCAGTCAGTGCCAGTGAGCCCATACCCCAACAAGCAGTCAGTGCCAGTGACCCCCATACCCCAACAAGCAGTCAGTGCCAGTGACCCCCATACCCCAACAAGCAGTCAGTGCCAGTGACCCCATACCCCAACAAGCAGTCAGTGCCAGTGACCCCCATACCCCAACAAGCAGTCAGTGCCAGTGACCCCCGGACCCCAACAAGCAGTCAGTGCCAGTGAGCCCGGACCCCAACAAGCAGTCAGTGCCAGTGACCCCCATACCCCAACAAGCAGTCAGTGCCAGTGACCCCCATACCCCAACAAGCAGTCAGTGCCAGTGACCCCATACCCCAACAAGCAGTCAGTGCCAGTGACCCCCAGACCCCAACAAGCAGTCAGTGCCAGTGAGCCCCATACCCCAACAAGCAGTCAGTGCCAGTGAGCCCGGACCCCAACAAGCAGTCAGTGCCAGTGAGCCCGGACCCCAACAAGCAGTCAGTGCCAGTGACCCCCATACCCCAACAAGCAGTCAGTGCCAGTGACCCCCAGACCCCAACAAGCAGTCAGTGCCAGTGAGCCCCATACCCCAACAAGCAGTCAGTGCCAGTGACCCCCATACCCCAACAAGCAGTCAGTGCCAGTGAGCCCCGGACCCCAACAAGCAGTCAGTGCCAGTGACCCCCGGACCCCAACAAGCAGTCAGTGCCAGTGAGCCCGGACCCCAACAAGCAGTCAGTGCCAGTGAGCCCGGACCCCAACAAGCAGTCAGTGCCAGTGAGCCCGGACCCCAACAAGCAGTCAGTGCCAGTGAGCCCGGACCCCAACAAGCAGTCAGTGCCAGTGAGCCCCATACCCCAACAAGCAGTCAGTGCCAGTGAGCCCGGACCCCAACAAGCAGTCAGTGCCAGTGACCCCCGGACCCCAACAAGCAGTCAGTGCCAGTGAGCCCGGACCCCAACAAGCAGTCAGTGCCAGTGAGCCCGGACCCCAACAAGCAGTCAGTGCCAGTGAGCCCCATACCCCAACAAGCAGTCAGTGCCAGTGAGCCCGGACCCCAACAAGCAGTCAGTGCCAGTGAGCCCGGACCCCAACAAGCAGTCAGTGCCAGTGACCCCCATACCCCAACAAGCAGTCAGTGCCAGTGACCCCCGGACCCCAACAAGCAGTCAGTGCCAGTGAGCCCGGACCCCAACAAGCAGTCAGTGCCAGTGAGCCCGGACCCCAACAAGCAGTCAGTGCCAGTGACCCCCATACCCCAACAAGCAGTCAGTGCCAGTGAGCCCCATACCCCAACAAGCAGTCAGTGCCAGTGAGCCCGGACCCCAACAAGCAGTCAGTGCCAGTGACCCCCATACCCCAACAAGCAGTCAGTGCCAGTGAGCCCGGACCCCAACAAGCAGTCAGTGCCAGTGAGCCCGGACCCCAACAAGCAGTCAGTGCCAGTGACCCCCATACCCCAACAAGCAGTCAGTGCCAGTGACCCCCATACCCCAAGCAAGCAGTCAGTGCCAGTGACCCCATACCCCAACAAGCAGTCAGTGCCAGTGACCCCATACCCCAACAAGCAGTCAGTGCCAGTGACCCCCGGACCCCAACAAGCAGTCAGTGCCAGTGACCCCCATACCCCAACAAGCAGTCAGTGCCAGTGAGCCCGGACCCCAACAAGCAGTCAGTGCCAGTGACCCCCATACCCCAACAAGCAGTCAGTGCCAGTGACCCCATACCCCAACAAGCAGTCAGTGCCAGTGACCCCCGGACCCCAACAAGCAGTCAGTGCCAGTGAGCCCCATACCCCAACAAGCAGTCAGTGCCAGTGAGCCCGGACCCCAACAAGCAGTCAGTGCCAGTGAGCCCCGGACCCCAACAAGCAGTCAGTGCCAGTGAGCCCCATACCCCAACAAGCAGTCAGTGCCAGTGACCCCCGGACCCCAACAAGCAGTCAGTGCCAGTGAGCCCCATACCCCAACAAGCAGTCAGTGCCAGTGAGCCCGGACCCCAACAAGCAGTCAGTGCCAGTGAGCCCCGGACCCCAACAAGCAGTCAGTGCCAGTGAGCCCCATACCCCAACAAGCAGTCAGTGCCAGTGACCCCATACCCCAACAAGCAGTCAGTGCCAGTGAGCCCCATACCCCAACAAGCAGTCAGTGCCAGTGACCCCCATACCCCAACAAGCAGTCAGTGCCAGTGACCCCATACCCCAACAAGCAGTCAGTGCCAGTGAGCCCGGACCCCAACAAGCAGTCAGTGCCAGTGACCCCCATACCCCAACAAGCAGTCAGTGCCAGTGAGCCCGGACCCAAGCAAGCAGTCAGTGCCAGTGACCCCCATACCCCAACAAGCAGTCAGTGCCAGTGAGCCCGGACCCAAGCAAGCAGTCAGTGCCAGTGACCCCATACCCCAACAAGCAGTCAGTGCCAGTGAGCCCGGACCCAAGCAAGCAGCCAGTCAGCTAAGTAGGTGTATCTCTGGCTCCCTGGGTAGGGGACTCAGTGAGGGGGAACAGACAGACCAGGTTAATCCCGTTTTACAGAGCTGGTTATCAGTGTGAGGGGCAGTACTGAGGGAGTGCTGCACTGTCGGAGGGGCAGTACTGAGGGAGTGCTGCACTGTCGGAGGGGCAGTACTGAGGGAGTGCTGCACTGTCAGAGGGGCAGTACTGAGGGAGTGCTGCACTGTCGGAGGGGCAGTACTGAGGGAGTGCTGCACTGTCGGAGGGGCAGTACTGAGGGAGTGCTGCACTGTCAGAGGGGCAGTACTGAGGGAGTGCTGCACTGTCGGAGGGGCAGTACTGAGGGAGTGCTGCACTGTCGGAGGGGCAGTACTGAGGGAGTGCTGCACTGTCAGAGGGGCAGTACTGAGGGAGTGCTGCACTGTCGGAGGGGCAGTACTGAGGGAGTGCTGCACTGTCAGAGGGGCAGTACTGAGGGAGCGCTGCACTGTCGGAGGGGCAGTACTGAGGGAGCGCTGCACTGTCGGAGGGAGCGCAGCTCTGTCGGAGGGGCAATACTGAGGTAGCACCGCACTGTCGAAGGGGCAGTACTGAGCGAGTGCTGCACTGTCACAGGGGCAGTACTGAGGGAGCGCTGCATTGTCACGGGGCAGTACTGAGGGAGCGCCGCACTGTCAGAGGGGCAGTACTGAGGGAGCGCAGCACTGTCGGAGGGGCAGTATTGAGGGAGCGCTGCACTGTCGGAGGGAGCGCAGCTCTGTCGGAGGGGTGGTACTGAGGGAGCGCTGCACTGTCGGAGGGGCAGTACTGAAGGAGCGCTGCACTGTCGGAGGGGCAGTACTGAGGGAGCGCTGCACTGTCGGAGGGGCAGTACTGAGGGAGCACAGCACTGTCCAAGGGACAGTACTGAGGTAGCACCGCACTGTCGAAGGGGCAGTACTGAGCGAGTGCTGCACTGTCACAGGGGCAGTACTGAGGGAGCGCTGCATTGTCACGGGGCAGTACTGAGTGAACGCCGCACTGTCAGAGGGGCAGTACTGAGGGAGCGCGGCACTGTCGGAGGGGCAGTACTGAGGGAGCGCTGCACTGTCACAGGGGCAGTACTGAGGGAGCGCCGCACTGTCGGAGGGGCAGTACTGAGGGAGCGCCGCACTGTCGGAGGGGCAGTACTGAGGGAGCGCTGCACTGTCGGAGGGGCAGTACTGAGGGAGCGCTGCACTGTCGGAGGGGCAGTACTGAGGGAGCGCTGCACTGTCGGAGGGGCAGTACTGAGGGAGCGCTGCACTGTCGGAGGGGCAGTACTGAGGGAGCGCTGCACTGTCACAGGGGCAGTACTGAGGGAGCGCCGCACTGTCGGAGGAGCAGTACTGAGGGAGCGCTGCACTGTCGGAGGGGCTGTACTGAGGGAGCGCTGCACTGTCGGAGGGGCAGTACTGAGGGAGCGCTGCACTGTCGGAGGGGCAGTACTGTTGGAGCGCTGCACTGTCGGAGGGGCAGTCTTACGGATGAAACGTGAGAGTGTGTGCGAGAGTATCTGTGTTAGATTTTCATCTTCATTTGTAAATGGGATGGGTTCTAGAAAGGTCGGGTCCGAGAACGGCCGGGCTCTAGAGCTGGTGGGTTCTAGAACAGAGGGTTCCAGCGCGGATGGCGCTGACAGCGAATGGGTTCTAGGACGGCCGAGTGAAAGCTCCACCCGTTTGTGTCTGCGATTTTGTACCCCGAAAAGAAATGAAATAAAAACTGCAGCAAGGGACAACTGGTGTCCAGAGAAAAAGGGTGAAATCCGGCAGCTTGTTGGAGAGGAGAGGGGCTGCTGCCAGATTTACCGCTCCCAGTTCAGGAATGGCTTTGTGGAATAAACCTCCAAATATCAGCAGCAGCTGCAGAAATTGCAGTGATCTGTTACTGTCTGTCATGTCCTTTCTTGTTGTCGGTCAATTAGTCAATTATTCAGTAGACTGCCCAGGAAAAGCGGTCTTAATATCCGGATATCCCGCCAGCATTTACTGCAAATTTTGTTTATGCATCGATCTTTATCTGCAGGGGTCCATTATTGCAGATTCATTTCAGCACATTCATCTTATTACTCTTAATCCTGACATCAAACACCGGGCAGGTACAGCACGGGTTAGATACAGAGTAAAGCTCCCTCTACACTGTCCCATCAAACACTCCTGGGGCAGGTACAGCACGGGTTAGATACAGAGTAAAGCTCCCTCTACACTGTCCCATCAAACACTCCCAGGGCAGGTACAGCACGGGTTAGATACAGAGTAAAGCTCCCTCTACACTACCCAACCAAACACTTCCAGGGCAGGAACAGCACGGGTTAGATACAGAGTAAAGCTCCCTCTACACTGTCGCATCGACACTCCCAAGGCAGGTGCAGCACGGGTTAGATACAGAGTAAAGCTCCCTCTACACTGTCCCATCAAACACTCCCAGGGCAGGTACAGCACGGGTTAGATACAGAGTAAAGCTCCCTCTACACTGTCGCATCGACACTCCCAAGGCAGGTGCAGCACGGGTTAGATACAAACTAAAGCTCCCTCTACAATGTCCCATCAAACACTTCCAAGGCAAGTGCAGCACGGGTTAGATACAGAGTAAAGCTCCCTCCACACTGCCCCACCAAACACTCCAAGGGCAGGTACAGCACGGGTTAGATACAGAGTAAAGCTCCCTCTACACTACCCAACCAAACACTCCCAGGGCAGGAACAGCACGGGTTAGATACAGAGTAAAGCTCCCTCTACACAGTCCATCAAACACTTCCAGGGCAGGTGCCTCAGGGCAGTGTCCTAGGCCCAACCATCTTCAGCTGCTTCATCGTACGAACATACGAATTAGGAGCAGGACTCGGCCACTCGGCCCCTCGAGCCTGCTCCGCCATTCAATAAGATCATGGCTGATCTGATTACTCCACATTCTTGCCTACCCCCGATAACCTTTCACCTCCTTGCTTATCAAGAATCTATCTACCTCTGCCTTAAAAATATTCAAAGACTCTGCTTCCACCGCCCTCTGAGGAAGAGAGTTCCAAAGACTCACGACCCTCTGAGAAAAAATTTCTCCTCATCTCTGTCTTAAATGGGCGACCCCTTATTTTTAAAGTGACCCCTAGTTCTAGATTCTCCCACAAGAGGAAATATCCTCTCCACATCCACCCTGTCAAGACCCCTCAGAATCTTATATGTTTCAATCAAGTCACCTCTTACTCTTCTAAACTCCAATGGATACAAGCCTAGCCTGTCTGACCTTTCCTCAAAAGACAACCCGCCCATTCCAGGTATTAGTCTAGTAAACCTTCTCTGAACTGCTTCCAATGCATTTACATCCTTCCTTAAATAAGGAGACCAATACTGTACACAGAACTCCAGATGTGGTCTCACCAATGCCCTGTATAACTGAAGCATAACCTCCCTACTTTTGTATTCAATTCCCCTCGCAATAAACGATAACATTCTATTAGCTTGCCTAATTACTTGCTGTACCTGCATAGTAACCTTTTGTGATTCATGCACTAGGACACCCAGATCCCTCTGCATCTCAGAGCTCTGCAATCTCTCACCATTTAGATAATATGCTTCTTTTTTATTCTTCCTGCCAAAATGGACAACTTCACATTTTCCCACATTATACTCCATTTGCCAGATCTTTGCCCACTCACTTAACCTATCTATATCCCTTTGTAGCCTCCTTATGTCCTCTTCACAATTTACTTTCCTACCTATCTTTGTGTCATCAGCAAATTTAGCAACCATACCTTCGGTCCCTTCATCCAAGTCATTTATATAAATTGTAAAAAGTTGAGGCCCCAGCACTGATCCCTGTGGCACACCACTCGTTACATCTTGCCAATCAGAAAATGACCTATTTATGGCCTTGATGACCTTCCCTCCAACATAAGGTCAGAAATGGGGATGTTCGCTGATGACTGCACAGTGTTCAGCGCCATTCACAACTCCACAGATAATGAAGCAGTCCATGCCCTCATGCAACAAGACCTGGACGATGTTCAGGCTTGGGCTAATAAGTGGCAGGTAACATTCATGCCACACAAGTGCCAGGCAATGACTATCTCCAAACGGCGAGAGTCTAACCACCGCCCCTTGAAATTCAACGGCATTACCATCGCCGAATCCCCCATCATCAACATCCTGGGGGTCACCATAAACCAGAAACCTAACTGGACCCGCCACATACTGTGGCAATAAGAGCAGGTCAGAGGATAGGTATTCTGTGGCGAGTGTCTCACCTCCTGTCTGCCCAAAGCCTTTCCACATTCTACAAGGCACAAGTCAGGAGTGTGATGGAATACTCTCCACTTGCCTGGATGAGTGCAGCTCCAACAACACTCAAGAAGCTTGACACCATCCAGGACAAAGCAGCCCGCTTGATTGGCACCCCATCCACCACCTTAAACAATCACTCCCTCCACCACCAGCGCACCGTGGCTGCAGTGTGTACCATCTACAAGATGCATTGCAGCAACTCGCCAAGGTTTCTTCAGCAGCACCTCCCAAACCCGCGACCTCTTCCACCTAGAAGGACGAGGGCAGCAGGCGCATGGGAACACCATCACCTCCGAGTTCCCTTCCAAGTCACACACCATCCCGACTTAGAATTATATCGCCGATCCTTCATCGTCACTGGGTCAAAATCCTGGAACTCCCTCGCTAACAGCACTGTGGGAGTATCTTCACCACATGGACTGCAGAGGTTCAAGAAGGTGGCTCACCACCACCTTCTCAAGGGCAATTAGGGATGGGCAATAAATGCTGGCCTTGTCAGCGAGGCCCACATCCCATAAACAAATTTAAAAAAAACACTCCCAGGGCAGCTACTGTAAGGGTTAGATACAGAGTAAAGCTCCTTCTACACTGTCCCATCAAACACTCCCAGGGCAGGTACAGCACGAGTTAGATACAGAGTAAAGCTCCCTCTATACTGTCCCATCAAACACTCCCAGGGCAGGTACAGCACGGGTTAGATACAGAGTAAAGCTCACACTACACTGTCCCATCAAACACTCCCAGGGCAGGTACAGCACGGGTTAGATACAGAGTAAAGCTCCCTCTACACTGTCCCATCAAACACTCCCAGGGCAGGTACAGCACGGGTTAGATACAGAGTAAAGCTCACACTACACTGTCCCATTGAACACTCTGTACTACACACTATTCAAAGAAGAGCAGGGGAGTTCTCCCAGGTGTCCTGGCCAATATTTATCCCTCTGACAACATCACTAAAACAGATTATCTGGTCATTATCACATTGCTGTTTGTGGGAGCTTGCTGTGCGTAAATTGGCTGCCACGTTTCCTACATTACAACAGTGACTACACTTCAAACAGTGCTTCATTGGCTGTGAAGCGATTTGGGACCTCCTGAAGTCGTGAAAGGCGCTGTAGAAATGCAAGTCTTTATTTTCATCTCCCAGTCTGGTTAATTCTGTCCCAATACCTCAGAACCCCTCCACGCCCTGCGGCTTCTCGTTCTTGGCCCTACATTAGACCAGGGACTGCCCTTCAAAAGGACTTCATTGGCCATGACTTTGCTTGAAGTTCGGAGATCCCGCCGTCATTTTGCATCTTGATTTTTTGTTGTGTCCGTTGACCCCATTTCTTGAAGCAATGGTGCACCATGGTAGCGAGGTTTGGGCAGCGTCGGCTCTCCGAGAGAATGAGGTCAGCACTGGGCAGGAGTTGGAGCCCTTCGTCAATCAATCAATGCTCCTCTCAAATTGAATGAGGCAGGTTTAATATCACTGACTTCAAATCATAGACAAAATGAATCTCAGATGGCGGGTGATTGAAAGCCAATAAATCAAGTAATAATTGAACATTGGAAGAATGAATGTTTAAATACACGCAGGCTCATCAATACATCAGGTAGGATTTAGCAAATGGAGACGGACAGCGATGGGATCAGTTTTATGTGTCTCAGTGTCAACTCCTGTCCTTTATTTCCAGTGTACAGTCACACTCCCAGTGGCTGATTTCCCTTGAGGAGTGCGTGGCTCTGGGATTCACTTTGCATCATACTCGCAAAGACATAGACGCGGACACAATGGGCCGAATGGCCTCCTTCAGTGCTGTACTATTCTATCAGTCTATGGAGCGCAGTTACGTAAAGAACGAACTTCTGTTTAAATTTCGCCTTTCACGACCTCAGGTCGTCGCAAAGCATCGTCCGCCCTCTCGGGTGGATGTCAAAGATGCCATGGCACTATTTTGAAGAAGAGCAGGGGGAGTTCTCCCCCAGTGTCCTGGGCCAATATTTATCCCTCAACCAACATCACTAAAAAACAGGTCGATTGATCATTCATCTCACTGCTTTTTGTGGGATCTTGCTGTGTGCAAAGTGGCGGTCATGTCTGCCTACACAAGAGTGACCTCATTAGTTGAAACTAATTTATGCGTTTGAAGCGCGTTGTGACGTTTTTGGAGAGAGCTGATGAGTTGCTGTCTGAATGCAATTCTTTTCAGAGCAGATTACCTCAGGTCTCGGAATGCTTTCAGACTGAGCGGTGTATATGGATGGGATAGTCTTTGCACGGAGCCTGCCCGGGGTAATCCGTGTCTCCACTCGGCTTCCAGTGAACCTCACAGCTCTCTGACTGACTGCTGTGAATAGACCGATTACACAGTGAAAGCTTCGGAAGATGTCAGAGGAGGTTCTCCTCGCTGCCTCGGTGCTGGCGGTGATATCAGTGATATCACACTGCACAACAAACAGCTGTGGGCCACTAGCCTCTCTTCTGCAAACACAATGGAGACTGTCCCCAGAGATCTGCTAAACACAACCGGCTATCAAATCCCCAGCACTCCAATGCCCAGACTCCCATTGCCTTTGCACAAGGCAGGTTACAACAGACTGCAGGAAAACGGACCGACATTAAGAGTAAAGTCTGAGGTCATGATTGGATTTTTAAAGAATGGGTTTCTTACTCCGATTTTTGGTCTGTTTCAGTGAGACTGCCTCTTGATATGCTGCTTTCCTTCTCCGTCACTGTTCCCAGCACTCAATGTGAGGGCAGGCTCACCGCCCATCCGATAAATCACCTGCCGGAGGGGACAGAGAGCACCTGCCCTGGGAGTGTTTGACAGGACAGTGTAGAGAGAGCTTTACTCTGTATCTAACCCGTGCTGTACCTGCCCTGGGAGTGTTTGATGGGTCATTGTAGAGGGAGCTTTACTCTGTATCTATCCCGTGCTGTACCTGCCCTGGGAGTGTTTGATGGGTCATTGTAGAGGGAGCTTTACTCTGTATCTAACCCCTACTGTACCTGCCCTGGGAGTGTTTGATGGGACAGTGTAGAGGGAGCTATACTCTGTATCTAACCCGTGCTGTACCTGCCCTGGGAGTGTTTGATGGGACAGTGTAGAGGGAGCTTTACTCTGTATCTATCCCGTGCTGTACCTGCCCTGGGAGTGTTTGATGGGACAGTGTAGAGAGAGCTTTACTCTGTATCTAACCCCTACTGTACCTGCCCTGGGAGTGTTTGATGGGACAGTGTAGAGGGAGCTTTACTCTGTATCTAACCCGTGCTGTACCTGCCCTGGGAGTGTTTGATGGGACAGTGTAGAGGGAGCTTTACTCTGTATCTAACCCATGCTGTACCTGCCCTGGGAGTGTTTGATGGGACAGTGTAGAGGGAGCTTTATTCTGTATCTAACCCGTGCTGTACTTGCCCTGGGAGTGTTTGATGGGACAGTGTAGAGGGAGCTTTACTCTGTATCTAACCCGTGCTGTACCTGCCCTGGGAGAGTTTGATGGGACAGTGTAGAGGGAGCTTTACTCTGTATCTAACCCGTGCTGTACCTGCCCTGGGAGAGTTTGATGGGACAGTGTAGTGTGAGGTTGGGTGTACATCAGATTGTGTCTCCTGGGCTGAATGCGAAGTTGTGAGCCGAGCTTTTTAAACTCTCCCTTTAGTTCTATCTCTGAAGGACCCGGTGTCCGAGAACCAGTGGACTGTCCACAGAATCCTTGTTCATTGGCTATAAATAATTTACAGATCCATTTACATCCTGTGCAGGGAAATGTCGCCGATAAATAGCAGGTGATCCTTTGGAAGCCCCGGGCTAATCCGCGTCATAAATGGAAAAGGGAATAAATAATTCAGTTTAGAGAGTGGCATTGTGCCAGGTGGTCCTTCAGACTCCAGTATTTCACTGCTGTGGACAAATTGTCACCAACTGCGAACATTTGGCAATCTTTTCTTCGGAACATGTCATGATTCCAAGAATTTGAGCGTCCGCTGGACCCCTTAACTCAGCTGCTTGAATCTGGTTCACTGACTTGAACATGGCCAATTCACCCCGGTCTGGTACTGTACGGCCCGTGTGTGTCTCAGTGTCGCTCCTGTACATGTACAACACACAGCGGGTAAAAGGGAACGATTCACTCCGGTCTGGTACTGTACGGCCCATGTGTGTCTCAGTGTCGCTCCTGTACATGTACAATACACAGCGGGTAAAAGGGAACGATTCACTCCCGTCTGGTACTGTACAGCCCGTGTGTGTCTCAGTGTCGCTCCTGTACATGTACAATACACAGCGGGTAAAAGGGAACGATTCACTTCGGTCTGGTACTGTACAGCCCGTGTGTGTCTCAGTGTCGCTCCTGTACATGTACAATACACAGCGGGTAAAAGGGAACGATTCACTCCCGTCTGGGACTGTACGGCCCATGTGTGTCTCAGTGTCAGCTCCTGTACATGTACAATACACAGCAGGTAAAAGGGAACGATTCACTCCTGTCTGGTACTGTACAGGCCCATGTGTGTCTCAGTGTCCATCCTGTACATGTACAATACACAGCGGGTAAAAGGGAACAATTCACTCCTGTCTGGTACTGTACGGCCCATGTGTGTCTCAGTGTCCATCCTGTACATGTACAATACACAGCAGGTAAAAGGGAATGATTCACTCCTGTCTGGTACTGTACAGCCTGTGTGTGTCTCAGTGTCCATCCTGTACATGTACAATACACAGCAGGTAAAAGGGAACGATTCACTCCGGTCTGGTACTGTACGGCCCGTGTGTGTCTCAGTGTCAGCTCCTGTACATGTACAGCACACAGCGGGTAAAAGGGAACGATTCACTCCTGTCTATAAATAATAGTTGCAATCCTCAATGAGCCACTAATGGTTCCAAGTGATGTGCAGGGGTAAGTAGAGAGATAGGACACCATGGAAATGTAAAGTAATTCAGGACATAAGTTTGCGTTCTAACTGCTGGGTGTAGCTAAAGGAACATAAGGCTGGAGGAAGGATTGCGTTGATAGAGTGTCTCATCACACCTGTCAGAAGCATCTCAAAATGCTTACAAACATCGGAAAATGACGGCCGGGAAAAGCCGCACTGGTCCATCCAGCCTGTCCCATATATTTGCGATGCCTGTGCCTCACAGTATACACACTCCCACCCCAAATCCCTCCAGCTTCCGTCCCATGAAGGTTCAATGTCCGTGGATCAGACCTTCAATAGTGTCAGAGACGTGTTCAGGAATGGGGATTCAGTCTTTAGCTCAGGTTCCACACTATTCTTGGAATGTGGTTACCTCTCGATCAGCACAGACCCTGAGGCCACATTTATTGGTCACGGATAAAAGGCAACGATTCACTTCTGCCTACTACTGTACATGTGGGGGAATATTGAGGCTTTGGACAGGGAGCAGAGGAGGGTCACAAGATTAATTCCCAGTAGAGAGGCGGAGAGGTTTAGGGAGGGAATTCCAAAGCTTAGGGCCTGGGCAGCTGAAGGCACGGCCGCCAATGGTGGAGCGATTAAAATCAGGGGTTCGCAAGAGGCCAGAATTGGAGGAGCGCAGAGATCTCGGAGGGTTGTGGGGCTGGAGGAGGTTACGGAGATAGGGAGGGGGCGAGGTCATGGAGGGATTTGAAAACAAGGATGAGAATTTTAAAATTGATGCATTGCTGTATCGGGAGCCAATGTAGATCAGCGAGCACAGGGGTGATGGGTGAACGGGAAACAGTGCGAGTTAGGACACGGGGCAGCAGAGTTTTGGATGAGCTCAAGTTTATGGAGGGTGGAAGATGGGAGGCCGGACAGGCGAGAATTCGAATAGTCGAGTCTGGAGATAATAAAGGCATGGATGAGGGTTTCAGCAGCAGATGGGCTGATGCAGGGGTGGAGACGGGCGATGTTACGGAGGTGGAAATAGGCGGTCTTGGTGACAGAGCGGAGATGTGGCCAGAAGCTCATCTCAGGGTCAAATATGACACCAAGGTTGCGAACAGTCTGGTTCAGCCTTAGAAGGTGGTCAGGGAGAGGGATGCAGTCAATGACTAGGGAACAGAGTTTGTGGCAGGGACCGAAGACAATGGCTTCAGTCTTCCCAATAATTAGTTGAAGGAAATTTCTGCTCATCCAGTTCCAAATGTCGGACAGTAACATGACAAATCAGAGACAGTGGTGAGGTAGAGCTGGGTGTCGTCAGTGTACATGTGGAACCTGATGCTGTGTTTTCAGATGATGTCGTCAAGGGGCAGCATGTAGATGAGAAATAGGAGGCGGCCAAGGATAGATCCTTGGGGAACCCCAGAGGTAATGATGCGGGAGTGGGAAGAGAAGCCGTTGCAGGTGATTCTCTGGCTACGATAAGATAGATAAGAATGGAACCAGGTGAGTGCAGTCCCACCCAGCTGGTCGACGGTGGAGAGGCGTTGGAGAAGGATGGAGTGGTCAACCGTGTCAAAGGCTGCAGACAAGTCAAGAAGGACGAGGAGGGATAGTTCACCTTTGTCACAGTCACAATGGATGTCAGTTGTGACTTTGATGAGAGCTGTTTTCGGTACTGTGGCGGGGCGGAAACCTGATTGGAGGGATTCAAACATGGAATTGCGGGAAAGATGGGCACGGATTTGGGAGGCGACAACACATTCAAGGACTTTGGAGAGGAAAGGGAGGTTGGAGATGGGGTGGTAGTTTGCAAGATGGAGGGGTCAAGGGTTGGTTTTTTGAGGAGAGGGGTGATGACGGCAGATTTGAAAGGGAGGGGGACAGTACCTGAGGAGAGAGAACCGTTAAGAATAGCAGGTGGGTCTCATGGACAAGATGAGCTCGGAGAAGGCATTAGGGGAGATAGGAGAGAATCTAGAGAAGGATGCGAGTTTTGGGCTAGGGCAGGGGGGAACCTTAGAAGAAGTTTGGCCCGGTGGGCTAGGGGAAGGGAGGGAAGAGGCAGAGGCAGCTGAACGGATGGTCTCAACTTTAGTGACAAAGAAGTCCATGAGCTTCTACAGGATAAATAACCTTTATAGTGTCGGAAATGAGAGTTTGTAATCTACAAGTAAAATGAGAAAGGGATGGGAAGAGCTGATGAGATACGAAGACAAAGAGTAGAGGGAGAGACAGAGCAAGAAGGGAGACACAGTGAGAGGCAAAGGCAGAGAGAGGAGTAGGAGAGATAGAGCAAGAGGAAAGAGGGGAAGGAGATAGGGAGTGGGGGAAGACAAAGCAATAGGTAGACCAAGAGTGGAGGGAGACAGACAGGTGAGAGAAGGAATGTGGGGAGGCAGATGGAGATCACGAGATGGGGGTAGAGAGAAAGGGAAGGATACAGACATGGGAGATAGACAGAGAGAGTACAAAGATAGACAGACAGGAAGACACAGGGCAAGGGAGGAGAAGAAAGCAGTTGAAGGTGTATTCGGAAGGAAAGAAATAGAAAAAAGACTTGCATTTATATAGCGCCTTTCACGACCACCGGATGTCCCAACGCGCTTTACAGCCAATGAAGTACTTTTTGAAGTGTAGTCACTGCTGTAATACAGGAAACACTGCAGTCAATTTGCACACAGCAAACTCCCACAAACAGCAACAAGAGAGGAAGGTTTGGAATTTCCCCGAGGGTCCCCCAATCGGCTGCTGTGACTTCAGCAGAAACCCCAGCTAAACCACGTGAACGGCGTTCCACCGATCTTCCACCGAAGTTACGGCAGCCGATCGGGAAAATCCCCAAGGAAATCCCCGGGGACTGACCATGGCCGTTCGGCTAAAATAGAGAGACAGGACCGGGTGTGATGGAGATATCGGAGGCTGAAGGGGAGAGGGGGGCCAACTATTCTCTGACAGTCCGCATATTCTCTCAGTGCAAGCCAAATTTAACGGGGTTTACATTCTGGGTTTTCATTGGCTGGAAACTGTTTGAAAATGATGTTTTTTCATGATGCGGAGATGCCGGTGTTGGACTGGGGTGGACAAAAATGAGAAGTCGCACAACACCAGGTTATAGTCCAACAGCTTTATTTAAAATTACGAGCTTTCGGAGCTGCTGCCCCTTCGTCAGGTAGAGGTCAGGTAGATGTTTTTTCAGGCATTGAACGGCAGGTGTGCAGGGACTGACCCGGTTGATATAAGTAGGTTCATCTTTGGCTGGACTGTTCTCACATCAGACGAGGAAAGGGCCTGGCTGGCAAATAAATTCATCACAGCAGCTTGTACATTTATTCTTCAACATAGTGAAACAACCCCAGGCACTTCTGTGTGTGAGTGTGCGTATGTGTGCGCGTGTGCCTGTGTCTGCATGTGTGCATGTGTCTGTGTGTCTGTGAGTATGTCTGTGTGTGTGTCTGTGTGTGCATGCATGTGTCTGTGTGTGCGTGTCTGTGTGTCTGTGTGTCTGTGTGTCTGTGTGTGTGTGTTTGTGTGTGTGTCTGTGTCTGCGCATAAGTGTGTGTGCATGTGTACGTGTGTCTGTGTGTGTGTGAGTGTGTCTGTGTGTGTGAGTGTGTCTTTGTGCAAGTGCGTGTAGATTTATGTGTCTGTGTGTCTTTTTGTGCGCGTGTGTGTGCGTGAGTTGGGGGCAAGAACTGACACCAAACAGGAGTTGGGGGAAGAGTTTGGGAGGCGGCTGAAGGTGAGGGTAAAGGGGGTGAAGTTTGAGGAGGATTTTGAAGGACGAGGGAGAGACAGCAATTGGAGGAGGGGCCTAGGGAGAGAATTAGGAATAAATATTTCCCCTGGTGCAGAACTTTGTGTAGCGGCAGCACTAAAGATGAAAGATTACCCCTTAGGGTGCAGCATGGTGGGTGCAGGAACCAATATCGATGGTGAAGGAGAGGAGGGCCAGGATAGAACCCAGCCCCAGTATCAACAGTGCGAAGGCAGGCAAACTCACTCGCGGTGCTGAAGGGGTTAAAAAAAATTGTTTTCAAACTGAGGCAGCTATGTTGACAAGAATTAGATTTCTCATGAATGATATTTGGTATTAAGTGCACATTAAGGCCTGTCAATGTGCCTGTTGCTAAAGCTAATGTGATATAAATATTGTACTTTTTGAATAAAAGGAATGGAGCGATTCCAGTTGTCACAGATATTTCCGCTCTCTTCCTGCCCCAGTTATTGATGTCGTTTAGCCAGCTCACCAGAACATCTCTCTGCTCGGCAGTCCAAAAAAGAACAGAAAGGTTTAGGGCAGGGCTGTCCAAAACTGCAGGCCCAAACCACAGCAATCCAGCCCAGGTAACTCTCGCCTCTGGGTCAGAAGGCTCCACCATTGGCGGCCACGCCATCAGCACCTCAAGGACAATTAGAGATGGGCAATAAATGCTGGCCTTGCCAGCGACAGCCACATCCTGTAAAAAAAACAGCTGCCTCGGCCCTAAGCTCTGGAATTCCCTCCCTAAACCTCTCCGTCTCTCTCTCCTCCTTTAAGACGCTCCTTAAGACCTACCTCTTTGACCAAGTCATCTGTCTTGTTATTTCCTTATGTGGCTCAGTGTCAAATTTTGTTTGATAATCGCTCCTGTGAAGCATCTCGGGACATTTTACTGCGTTAAAGGCAAGTTGTTGTTGTTGTTGCTGGGTTCAAGCCCCACTCCAGCGACTTGAGCACAAAATCTAGGCTGTCGTTCCCAGTGCAGTATTGAGTCACTCGACATGCCCATCATCACGGCGCTCCGCCCCCACTCTCCCGCCATTGGTCGCCCGAGACGCCCATCATCACGGCGCCCCCCCCCCCCCCCCCACTCTCCTGCCATTGGTCGCTCGAGACGCCCATCCTCACGGCACTCCGCCCCCCACTCTCTGGCCATTGGTCGCTCGAGACGCCCATCCTCACGGCACTCCGCCCCCCCACTCTCTGGCCATTGGTCGCTCGAGACGCCCATCCTCACGGTGCTCCGCCCCCCACTCTCTGGCCATTGGTCGCTCGAGACGCCCATCCTCACGGCACTCCGCCCCCCACTCTCCCACCATTGGTCGCCCCGCCTTCCCATGCCCAATCGGAAAGCGAACAGACTCTTCGTTACCCGAGTGGATGATTCTTGACTGTCGGTCAAACAACCCTGTGTTCCCCATCTCCGATATTTTTATAACTAATAAACAACATTGTTCAGGGAAAAGTTAATGCCCCGTGACTATTCACCGGAGTTGCTGGCAGCTGCGTCCTGGAGATTAACCTTCGATTCCTGGAGACTCCAGGGCAACCATGCAGCACCTTTCACCACCTCAGGACGTTCCAAAGCGCTTTACAGCCAATGAAGTACTTTTGAAGTGTGGTCACTGTTGTAATGTAGGAATCGCGGCAGCCAATTTGCGCACAGCAAGCTCCCACAAACAGCAATGAGGGTCCTTTATAACAGAAAGGCTGATAATGAGGTCCCTCTTTAACGGGACGGGGAGTGGATCTGATGGTGAGACTTTTCGACGGGGTCCTGATAACAAGACTCCTTTTTGAAAGAGATTGTGATGCTGGGAAGCCTGAGTGGGGAGAGTGGTTTGCATTTGTTAAAATCGCCACAGAGAGAGAGCAGGAAGTAAAAGTACTGTTGGCAAGAAATGTGTAGAAACAGGAGGCTAATGAGGGGCATCGGAGACACCGGGCTGGATTTTAAATGACCCATGGAGTCGGGTTTGGAGGCGTGTGGGGGGTTAAATTTGCGGGGTCGGGGTTTCCGACCCCATCCTGACTCCATCCCGCCTCCACGCAATTTTGACAAAATCGGTCGCAGGGGTTCCCGACTCCGTCCCGCCTCCAAGAGGCGGGAGAGGCCATTAAAGCCCTTAACAAGCCCTAAATTGGGTCTGTAATGCTATTTTGAAACGTTGTAGCTAGTTTAACCCTTTTCTGACGTGAAGCACGCCTGGTGTGAAACACTCCAGTGAAACCTGGCGGGAGCACAAGTGGATAGCTGACTATCGGCTACAGGTCCACTATTACAACGGAGATGTGATGAAGGTAGTAGTAGTATGAGGTGTAAAAGTCGCCTCTGATACTGCTACATTCAATGTCATGGCATTTGGTGTAAGAGGACTTGGATGCAAAAAAATTCTCTCTCTCTCTCTCTCACACACACACATATTCCAGGTCCACTCGCATCAGAAGCAATGCAGACAGGTCCTCTCTCACCAGTAGCCAGACACTCTCTGAAAGCAGGCAGTCAGCAATGATGACATCATCAGAGGCGGGTTTCAGACTGAAACCACTAATTAGTTCATGGGTTCCCACATGCTGCAACTCAATTGCCCAATTAAGTGAAAATTGCATCAGGCATCCACATTAATCTGGAGTCGGGGGGGAAACACGAAATGCGGATTACACGACCCCAACCCGACCCCAAGACAAAATCCAGCCCACCGTGTCTGTCCAAATATCACTGGACCAGGGTGTGCTTCATCAAAGAGCCGAGCGAGAGCTTCATTTACTCGCTTTTGGGTGGAGAGTTCAAAGTACTTAAAGAGGAAATGCATCTGCTAAACTGCCGCAGAACATTAAACATTAGAAGGAGAACTCTCCGTGTCCAATTACTGTCTGTCTGAAATAAAGAATTGATACCACAAAGCTCAGGAAACTTGGCTTCCAGTGAGGTTCACTTGACAGAAATCAGACCAACACTACAACAACATCAACAACAACAACTTGTATTTATATAGCGCCTTTAACGTAGTTAAACATCCCAAGGTGCGGCACAGGAGTATTTTAAGACAAAAAAAGTTTGACACCGATCCACATAAGGATAAATTAGGGCAGGTGACCAAAAGCTTGGTCAAAGAGGTAGGTTTTAAGGAGCATCTTAAAGGAGGAAAGAGAGGTAGTGAGGCGGATAGCTATAGGCTGGGAATTGCAGAGCTTAGAGCCTAGGTAATAGAAGGCACGGCCACCAAAGGTTGAGTGATTATAATCAGAGATCCTCAAGAGGGCAGAATTAGATGAGTGCAGATATCTCGGGGGGGTTGTGGGGCTGAAGGTGATTACAGAGATAGGGAGGGGCGAGGTCATGGAGGGATTTGAAAACAAGGATGAGAATTTTGAAATCGAGGCGCTGCTTAACCAGGAGCCAATGTAGGTCAGCAAGCACAGGGGTGATGGGCGAACGGGACTTGGTGTGAGTTAGGACACGGGCAGCAGAGTTTTGGATGACCTCAAGTTTACGTAGGGTGGAATGTGGAAGGCCAGCCAGGAGTGCGTTGGAATAGTCAAGTCTAGAGGTAACAAAGGCATGGATGAGGGTTTCAGCAGCGGATGAGCTGAGGCAAGGGCGGAGACGGGCGATGTTATGGAGGTGGAAGTAGGTGGTCTTTGTTATGCTGCGGATATGTGGTCGGAAGCTCATTTCAGGGTCAAATATGACACCAATGTTGCGAACAGTGTGGTTCAGCCTCAGACAGATGTTAGAGAGAGGGATGGAGTCAGTGTCTAGGGAATGGAGTTTGTGGTGGGGACCGAAAACAATGGCTTCGGTTTTCCCAATATTTAATTAGAGAAAATCTTTGCTCATCCAGAACTGGATGTCGGACAAGCAGTCTGACAATTTAGAAACCATGGAGGGGTCGAGAGAAGAGGTAGTGAGGTAGAGCTGGATGTCATCAGTGTACATGTGGAAACTGACGCTGTGTTTTCGGATGATGTCGTCAAGGGGCAACATGTAGATGAGAAATAGGAGGGGGCCAAGGATAGATCCTTGGGGACACCAGAAGTAACGATGCGGGAGCGGGAAGAGAAGCCGTTGCAGGTGATTCTCTGGCTACGATAAGATAGATAAGAATGGAACCAGGCGAGTGCAGTCCCACCCAGCTGGTCGACGGTGGAGAGGCGTTGGAGAAGGATGGAGTGGTCAACCGTGTCAAAGGCTGCAGACAAGTCAAGAAGGACGAGGAGGGATAGTTTACCTTTGTCACAGTCACAAAGGATGTCATTTGTGACTTTGATGAGAGCCGTTTCGATACTGTGACAAGGGCAGAAACCTGATTGGAGGGATTCAAACATGGAGTTGCAGGAAAGGTGGGCACGGATTTGGGAGGCAACAACACGTTCAAGGACTTTGGAGAGGAAAGGGAGGTTGGAGATGGGGCGGTAGTTTGCAAGGACGGAGGGGTCAAGGGTTGTTTTTTTGAGGAGAGGGGTGATGACGGCAGATTACTCATCAATATCCTGTTTAAAGAGGACTCCCCCATCAGGATCCTTTAAACAAAGCGCTTTATAGCCGATGAAGTAATTTTTGACGTGTGGTCACTGTTGTAATGTAGAAAACGCAGCAGCCAATTTGCGCACAGCAAGCTCCCACAAACAGCAATGTGATAATGGCCAGATCATCTGGGTTTAGTTGGTTGAGGGATAAATATTGGCCAGGACACTGGGGAGAACTCCGCTGCTCTTCTTCGAAATAGTGGCCTTAGGACCTTTTACATCCACCTGCGAGGGCAGACGGGGCCTCGGTTTAACGTCTCATCCAAAAGACGGCACCTCCGAGAGTGCAGCACTCCCTCAGTACTGCACTGGCGTGTCAGCCTGGATTTTTGTGCTCAAGTCTCTGGAGCAGGACATGAACCTTATGTTCTTATGTTCTAGTGGAAGGATTTGTGGGCTGATTAACGCTCTGACAGGGTGGCGTTGTTATTGTTTTCGTATCTTCCTCGCTTCACAACACACGTAAAAGTAGCTCATGTGTATAGTTACTTAACAAACATCTACCACCATTCAGTAACCAAGACACTTACAACAATCAAAACACACTCGCATACTCTGCTTTTATCGTACCATTTTACCAACAAATGCACAAGAAGGTTAAAGTTCACATGCATACCTCGTGCGAGTGTGAGTATTGAGATCACATCGAAAAAAAGAAAGATTTGCATTTATATAGCGCCTTTCACGACCTCAGGACGTCCCAAAGCGCTTTACAGCCAATGAAGTACTTTTGAAATGTAGTCACTGTTGTAATGTAGGGAACACGGCAGCCAATTTGCGCACAGCAAGCTCCCACAAACAGCAATGTGATAACGACCAGGTAATCTGTTTTAGTGATGTTGGTTGAGGGATAAATATTGGCCAAGACACATGCCCAATGACTGTGTCTACTAATCGGATATTTCCACTAGCCCCACGTGACTAGTGGTCAAATATTGGACAGCACTGAAGTAGAGGATGGTGGCGTTTGCCCAAAGTATCCGCAGATCCCTCAACCAACGCACGGCCAGGTGGTGAATAGCCTTTCAGACACATGAAAGGAATACGGATCGAATGTCTTCCATTTCCTTTCACTTTTCTTCCTTTTCTTTCCCCTCCCCCCACCCCCCACCTTCAAAGCAGACTGTGTTATTGTGTGATGAGAAATATGAGCTGGAGGGTTCTCTGGCTGTGAAACACTAGTCCTTAGATTGCACGGAATGATGGATAGTGGCAGGAACCATGCGGGAATTCGTGACACGAATCACACAGCCTTGTGTTCCATTGTTCCACTTCAAAAAAAGGAAAACAAGCCATCCCTTATTGTTATTTATTGCACCTTGTGCGCTGTCCCAAACCCGTCATAACTCGACAGTCCAACCTGTGCTTTGCTGGTGTTAATCCATTGGCTGTGAAATAGTGCTGTGTGACGTGGATACAATGCTAATGCACCATTCTGGAACTCATTAATTTCCCTGCAATCAATTTGAGAGGCAGACGGTTTTGTCCTAAGGAGACTTTATGGTCCTTCTTTCTGTGTCAGATAGAGGCTGACTGAGTGAATACTAAAAACATGAAAGGAATGCCAAGAAAAGACAAGGTTTGGTTTTATTTCTCCTGCAAGGGGAGGAGGAGGCGGAGGAGAGGTGATTTGGAACGGCCATATTGCTGGGTGAATGTGTCTCCTTTGGGATTTGGGTTGGGATTTGAGTTGGGACGGCCCAATTCATTCTACTTTCCATCCGTAGTCAAGGCACACGAGGCTTCAGTATTCACCATTCAGGTGTCAGCCGTGGCTCAGTGGGTAGCACTCTCGCCTCCGAGTTACAAGGTCAGGGGTTCAAGCCCCTCTCCAGTGAGACTTGAGCACATAATCCAGGCTGACACTTCTAATGCAAGTACTGAGGGAGTGCTGCCCTGTCAGAGGTGCCGTCTTTCAGTTGAGACGTTAAACCAAGGCCCCGGTCTGCTCTTTCAGGTGGACATAAAAGATCCCACGGCACTATTATGAAAGAGAGCAGGGGAGTTCTCCCCGGTGTCCTGGGGCCAATATTTATCCCTCAACCAACATCACTGAAAACAGATTACCTGGTCATTATCACATTGCTGTTTGTGGGAGCTTGCTGTGCACAAATTGGCTGCTGTGTTCCCTACATTACAACAGTGACTACACTTTAAAAAAGTACTTCATTGGCTGTAAAGCGCTTTGGGACATCCGGTGGTCGTGAAAGGCGCTGGAGAAATGCCAGTCTTTTCTTTTTGTTGACGGCTGCGGAACACTTGTAGGGGTCTGGAAGCTCCAGCTCAGGTCAGAGGCAGAGTAAAGCTCCCTTTACACTATCCCATCAAGCACCCCTAGGTCAGACGTAGCATGGGCTACCTGGAGAGTAAACCCCCCTCTCTAAACTGCTCCAACAATGCGCCTCCATCCCAACTTGCACTTTAGAGATTTTGCACATTCGGTTTAATAACAAATTAGGGGGCAGTTCTGGGGAACTGGGCTGACACTGCCAAACTCATTTCATGTCGTTAAGTAGAGAGAGGACGTTTTCCATGGCATCAGTCTGGGCTGGGTTGATTGCCAGGTCTCAGAGGTGAAGGCACTAAGTTTCAAAGGTTAAAGGGCAGCATTCTTCTACCGTCTGGTAAATAACTCACAATATTGTACTTTTCTGCTTCAAACATGGGCAATTTTGACTTATTTACAATCCAGATTTTTATGGCAATGAGTCTTGCGTCTTTTTTAAATTCATTCTCGGGATGTGGGCGTCGCTGGCAAGGCCGGCATTTATTGCCCATCCCTAGTTGCCCTTGAGAAGGTGGTGGTGAGCCGCCTTCTTGAACCGCTGCAGTCCGTGTGGTGAAGGTGCACCCACAGTGCTGTTAGGGAGGGAGTTCCAGGATTTTGACCCAGTGACGATGAAGGATCTGCCGATATATTCCGAAGTCGGGATGGTGTGAGACTTGGAGGGGAACTTGAAGGTGGTGGTGTTCCCATGCGCCTGCTGCCCTTGTCCTTCCAGGTGGTGGAGGTCGTGGGTTTGGGAGGTGGAACAGGATGTCCAGATGCTAAGCTTGGCTTTCAACTTGGCCTGGTTGAGTGTGATTGGCCAACATTTGTAGCACCAATGAAGCGGTATCATCCAAGGGGACCTTCATCTCTTCCATCTAGGCTGCCTCAAACTTCAATCCCAGGTGGTAAAAGGACAATGCTTTCACACACCAAAACCTCCAGTTCCCCAACTGTTGAATGACAGCCTCTTCACTCCCTGCTCTCCTGACCGGCCTCCCATCTTCCCCGCCTCAGCTCATCTGCTGCTGAAACCCTCATCCATGTCTTTGTCACCTCCAGACTCGACTATTCCAATGTTCTCCTGGCTGGCCTCCCATCTTCCACCCTCCGTAAACTTCAGCTCATCCAAAACTCTGCTGCCCCGTGTCCTAACTCACACCAAGTCCCGTTCACCCATCACCCCCTGAGCTCGCTGACCTACATTGGCTCCCGGACCGGCAACGTCTCGATTTTAAAATTCTCATCCTTGTGTTCAAATCCCTCCATGGCCTCGCCCCTCCCTATCTCTGTAACCTCCGAGATCTCTGCGCTCCTCCAATTCTGGCCTCTTGCACATCCCCGATTTCCTTCACCCCACCATTGGCGGCCGTGCCTTCAGCTGCCTGGGCCCTAAGCTCTGGAATTCCCTCCCTAAACCTCTCCACCTCTCTCTCCTCCTTTAAGACACTCGTTAAAACCTACCTCTTTGACCAAGCTTTTGGTCACCTGTCCTAATATCTCCTTATGTGACTCGGTGTCACATAACACTCCTGTAAAGCGCCTTGGGATGTTTTACTATGTTAAAGGGGCTGTATAAATGCAGGTTGTTGTTGTATCTGGGACTGGTCTAAAAGGCAATGTTATACATCTTATCCCATCAGGGAGTGTCAACTGAAAGGTTACTGATGTTGGATCTCATCTGATGCTCGATATTATATTTTCTCAATTACTTTTA
This sequence comes from Squalus acanthias, assembly GCA_030390025.1. Lineage (NCBI taxonomy): Eukaryota > Metazoa > Chordata > Chondrichthyes > Squaliformes > Squalidae > Squalus > Squalus acanthias. The sequence continues at coordinate 1,057,239 of JASTWF010000103.1, forward strand.
AGATTCCAATATTTCTGTTAACCCTGCCCATTGATCCCTGTGATCTCCGGGTCAGGTTCCATCAGGTAGGTAGGTTGGGAGCACAATGAAAATCACCCAATCATGACAAAGAAGCTGAATTGACAGACAGCTCGGGCCGTGGACTCAGGCTCTGGGAGTTAAGTGCTCAACAGACCTGAGTAAAGGGCAAGAAATAATTAACTGTTCACAATACATCTTAGCTGGGATCAGCAGCTACTTCTGTGCGTTGGAGAGAACCTGTCCACGGGGACAGTAACATAGGGAGAGTAACACAGGGACAGTAACACGAAGGTAGTTACACAACAAGAGTAAAACAGGGACAGAGTATCACAGGGGTAGTAACACACGTGGAGAGTAGCACAAAGATGTAATACAGGGAGACAGAAGTGCAGTGACATACCCAACAACAACAACTTGCATATCTATAGCGCCTTTAACATAGTAAAATGACCCAAGTAGCGATTATCAAACAAAATTTGACACCGAGCCACATTAGGAGATATTAAGACAGGTGGTCAAAAGCTTGGTCAAAGGGGTTTTAAGGAGCGTCTTAAAGGAGGAGAGAGAGGCAGAGAGGTTTAGGGAGGGAATTCCAGAGCTTGGGGCCCAGGCAGCTGAAGACACGGCCGCCAATGGTGGAGCGATTAAAATCGGGGATGCGCAAGAGGCCAGAATTAGAGGAACGCAGAGATCTCGGAGGGTTGTAGGGCTGGAGGAGGTTACAGAGATGGGGAGGGGTGAGGCTGTGGAGGGATTTGAAAATGAGGGTGAGAATTTTAAAATCGAGGCGTTGCCAGACCGGGAGCCAATGTAGGTCAGTGAGCACAGGGGGTGATGGTGAACAGGACTCGGTGCGAGTTTGATTTTTTTTTCCTCCAGGTCTTTCTTTACTTGCCTTTTAAATACCAACACTCGCACGATTGGAGAATCTTCATGAAGATTCTATCCGAACATTTTGCGAGAAAGTTGGGATTTTGTTTCCCCTCTCCCTCGTCTGAGGTTTTTGAGGCCAAATGTAGCGCAGAGACTGAGAGATGAAATTAGGTTTGCGTGGCTCAGTAATCTAAGGTGGACCAGTCTGAGAGAGGAATTCACCCGAGATAGGAGCACAGGCCATTTGGCCCCTCAAGCCTGCTCCGCCATTCAGTTACATCACGGCTGATCGGTACCTCAACTCCATTTACCTGGCTTCGCTCCAGATCCCTTGATACCCTTACCCAACAAAAATCTATCAATCTCAGTCTTGAAAGCTCCAATTGACCCCCAGCCTCAACAGCTTTTTGGGGGCGAGAGTTCCAGATTTCCACTGCCCTTTGTGTGAAGAAGTGCTTCCTGACATCACCCCTGAACGGCCTGGCTCTAATTTTAAGGTTATGGCCCCCTTGTTCTGGACTCCCCCCCCACCAGAGGAAATAGTTTCTCTCTCTCTACCCTATCGAATCCTTTAATCATCGTAAACACCTCAATTAGATCGCCCCTTGATCTTCTATACTCGAGGGAATACAAGCCCAGTCTGTGCAACCGGTCCTCATAATTTAACCCTTTACGCTCCGGTCTTGTAACTTGGGCGTGGCTCCAAGTGTATAACAGTAAACACTATCTGCTGATGCACAGAGTGGGCTGCACAGGGTGATCATAAACGGAGTGCTTCGAGACAGAGTGCTAAGGTTGGGAAATTGGGGAGAGTGGGAATTCGGAACAGAGGGGGAAGGAGGAGAGAGCGAGAGGAGCGGCCGGAGATAAAGGTAGACCCGGAGCCTGGAGGGAGTGCGAGTGTCAGGGAGCGAGGTAAGTGACGTCAGCACAAGGGAAGGAGCTGAAGAGAAAAAAACCAAAATGATGAGTAGCTGGTGATTGTTCATTTTTAAGTCTTGAATTTATTTCTGTTAAGTTAGTTAATAATCTATTAAGTAGACACAGGGCAGGGCACCTCAGTCCTGCGGAATACGCATCCAGTGCCATGTGGGCAATCCAGGACGCTTCCCATGTCCTGGACAACCACGTGTGCAGGAAGTGTCGTCAGCTGGAGGAGCTCTAGCTCCGGGTTTCGGAGTTTGAGCAGCAGCTGGCGTCACTGCGGTGCATCCGTGAGGCTGAGAGCCGTGGATAGCACGTTTCAGGAGGTGGTTACCCCGCAGTTTAAGAGTGTGCAGGCAGAGAGGGAATGGGTGACCGTCAGACAGACAAGGAGGACCAGGCAGGTAGTTCAGAATCCCCTGAGTACATCTCGCTCTCCAAGAATACTGGTGAATGCAATGGTTCCTCTGAGGAGTACAGCCAGAGCCAAGTCCATGGCACCACGGGTGGCTCAGCTGTACAGGGGGGGAGGAGGAAGATCGGGAAAGCAATCGTGGTAGGGGATTCGATAGTTAGGGGAGCAGACAGACGTTTCTGCGGCCGCAGACGTGACTCCAGGATGGTATGTTGCCTCCCTGGTGCCAGGGTCAAGGATGTCACCGAGCAGATGCGGAACATTCTGAGGGGGGAGGGTGAACAGCCAGAGGTCATGGTCCATATCGGTACCAACAACATAGGTAGAAAGAGGGATGAGGTACTGCAGGCAGACTTTAGGGAGCTAGGAAAGAGATTAAAAAGCAGGACCTCAAAGGTAGTAATCTCCGGATTATTCCCGGTGCCACGAACTAGTGAGTATAGAAATAGGAGGATAAAGCAGATGAATGCGTGGCTGGAGAGATGGTGCAGGAGGGAGGGCTTTAGATTCCTGGGACATTGGGACCAGTTCTGAGGGAGGTGGGACCCGTACAGGCTGGACAGGTTGCACCTCAACAGAGCCAGAACCAATGTCCTCGCGGGGAGATTTGCTAGTGCTGTTGGGGAGGGTTTAAACTAATTTGGCAGGGGGATGGGCACCAGGATGTAGCATTAGAAAGGAGAAACAAGATGCACAAAAGATTGGGAGAGACAGATAGCACTAGAGTAAGAAATAGTACGATATTAGGTGGGGTCAGATTAAGAGAGAATACAAGAAGGTCTAAGATAGATTTATGATGTTGTGGCAATAACGGAGACCTGGCTCAAAAAAGGGCAGGATTGGGTACTAAATATTCCTGGATATAAGGTGTTCAGGAAAGATAGGGAAGGAAAGATAGGAGGTGGTGTGGCAGTATTGGTTAAGGAGAATGTTCCAGTGCTGGAGAGGGAGGATGTCCTGAGGGGTCAAGGACAGAATCTATTTGGTTAGAGTTAAGAAACAATAGAGGTGCCATTACACTACTAGGTGTATTCTATAGGCCACCAACTAGTGGGAAGGATATAGAGGAGCAAATTTGCAGGGAAATTACAGAGAGGTGCAAGAACGATAGAGTAGTGATAATGGGGGACTTCAACTATCCTAATATAGACTGCGATAGTAATAGTGTAAAGGGCAGAGAGGGGGAAGAATTTCTGAAGTGTGTTCAGGAGAACTTTCTTGATCTGTACATTTCCGACCCAACGAGAAAGGAGGCATTGCTGGATCTGGTTCTGGAGAATGAGGTGGGTCAAGTGGAGCAAGTGTCAGTTGGGGAACATTTAGGGAACAGTGATCACAGTATCATAAGGTTTAGATTAGCTATGGAAAAGGACAGGGAGTAATCTGGAGTAATAATACTTAATTGGAGGAGGGCCAATTTCAGTGGGTTGAGAATGGATCTGGCCCGGGTAAATTGGAATCAAAGATTGGCAGGCAAAACTGTAATCAAACAATGGACTGCCTTTAAAGAGGAGATGGTTCAGGTACAATCAAGGTACATTCCCACTAGGGGGAAAAGTAGGGCAACCAAAGCCAGAGCTCTCTGGATGATGAAAAAGATAGAGAGTAAGATGAAGGGGACGTATGACAGATGTCAGGTTGAGAATACAAGTGAGAACCAGGTTGAATATAGAAAGTTCAGAGGGGAAGTGAAAAAGGAAATAAGAGGGGCAAAGAGAGAGTATGAGAATAGATTGGCATCTAACATAAAAGGGAACCCAAGTCTTCTATGGGCATATAAATAGTAAATGGATAGTAAGAGGAGGGGTGGGGCTGATTAGGCACCAAATAGGAGACCTACACATGGTGGCAGAGGGCATGGCTGAGGTACTAAATGAGAACTTTGCATCTGGCTTTACCAGGGAAGAAGATGCTGCCAAAGTCATAGTGAAAGAGGAGGTAGTGGAGATACTGGATGGGATAAAAATTGATAAAGAGGAGGTACTAGAAAGGCTGGTTGTACTTAAAGTTAGGAAGGATGTGAAGGCCTTACAGAGGGTGCAGAAAAGATTTCAAGAATGGTTCCAAGGATGAGGGACTTCAGTTACGTGGATAGACTGGAGAAGCTGGGGCTGTTCCCCTTAGAGCAGAGAAGGTTGAGAGGAGATTTGATAAAGGTGTTCAAAATCATGAGGGGTCTAGACAGAGTAGATAGAGAAATTGTTCCCATTGGCAGAAGGGTCGAGAACCAGAGGACACAGATTTAAGGTGATTGGCAGAAGAACCAAAGGCGACATGAGGGAAAACTATTTTACGCAGTAAGTGTTTAGGATCGGGAATGCACTTCCTGAAAGGGTGGTGGAGGCAGATTCAATCGTGGCTTTCAAAAGGGAATTGGATAAGTACCTGAAGGAAAAACATTTGCAGGGCTACGGGGAAAGGGCGGGGGAGTGGGACTAGCTGAAGTGCTCTTGCAGCAAGCCGGCACGGGCTCGACAGGCCGAATGGCCTCCTTCTCTGCTGTAACTATTCCATGATTCTATCATTCTATCATTCTGGTGAATCTGCACTGCATCCCCTCCAAGGCCAATATATCTCTCCTGAGGTGTGGCGACCAGAACTGAACGCAGTGCTCCAGATGATTTCCACTGCTTGATCGATCAGTGACAATGGGGCACAAACTTGGTATTGGAAGTATAAAAGGGAGTTTGGAAGGAAGCGATGTCAGAATATGAATTCATTACGACAAGGGGGCTTTGAAACTGAGTCCTTCAGGGTATTTAAAAGGCAATTTGAGTAACACGGGAAACAATAGTAAAAGTCACCAGCCCACGATTAAGGTCGATGGATGCATTGACATCATTGGCCAGCCGATGAGAGGAGGTCCAGGACCAGCCAATCAGATCCATCGCCAACAACAACAACTTGCATTTATATAGCACCTTTAAGTTAGTAAAAACGTCCCAAGGTGCTGCACAGGAGCGATTATCAAACAGAATTTGACACTGATCACATAAGGAGATATTAGGACAGGTGGCCAAAAGCTTGGTCAAAGAGGTAGGATTTAAAGAGTGTCTGAAAGGAGGAGAGAGGTAGAGAGGTGGAGAGGTTTAGGGAGAGAATTCCAGAGCTTAGGGCCCAGGCAGCTGAAGGCACGGCCGCCAATGGTGGAGCGATGGAAATCGGGGGATGCGCAAGAGGCCAGAAACATAGAAACATAGAAGATAGGAGCAGGAGTCGGCCATTCGGCCCCTCGAGCCTGCTCCGCCATTCAATGAGATCATGGCTGATCAATTGGAGGAGCGCAGAGATCTCGGAGGATTGAAGGGCAGGGAGGGTTAAATGTAAGTGGGAGAAATGAGAGGGAAGCACTGGCTGGCACAGGGACCGCTGATTCTCTCTGCCTCCCCCTGACACTACATGCGACACACTCACTACTCCTTCACGCAAGAGAAATAGAGCGAGTGAAAGCAGGATTAACGGAAGGTGTCAGACAGAAACAACTGCAGCCTCAGACACGGTGACCTGCGGCAGTTAACTGGTTATTAGAGCTTTTAACACCAGGTGATATATCACAGTGAAGTAAACATTAAACAAAGCCTGTCTGATAGACCCACAAACTGTCTGTTGCATTAAACTTTTATATCAGACGTTTCCAAGCTCCCTATCATGAATATTTAATCTTTGCTCTGTGTCAGACTGTGTTCTTCAAATGAGCAGCCTGTTTCGACAGGCCATTAATATTCTACCTCATCATTCCCCTTTCCCCCACCATTCTCAAACACCTGCAGGAGGCACATATATCAATGCCCCATCAAACACTCCCGGGGCAGGTACAGCACAGGTTAGATACAGAGTAAAGCTCCCTCTACACTGTCCCATCAAACACTCCCAGGGCAGGTACAGCACAGGTTAGATACAGAGTAAAGCTCCCTCTACACTGTCCCATCAAACACTCCCAGGGCAGGTACAGCACGGGTTAGATACAGAGAAAAGCTCCCTCTACACTGTCCCATCAAACACTCCTAATTTGCGCACAGCAAGCTCCCACAAACAGCAATGTGATAATGACCAGATAATCTGTTTTTAGTGATGTTCGTTGATGGATAAATATTGGCCAGGACACCGGGGCGAACTCCCCTGCTTTTCTTCGAAATAGTGGCCATGGGATCCTTTATGTCCACCTGAGAGGGTAGACGGGGCCTCGGTTTAACGTCTCATCCGAAAGACAGATGTTCAGTGAAAAGATTTGCAGCCTGAATAACAGTCTAACCACCTTTCTCCCAGCCGATAGCGAGGGTGTTAGTCCGATACAAGAGGAAGGTTTTATGGTCTCCCACAACTCATACAATGAGGGCGGGGGGGGGGGGGTGGTCACCCACACCCACCAGACCGAGCTGGTGCTCCGGAATCCACTCGCCGGGAATGTCTGGAGTGGGATTCGAACTCCTCACCGTCTGACTCAGATACAAAAGCTCACTCCAGTATCTCAGGTTACTGATACTAACACATCCTGGTTTACTTAGTGAGGGAAGAGCAACAAGAACAGACATTTAACCAGGACAGATCAGGGAATAAGAAATATGAGCACTGGCTTTGCCTTAGAGGGACTGGCAGTGCTGGGAGGGAGCTGGGAGTAGCCAACAAGTGACAGTATGGAACCTCCCGACTCCAATCCTCGTGTGCTGAGGTGTCCTTGTCGCCTGACCTACTGTCTGCTCTTTCAGATCAATAGCTGCAAGGCAAGCCAAGGAAGGTTGGTCGATAGCTGTTGGCACGTCTTCGGAGCAGGATGCAGTTCTTCCTCAAAAGGCAAGCATTCCTTCCTTAAGTTTCTTCCTGGTCACCTTGACTGACCAGCCATCTGCTTCCTGAGATCAACATCTACAGGAGTCACAGGGTTCCTAGTTTTCGAAAACTTCTCCACCATCACCACCCCCACCCACCCCCTACTTCCCGCCCACACATTACTCTGTATCTAACCCGTGTTGTACCTGCCCTGGGAGTGTTTGATGGGACAGTGTAGAGGGAGCTTTACTCTGTATCTAACCCGTGCTGTACCTGCCCTGGGAGTGTTTGATGGGACAGTGTAGAGGGAGCTTTACCGTTTATCTAACCCGTGCTGTACCTGCCCTGGAAGTGTTTGATGGGACAGTGTAGAGGGAGCTTTACTCTGTATCTAACCCGTGCTGTACCTGCCCTGGGAGTGTTTGATGGGACAGTGTAGAGGGAGCTTTACTCTGTATCTAACCTGTGCTGTACCTGCCCTGGGAGTATTTGATGGGACAGTGTAGAGCGAGCTTTACTCTGTATCTAACCCGTGCTGCACCTGCCCTGGGAGTGTTTGATGGGAGAGTGTAGAGGGAGCTTTACTCTGTATCTAACCCTTGTTTTACCTGCCCTGGTAGTGTTTGATGGGCAGTGTAGAGGGAGCTTTACTCTGTATCTAACCCGTGCTGTGCCTTGCCTCGTGATCCAGGAGGTGGGTGTGATGGCTACGTTATGGCTCAGGGAATAAAAACCCGGATTCAACTCTTTGAAGAACACGTATACATCCCCCTAACCCTTTTCCCTCCCTCTCTCCCTCTCCCTCCCAACCTCCCTCTTCCACTGCTTCTTCCCGAACCCCCTCCCGTTCCTATCACTGTTTTTGGCAGAGGAGGTGTTGAACTGCAGCATTTGGAAAGCACCTGTTCGAAACACGGTGGCATAGTGGGTAGCACTGTTACCTCACAGCGCCAGGGACCCGGATTCGAATCCGGCCCCGGGTGACTGTCTGTGTGGAGTTTGCACATTCTCCCCGTGTCTGCGTGGGCTTCCTCCGGGTGCTCCGGTTTCCTCCCACAGTCCAAAGATGTGTGAGTTAGGTTGATTTGGCTATGATAAATTGACCCTTAGTGTTAGGGGGATTAAATACGCGGGGATAGGGTGGGATATGTGTCGGTGCAGGCTCGATGGGCCGAAATGGCCTCTATCTGCACTGTGGGGATTCTGTGATTCTGTGAAAGGTTAGAAACCTGTGTTGATTACGGTGCTTTGAAATTGGTTTCAATTACTTACCAGCTGTAATCAAGACGTGTTGGTTGTGCCGACGTTGTTGGCACGGGTTAGATACAGAGTCTATGGGGAGTGGGGGAACACAAGAACATAAGAAATAGGAGCAGGAGTAGGCCATTCGGCCCCTCGAGCCTGCTCTGCCATTCAATAAGATCATGGCTGATCTGATCTTGGCCTCAACTCCACTTTCCCGCTCTCTCCCCATAACCCTTGACTCTCCTGTAGTTCAAAAATCTGTCAATCTCCACCTTGAATATATTCAATGACTCCGCCTCCACAGCTCTCTGGGGTAGAGAATTCCAAAGATTCACGACCCTCTGAGAGAAGAAATTCCTCCTCATCTCCGTCTTAAATGGGCGACCCCTTATTCTGAAACTATGTCCCCTAGTTCTAGATTCCTCATGAGGGGAAACATCCTCTCAGCATCTACCCTGTCAATCCCCCTCAGAATCTTATATGTTTCAATAAGATCACCTCTCATTCTTCTAAACTCCAATGAGTATAGGCTCAACCTTTCTTCATAAGACAACCCCTCATCTCAGGAATCAACCTAGTGAACCTTCTCTGAACTGCCTCCAATGCAGTATATCCCTCCTTAAATAAGGAGACCAAAACTGTACGCAGTACTCCAGTTGTGGTCTCGCCAACGCCCTGTAAAGTTGTAGCAGGACTTCTTTGCTTTTATACTCCATCCCCCTTGTAATTCCATTTGCCTTCCTAATTACTTGCTGTACCTGCATGCTAACTTTTTGTGTTTCATGTACGAGGACACCCAGATCCCTCTGTACCGCAGCATTCTGTAGTCTCTCTCCATTTAAATAATATTTTGCTTTTCTATTCTTCCTACCAAAGTGGATAACCTCACATTTTCCTACATTATACTCCATCTGTCAAATTTTTGCCCACTCACTTAACCTATCTATATCCCTTTGCAGACTCTTTGGGCTGGATTTTGAATGTCCCATGGAGTCGGGTTTGGAGGCGTGTGGGGGGTTAAATTTGCGGGGTCGGGGTTTCCGACCCCATCCCGACTCCATCCCGCCTCCACGCAATTTTGACAAAATCAGTTGCGGGGTTCCCGACTCCGTCCCGCCTCCAAGAGGCGGGAGAGGCCATTAAAGCCCTTAACAAGCTCTAAATTGGCTCTGTAATGCCATTTTGAAACGTTTTAACTAGTTTAACCCTTTTCTGACGTGAAGTACGCCTGGTGTGAAACACTCCAGTGAAACCTGGCGGGAGCACAAGTGGACAGCTGACTATCAGCTGCAGGTCCACTATTACAACAGAGATGTGATGAAGGTAGTAGTAGTATTAGGTCTGAAAGTCACCGCTGCTGCATTGAATGTGTTCAGAGACTGCCTGGCCTTTGCTGTGAGAGGACTTGGATGCAAAAAAAATTCTCTCTCTCGCTCTCTCTCTCCTTCTCCCCCCCCATATTTTGCATCCAGGTCCACTCACATCAAAAGCAAGCCAGGCAGGTCCTCTCTCACCAACAGTCTCTGAGACTAGGCAGTCAGCAATGATGACATTATCAGAGGCGACTTTCAGACTGAAACCACTAATTGGTTCAAGGGTTCCCACATGCTGGAACTCAATTGCCCAATTAAGTGAAAATTGCATCATTCATCCACATTAATCTGGAGTCGGGGGGGAAACACGAAGGGCTGGATTTTGTCTTGGGGTCGGGTTGGGGTCGTGTCATCCGCATTTTCCCAATGACAGATGTTAACTGGTCTATAGTTTCCTGCTTTCTGTCTCCCTCCTTTCTTGAATAGGGGTGTTACATTTGCGGTTGTCCAATCCGCTGGGACCTCTCCAGAATCCAGGGAATTTTGGAAGATTACAACCAACACATCCACTATCTCTGCAGCCACTTCTTTTAAGACCCTAGGATGCAGGCCATCAGGTCCAGGGGACTTGTCAGCCTTTAGTCCCATTAGTTTGCCTAATACTTTTTCTCTAGTGATAGTGACTGTTGTAAGTTCCTCCCTCCCTTTTGCCCCTTGATTTTCCACTATTACTGGAATGCTTTTAGTGTCTTCTACCATGCAGACAGATACAAAATATTTGTTCAAAGTCTCTGCCATTTCCCTGTTTCCCATTATTAATTCCCCAGTCTCATCCTCTAAGGGACCAACGTTTACTTTAGCAACTCTTCCCTTTTATATACTTGTAGAAGCTCTTACTGTCTGTTTTTATATTTCTTGCTAGTTTACACTCATAATCGATTTTCTCCCTCTTTATTATTGTGGGGGAAGGGAGGTCTATGGGGAGTGGGAGAAGGAAGGTCTATGGGGGAAGGGAGGTTTATGGGGAGTGGGGAGGGATGTCCATTGGGTAATAGGGGAAGGGGGAGTGGGGGATGGAAAGTCGATAGGGAACTGCCCCTTCGCAAGATGCGAGATCATGGGCCCATTCAGTATATGTTCCTCCCCTGTAAGTCAGACTTAAAGTCCTATTTCCCAAATCACAATCACGTTGAATCTGTCTCTCTGACACTGGATTTGAAACTAACCAACTTTCAAAAAGATGCAGAGTTAGACTCAGAATCCGATCATTTGAAAGGGCAATGCCCCACATAATGTATTATATGAAGAAATATATATAGATAAACGAACACTATCTAGTTCCCATCCGTCACACACAACAACAACTTGCATTTATACAGTGCCTTTAACATAATAAAACGTCCCAAGGTGCTTCACAGGAGCGTAAATCAGACAAAAATGTGACACCAAGTCACAAAAGGCAATATTAAAACAGGAGGTTTTAAGGAGCGTCTTAAAGGAGGAGAGAGAGGCGGAGAGGTTTAGGGAGGGAATTCCAGAGCTTGGGGCCCAGGCAGCTGAAGGCACGGCCACCAATGGTGGAGGCGGTTACAGAGATAGGGAGGGGCGAGGCCATGGAGGGATTTAATCATATGGATGAGAATTTTGAAATTGAGGTGTTGCCGGACCGGAAGCCAATGTAGGTCAGCGAGCACAGGGGGTGATGGGCGAACGGGACTTGGTGCGAGTTAGGACACGGAGAGTTTTGGATGAGTTGAGGTTTATGGAGGGTGGAGGTTGGGAGGCCGGCCAGGAGAGCGTTGGAATAGTCGAGTCTGGATGTGACAAAGGCAGGGATGAGGGTTTCAGCAGCAGAGGAGCAGAGGCGGGGGCGGAGACGGGCGATGTTGCGGAGGTGGGAATAGGCGGTCTTAGTGATGGAGCGGACACTCCAGATGTCACACTGATAAATAATAATCATGAAAGATAGCCAGTCATTGACTGAGAACTGAAATTTACAAAGCACTTTCCAATCTGCAGAGCTCTCTGACTGTTAGCCAATCACACACCGTGTCGCGTCATTCAATATGTATGTATATGAAGCAATTTAATCTTTGTTTAGGACAGGATCCAAGTATTGCGACAAAGCAGTAAGATTGGCAATAGCTGTTTCATCACAAGCCACTATGGGGCAACCTTGACCTCCAGGATGCAGTGGTTCTCCGGGAACACGGCTAGCAAAGATCTCGTTCCCTGTGTGGGGGACTCACCGCTGCTCCCTCTCTGGGTGTGGGCCCTCGTCCAATGGGATAGCTCGGGCCTCAGCGTCCCCCTCGTTTCCTCGACTTAACCTGAACTTTATTAAATCCGTCTGAACAGCTGCTGCCCTTTTACTGAATGAACACCCTGGGGTCCTTCGCAATTGGCACCAGTAAATACCAAAGACCTTTCCCACCCAGATCATTCTTTCCAGCTCTGATTACTATTCGTCCTTGGGAGCCTGCCCTCTGATTCCCAGGTCTACAGACCCCTCGAGGACTCCCAACCTCAGCACCTACCACAAGAGCATCTGCACACTACCAGCAAAAGGCAAAATACTGCGGCTGGTGGAAGTCTGAAATCTAAACAGAAAATGCTGGAATACTCAGCAGGTCAGGCAGCATCTGTGGAGAGAGAAACAGAGTTAACGTTTCTGGTCGATGACCTTTCATCAGAACTGGAAAAAGTTAGAGATGTAAAAGGTTTTAAGCAGGTGCAGAGACAGGGAAAGGGGGGAGGGGAGAAAAGAACAAAAGGGAATAGTCTGTGATAGGGTGGAGGGCAGGAGAGAGTAAATGACAAAAGGGAGGATGGTGTGAGGTGAAAGGACTACCGTGCCTGTTCCCCACAGACTCCACACCTTTACCCAGTCCCCATGCACGGCCCTCTGCTTAAACATACACAACAGTCCAGACATCAATTAGTTATTTCAAAGTATAATATTGTGTCTCGCAGGTGAAAAATTGAAATTTCACACAGCCTGACCAGAAAAACAAATCACAGCGGCAACTAAACTTGCAAATTCCCTCGGGAAATCAATCAGGCCAGTTACAGGATTCCTGCTGCCACTTGGTTTAACCTTTTCAGTGTCAGCCGTGGCTCAGTGGGCAGCACACTCGCCTCTGAGTCAGAAGGTCGTGGGTTACAGGGAGCTGGGGTTCAGGGTACAGCGAGCTGGGGTTCAGGGATCAGGGAGCTGGGGTTCAGGGTTCAGCGAGCTGGGGTTTAGGATTCAGCGAGCTGGGGTTCAGGGTACAGCGAGCTGGGGTTCAGGGTTCAGCGAGCTGGGGTTCAGGGTACAGCGAGCTGGGGTTCAGGGAGCTAGGGTTCAGGGTTCAGCGAGCTGGGGTTCAGGGTTCAGGGAGCTGGGGTTCAGGGTACAGCAAGCTGGGGTTAAGGGTACAGTGAGCTGGGGTTCAGGGTTCAGGGAGCTGGGGTTCAGCGAGCTGGGGTTCAGGGTACAGCGAGCTGGGGTTCAGGGTTCAGGGAGCTGGGGTTCAGGGTACAGCGAGCTGGGGTTCAGGGTTCAGCGAGCTGGGGTTCAGGGTTCAGGGAGCTGGGGTTCAGGGTTCAGCGAGCTAGGGTTCAGGGTACAGCGAGCTGGGGTACAGGTTACAGCGAGCTGGTGTTCAGGGTTCAGGGAGCTGGGGTTCAGGGTTCAGCGAGCTGGGGTTCAGGGTGCAGCGAGCTGGGGTTCAGGGTTCAGGGAGCTGGGGTTCAGGGTACAGCGAGCTGAGGTTCAGGGTACAGCGAGCTGGGGTTCAGGGTACAGCGAGCTGGGGTTCAGGGTTCAGGGAGCTAGGGTTCAGGGTTCAGGGAGCTGGGGTTCAGGGTTCAGCGAGCTGGGGTTCAGGGTACAGCGAGCTGGGGTTCAGGGTACAGCGAGCTGGGGTTCAGGGTTCAGGGAGCTGGGGTTCAGGGTTCAGCGAGCTGGGGTTCAGGGTTCAGGGAGCTGGGGTTCAGGGTTCAGCGAGCTGGGGTTCAGGGTTCAGGGAGCTACGGTTCAGGGTACAGCAAGCTGGGGTTCAGGGTTCAGGGAGCTGGGGTTCAGGGAGCTGGGGTTCAGGGTTCAGGGAGCTGGGGTTCAGGGTTCAGGGAGCTGGGGTTCAGGCTTCAGGGAGCCGGGGTTCAGGGAGCTTGGGTTCAGAGTTCAGGGAGCTGGGGTTCAGGGTTCAGGGAGCTGGGGTTCAGCGAGCTGCGGTTCAGGGTTCAGGGAGCTGGGGTTCAGGGAGCTGGGGTTCAGGGTTCAGGGAGCTGGGGTTCAGGGTTCAGGGAGCTGGGGTTCAGGGTTCAGGGAGCTGGGGTTCAGGGTTCAGGGAGCTGGGGTTCAGGGAGCTGGGGTTCAGGATTCAGCGAGCTGGGGTTCAGGATTCAGCGAGCTGGGGTTCAGGGTTCAGCGAGCTGGGGTTCAGGGTTCAGCGAGCTGGGGTTCAGGGTTCAGGGAGCTACGGTTCAGGGTACAGCAAGCTGGGGTTCAGGGTTCAGGGAGCTGGGGTTCAGGGTTCAGGGAGCTGGGGTTCAGGGTTCAGGGAGCTGGAGTTCAGGGTACAGCAAGCTGGGGTTCAGGGTTCAGGGAGCCGGGGTTCAGGGAGCTTGGGTTCAGGGTTCAGGGAGCTGGGGTTCAGGGTTCAGGGAGCTGGGGTTCAGCGAGCTGCGGTTCAGGGTTCAGGGAGCTGGGGTTCAGGGAGCTGGGGTTCAGGGTTCAGGGAGCTGGGGTTCAGGGTTCAGGGAGCTGGGGTTCAGGGTTCAGGGAGCTGGGGTTCAGGGAGCTGGGGTTCGGGATTCAGCGAGCTGTGGTTCAGGGTTCAGGGAGCTGGGGTTCAGCGAGCTGGGGTTCAGGGAGCTGGGGTTCAGGGTTCAGCGAGCTGGGGTTCAGGGTTCAGGGAGCTGGGGTTCAGGGTTCAGCGAGCTGGGGTTCAGGGTTCAGGGAGCTGGGGTTCGGGATTCAGCGAGCTGTGGTTCAGGGTTCAGCGAGCTGGGGTTCAGCGAGCTGGGGTTCAGGGAGCTGGGGTTCAGGGTTCCGCGAGCTGGGGTTCAGGGTTCAGCGAGCTGGGGTTCAGGGTTCAGCGAGCTGGTGTTCAGGGTACAGCGAGCTGGGGTTCAGGGTTCAGCGAGCGGAGATATTAGTATACCTTGAGCTACCAGAAACTGGGAGTTCTGTTTACAGGAGCAAGGGGAGCTGGATTGAGGAGAAGAGTTGGAGGGAGATAGACAGATGAAGGGGAGACTAAGGTGGATAGTCGGAGCAGGAAAGGAGTGACAGGCAGTGTGTGCGAGATTGGCAGATAAAGTAGAAAGCTGAGTGAGGTAGGAAGGCGCAGGGGTAGTGACCCTGTCAGGGTCGTGCTGTTTGAGGTGCTGTTAATCAGGAGTCTGGAATCTGAGTGAGCCGGAAGAGCTGGAGCTTTGCCTGGTCCACAGGTGCCACCAGGTGGCCAGAGGGTAGAAATACAAGGTGCAATGCTGCAAATTACATAAATGAGAAGTCACACAACACCACGTTATAGTCCAACAGATTTATTTAAAATTACGAGCTTTCGAAAGCTCGTAATTTTAAATAAAACTGTTGGACTATAACCTGGTGTTGTGCGACTTCTCATTTTTCTCCACCCCAGTCCAACACCGGCATCTCCGCAAATTACATAGAAAGTGATTGCAATTGTGGTC
This sequence comes from Squalus acanthias, assembly GCA_030390025.1. Lineage (NCBI taxonomy): Eukaryota > Metazoa > Chordata > Chondrichthyes > Squaliformes > Squalidae > Squalus > Squalus acanthias. Next base: position 1,072,482 of record JASTWF010000103.1, read on the forward strand.
ATTTTCTCTTTGCTTTTCCTGGTCACCGTCCTTGACCTGTGATCCAATGTGAGTACAGGAGGCATTACAGCAAAGTCTGATCCTGTGCGGGATTTCCAGCGGGAGCCCCTGGATAGTGATGGGGAGTGCGTGCCCTGGTTCCTTTTCCCTCTCTCTAGCCCCGGGCACTCAGCATGATTGTAACGGCCCCATTCACACGCCCCCCTCTTACTGGGACCAGCTGACTAAGCCCAGACCAGCAAATCATGCACTGGGACCTTCTGTAAGCCTCAGTACGCTAGTGTATCACTGGGGGTGCACGCTCTCGAGTGACTTATCATTGGCTCCAGTTTGGAGGAGCAGGTAGCTGGCTTTTATTGCCCATCCCTAGTTGCCCTTGAGAAGGTGGTGGTGAGCCGCCTTCTTGAACCGCTGCAGTCCGTGTGGTGAAGGTGCTCCCACAGTGCTGTTAGGGAGGGAGTTCCAGGATTTTGACCCAGCGACGATGAAGGAACAGCCGATATATTTCCGAGTCAGGATGGTGTGTGACGTGGAGGGGAACTTGGGGAGGTGGTAGTGTTCCCATGCGCCTGCTGCCCTTGTCCTTCTAGGTGGAAGAGGTCGCAGGTTTGAGAGATGCTGTCGAAGAAGCCTTGGCGAGTTGCTGCAGTGCATCTTGTAGATGGTACACACTGCAGCCACGGTGCGCTGGTGGTGGAGGGAGTGATTGTTTAAGGTGGTGGATGGGGTGCCAATCAAACGAGCTGCTTTGTCCTGGATGGTGTTGAGCTTCTTGAGTGTTGTTGCAGTGTTGGGACTAGGACTGAGATGACTGGCCTCCAACAGCCACAACCAGCTTCCATTGTGCTAGGTATGACTCCAGCCAGTGGAGAGTCTTTCCCCTGATTCCCATTGACTTCAGTTTTACGAGGGCTCCTTGATGCCAGACTCGGTCAAATGCTGCCTTGATGGCAAGAGCAGTCACTCTCACCTCGCCTCTGGAATTCAGCTCTTGTGTTCATGTTTGAACCAAGGTCGTAATGAGGTCTGGAGCCGAGTGGTCCTGGCGGAACCCAAACTGAGCAGGTTACATTTCCAAGCACTACTATCCCCCACCTTAATCACCACAGACATTCGTTGTAAAAACAATTAAGAAAGAAAGAGCTTGCATTTATATAGCGTCTTTCACGACCTCAGGATGCTTTACAAAGAATGAAGTACTTTTTGAAGTGTAGTCACTGTTGTAATGTAGGAAACGCGATGGCCAATTTGCGCACAGCAAGCTCCCACAAACAGCCATGTGATAATGACCAGATAATCTGTTTTAGTGATGTTGATTGAGGGATAAATGTTGGCCCCAGGACACTGGGGAGAACCCATCTGCTCTTCTTCGAAATATTGCCATGGGATCTTGTACATCCAGAAGTAATTACAAGCCAGTCAGCCTAACCTCGGTGGTGGGCAAATTATTGGAAAAAATTCAAAGGGACAGTATTAATCATCATTTAGAAAGGCACGGATTAATCAAGGGCAGTCAGCATGGAGTTGTTAAGGGAACCTCGAGTCTGACTAACTTGATTGAATTTTTTGAGGAGGTAACAAGGAGGGTCGATGAGGGTGGTGTGGTTGATGTAGTCTACATGGATTTTAGCAAGGCTTTTGACAAGGTCCCACATGGCAGACTAGTCAGAAAAGTAAAAGCCCTTGGGATCCAAGGCAAAGTGGCAAGTTGAATCCAAAATTGGCTCAGTGGCAGGAAGCAAAGAGTTATGGTCAACGGGTGTTTTTGTGACTGGAAGGCTGTTTCCAGTGGGGTTCCGCAGGGCTCAGGACTAGGTCCCTTGCTTTTTGTCGTATATATCAATGATTTAGACTTGAATGTAGGGGGCATGATTAAGAAGTTTGCAGATGAAACAAAAACTGGCCGTGTGGTTGATAGTGAGGAAGAAAGCTGTAGACTGCAGAAAGATATCAATGGACTGGTCAGGTGGGCAGAAAAGCGGCAAATGGAGTGGTAAGTGTAGAGGAACACAGGGACCTTGGAGTGCATGTCCACAGATCCCTGAAGGTAGCAGGACAGGTAGATAAGGTGGTGAAGAAGGCATACGGAATGCTTGCCTTTATTAGCCAAAGCATAGAATATAAGAGCAGGGAGGTTATGCTTGAACTGTATAAAACATTAGTTAGGCCACAGCTAGAGTACTGTGTACAGTTCTGTTCACCACATTACAGGAAAGATGTGATTGCACTAGAGAGGGTACTGAGGAGATTTACGAGGATGTTGCCAGGACTGGAGAATTTTAGCTGTGAGCAATGATTGGATAGGCTGGGGTTGTTTTCTTTGGAACAGAGGAGGCTGAGGGGAGATTTAATTGAGGTGCATAAAATTATGAGGGGCCGAGACAGAGTGGATAGGAAGGATTTATTTCCCCTAGCAGAGAGGTCAATAACCAGGGGGCGTAGATTTAAAGTAATTGGTAGAAGGATTAGAGGGGAGTTGCGGAGAACTTTTTTCACCCAGAGGGTGGTGGGGGTCTGGAACTCACTGCCTGAAAGGGTGGTAGAGGCAGAAACCCTCATCACATTTAAAAAGTACTTTGATATGCACTTGAAGTGCCGTAACCCACAGGGCTACGGACCAAGAGCAGGAAAGTGGGATTAGGCTGGATAGCTCTTTTTCGGCCGGCACAGACACAATGGGCCTCCTTCTGTGCTGTAAATTTCTATGATTCTATGATCCACCCGAGAGGGCAGACGGGGCCTTGGTTTAACGTCTCATCCAAAAGACAGTGCCTCTAACAGTGCAGCACTCCCTCAGTACCTGGCACTGGGAGTGTCAGACTGGATTTTGTGCTTAAGTCTCCGAAGTGGGACTTGAACCCACGACCTTCTTGACCCAGAGGCGAGAGTGCTGCCCACTGAGCCACGGCTGACGCCTATTAAGGATGCACATGTGATTTTTCAGCCAGTTGGAGGGCACTGGGACCAAGCAGAATCCAAGTCTGCTTGGTAGACTTATCCCATTTGAAGTATGAATGCCTCCAGCTGGATCCTGGTGAGCAGGGCCCCTTGGTACTGCGACACCTCTGTGATCCCAACACCGTGGAGATAGAGATGATATTTCCACAAATATAATGTCAATATTGATATCACCAGATGGAATTCTCCAATATCTCGGCTCAGTAAAGGGCAGACAGCTGCTACTCCTGCAGGCCAGGGTCGCATCGGGAGGTGACTGAGAACTCAGTGCAGATAGTTAGGGACATAGGAACAGGAGGAGGCCATTCAGCCCCTCGAGCCTGTTCCACCATCCAATGAGATCATGGGCTGATCTGTATCCTAACTCCATCCCGCCTGGGCTCCATATCCCTTAATACCCTGGGCTAGCAAAAATCTATCGAGCTCAGATTTAAAATTATTAATTGTCCCCCAGCATCTACTGCTTTTTTGTGGGAGAGAGTTCCACACTCTACCACCCTTTATGTGAAAAAGTGTTTCCTAACTTCTCTCCTGAATGGCCTGGCTCTGATTTTAAGGTTATGTCCCCTTCTCCTAGACTCCCCCACCAGCGGAAAACGTTTCTCTCTACCCGATCAATTCCTTTCAGAAGCCTGAAAAACCTCAATCAAATCACCCCTTAACCTTCTATATACCAGGGATTACAAGCCTAGTTTATGTAATTTCAACTAGTAGGAATGCTGGGGATCCCTGCAGGAGCAGAACATCTTTCCCTCAGATCCGGGAAAGCACAATTTGGGAGTGACACCTCCCCTGCTACGCTCGCCTCCCCGCTCTCCGCCCCGGCCATCGTATCCTCCTGCCCCCGCACCCCAGGCCCCTGCACTCCTCCTGTAGGGTCCTGTCAGACTTGCTCTGACTCCAGAAGCCCACTGCCTGAGAATCTGAATCAATAACTTGATGTATACTACAAAAAGCAAAAGCTGCAGAATCAAAGGGAAAAGCAGCTTTCATAGAAACATAGAAGATAGGAGCAGGAGTAGGCCATTCGGCCCCTCGAGCCTGCTCCGCCATTTAATGAGATCATGGCTGATCATCCAAATTCAGTACCCTGTCCCTGCTTTCTCCCCATATCCCTTGATCCACTTAGCCTTAAGAAATATATCTAACTCCTTCTTGATAGAGAATTCCACAAGTTCACCACTCTCTGGGTGAAGAAATTCCTCCTCATCTCAGACCTAAATGGCTTACCCCTTATCCTTAGACTGTGACCTCTGGTTCTGGACTCCCCCACCATCGGGAACAGCCAATGGGTTTGTTCCAATAAACTCTAAGATATTGATCGCGCTTGACGGTTAGACACAGGGTGATTAAGTAAAGCTCCCTTTACACTGTCCCACCAAACATTCCCAGGGCAGGTACAGCACGTGTTAGATACAGAGTAAAGCTCCATCTACACTGCCCCATCAAACACTCCCAAGGCAGGTACAGCACGGGTTAGTTAGAGGGTAAAGCTCCAAATACACTGTCCCATCAAACACTCTCAGGGCAGGTACAGCACGGGTTAGATACAGAGTAAAGCTCCCTCTACACTGTCCCATCAAACACTCCCAGGGCAGGTACAGCACGGGTTAGATACAGAGTAAAGCTCCCTCTACACTGTCCCATCAAACACTCCCAGGGCAGGTACAGCACGGGTTAGATACAGAGTAAAGCTCCTCTACACTGTCCCATCAAACACTCCAGGGCAGGTACAGCACGGGTTAGATACAGAGTAAAGCTCCCTCTACACTGTCCCATCAAACACTCCCAGGGCAGGTACAGCACAGGTTAGATACAGAGTAAAGCTCCCTCTACACTGTCCCATCAAACACTCCCAGGGCAGGTACAGCACGGGTTAGATACAGAGTAAAGCTCCCTCTACACTGTCCCATCAAACACTCCCAGGGCAGGTACAGCACGGGTTAGATACAGAGTAAAGCTCCCTCTACACTGTCCCATCAAACACTCCCAGGGCAGGTACAGCACGGGTTAGATACAGAGTAAAGCTCCCTCTACACTGTCCCATCAAACACTCACAGGGCAGGTACAGCATGGGTTAGATACAGAGTAAAGCTCCCTCTACACTGTCCCATCAAACACTCCCAGGGCAGGTACAGCACGGGTTAGATACAGAGTAAAGCTCCCTCTACACTGTCCCATCAAACACTCCCAGGGCAGGTACAGCACGGGTTAGATACAGAGTAAAGCTCCCTCTACACTGTCCCATCAAACACTCCCAGGGCAGGTACAGCACAGGTTAGATACAGAGTAAAGCTCCTCTACACTGTCCCATCAAACACTCCCAGGGCAGGTACAGCACGGGTTAGATACAGAGTAAAGCTCCCTCTACACTGTCCCATCAAACACTCCCAGGGCAGGTACAGCACGGGTTAGATACAGAGTAAAGCTCCCTCTACACTGTCCCATCAAACACTCCCAGGGCAGGTACAGCACGGGTTAGATACAGAGTAAAGCTCCCTCTACACTGTCCCATCAAACACTCCCAGGGCAGGTACAGCACGGGTTAGATACAGAGTAAAGCTCCCTCTACACTGTCCCATCAAACACTCCCAGGGCAGGTACAGCACGGGTTAGATACAGAGTAAAGCTCCCTCTACACTGTCCCATCAAACACTCCCAGGGCAGGTACAGCACGGGTTAGATACAGAGTAAAGCTCCCTCTACACTGTCCCATCAAACACTCCCAGGGCAGGTACAGCACGGTTAGATACAGAGTAAAGCTCCCTCTACACTGTCCCATCAAACACTCCCAGGGCAGGTACAGCACGGGTTAGATACAGAGTAAAGCTCCCTCTACACTGTCCCATCAAACACTCCCAGGGCAGGTACAGCACGGGTTAGATACAGAGTAAAGCTCCCTCTACACTGTCCCATCAAACACTCCCAGGGCAGGTACAGCACGGGTTAGATACAGAGTAAAGCTCCCTCTACACTGTCCCATCAAACACTCCCAGGGCAGGTACAGCACGGGTTAGATACAGAGTAAAGCTCCCTCTACACTGTCCCATCAAACACTCCCAGGGCAGGTACAGCACGGGTTAGATACAGAGTAAAGCTCCCTCTACACTGTCCCATCAAACACTCCCAGGGCAGGTACAGCACGGGTTAGATACAGAGTAAAGCTCCCTCTACACTGTCCCATCAAACACTCCCAGGGCAGGTACAGCACGGGTTAGATACAGAGTAAAGCTCCCTCTACACTGTCCCATCAAACACTCCCAGGCAGGTACAGCACGGGTTAGATACAGAGTAAAGCTCCCTCTACACTGTCCCATCAAACACTCCCAGGGCAGGTACAGCACGGGTTAGATACAGAGTAAAGCTCCCTCTACACTGTCCCATCAAACACTCCCAGGGCAGGTACAGCACGGGTTAGATACAGAGTAAAGCTCCCTCTACACTGTCCCATCAAACACTCCCAGGGCAGGTACAGCACGGGTTAGATACAGAGTAAAGCTCCCTCTACACTGTCCCATCAAACACTCCCAGGGCAGGTACAGCACGGGTTAGATACAGAGTAAAGCTCCCTCTACACTGTCCCATCAAACACTCCCAGGGCAGGTACAGCACGGGTTAGATACAGAGTAAAGCTCCCTCTACACTGTCCCATCAAACACTCCCAGGGCAGGTACAGCACGGGTTAGATACAGAGTAAAGCTCCCTCTACACTGTCCCATCAAACACTCCCAGGGCAGGTACAGCACGGGTTAGATACAGAGTAAAGCTCCCTCTACACTGTCCCATCAAACACTCCCAGGGCAGGTACAGCACGGGTTAGATACAGAGTAAAGCTCCCTCTACACTGTCCCATCAAACACTCCCAGGGCAGGTACAGCACGGGTTAGATACAGAGTAAAGCTCCCTCTACACTGTCCCATCAAACACTCCCAGGGCAGGTACAGCACGGGTTAGATACAGAGTAAAGCTCCCTCTACACTGTCCCATCAAACACTCCCAGGGCAGGTACAGCACGGGTTAGATACAGAGTAAAGCTCCCTCTACACTGTCCCATCAAACACTCCCAGGGCAGGTACAGCACGGGTTAGATACAGAGTAAAGCTCCCTCTACACTGTCCCATCAAACACTCCCAGGGCAGGTACAGCACGGGTTAGATACAGAGTAAAGCTCCCTCTACACTGTCCCATCAAACACTCCCAGGGCAGGTACAGCACGGGTTAGATACAGAGTAAAGCTCCCTCTACACTGTCCCATCAAACACTCCCAGGGCAGGTACAGCACGGGTTAGATACAGAGTAAAGCTCCCTCTACACTGTCCCATCAAACACTCCCAGGGCAGGTACAGCACGGGTTAGATACAGAGTAAAGCTCCCTCTACACTGTCCCATCAAACACTCCCAGGGCAGGTACAGCACGCGTTAGATACAGAGTAAAGCTCCCTCTACACTGTCCCATCAAACACTCCCAGGGCAGGTACAGCATGGGTTAGATACAGAGTAAAGCTCCCTCTACACTGTCCCATCAAACACTCCCAGGGCATGTACAGCACAGGGTTAGAAACAGAGTAAAGCTTCTCTACACTGTCCCATCAAACACTCCCAGGGCCGGTAAAGCACGGGTTAGATACAGAGTAAAGCTCCCTCTACACTGTCACATCAAACACTCCCAGGGCAGGAACAGCACAGGGTTAGAATCTGGTAAAGCTCCCTCTATACTGTCCCATCAAACACTCCCACGGCAGGTACAGCACGGGTTAGTTAGAGGGTAAAGCTCCAACTACACTGTCCCATCAAACACTCTCAGGGCAGGTACAACACGGTTAAGATACAGGGTAAAGCTCCCTCTACACTGTCCCATCAAACACTCCCAGGGCAGGTACAGCACGGGTTAGAAACAGAGTAAAGCTTTCTCTACACTGTCCCATCAAACACTCCCAGGGCCGGTAAAGCACGGGTTCGATACAGGGTAAAGCTCCCTCTACACTGTCACATCAAACACTCCCAGGGCAGGAACAGCACAGGTTAGAATCAGAGTAAAGCTCCCTCTACACTGTCCCATCAAACACTCCCAGGGCAGGTACAGCACGGGTTAGATACAGAGTAAAGCTCCCTCTACACTGTCCCATCAAACACTCCCAGGGCAGGTACAGCACGGGTTAGATACAGAGTAAAGCTCCCTCTACACTGTCCCATCAAACACTCCCAGGGCAGGTACAGCACGGGTTAGATACAGAGTAAAGCTCCCTCTACACTGTCCCATCAAACACTCCCAGGGCAGGTACAGCACGGGTTAGATACAGAGTAAAGCTCCCTCTACACTGTCCCATCAAACACTCCCAGGGCAGGTACAGCACGGGTTAGATACAGAGTAAAGCTCCCTCTACACTGTCCCATCAAACACTCCCAGGGCAGGTACAGCACGGGTTAGATACAGAGTAAAGCTCCCTCTACACTGTCCCATCAAACACTCCCAGGGCAGGTACAGCACGGGTTAGATACAGAGTAAAGCTCCCTCTACACTGTCCCATCAAACACTCCCAGGGCAGGTACAGCACGGGTTAGATACAGAGTAAAGCTCCCTCTACACTGTCCCATCAAACACTCCCAGGGCAGGTACAGCACGGGTTAGATACAGAGTAAAGCTCCCTCTACACTGTCCCATCAAACACTCCCAGGGCAGGTACAGCACGGGTTAGATACAGAGTAAAGCTCCCTCTACACTGTCCCATCAAACACTCCCAGGGCAGGTACAGCACGGGTTAGATACAGAGTAAAGCTCCCTCTACACTGTCCCATCAAACACTCCCAGGGCAGGTACAGCACGGGTTAGATACAGAGTAAAGCTCCCTCTACACTGTCCCATCAAACACTCCCAGGGCAGGTACAGCACGGGTTAGATACAGAGTAAAGCTCCCTCTACACTGTCCCATCAAACACTCCCAGGGCAGGTACAGCACGGGTTAGATACAGAGTAAAGCTCCCTCTACACTGTCCCATCAAACACTCCCAGGGCAGGTACAGCACGGGTTAGATACAGAGTAAAGCTCCCTCTACACTGTCCCATCAAACACTCCCAGGTCAGGTACAGCACGGGTTAGATACAGAGTAAAGCTCCCTCTACACTGTCCCATCAAACACTCCCACGGCAGGTACAGCACGGGTTAGATACAGAGTAAAGCTCCCTCTACACTGTCCCATCAAACACTCCCAGGGCAGGTACAGCACGGGTTAGATACGGAGTAAAGCTCCCTCTACACTGTCCCATCAAACACTCCCAGGGCAGGTACAGCACGGGTTAGATACAGAGTAAAACTCCCTCTACACTGTCCCATCAAACACTCCCAGGGCAGGTACAGCATGGGTTAGATACAGAGTAAAGCTCCCTCTACACTGTCCCATCAAACACTCCCAGGGCAGGTACAGCACGCGTTAGATACAGAGTAAAGCTCCCTCTACACTGTCCCATCAAACACTCCCAGGGCAGGTACAGCACGGGTTAGATACAGAGTAAAGCTCCCTCTACACTGTCCCATCAAACACTCCCAGGGCAGGTACAGCACGGGTTAGATACAGAGTAAAGCTCCCTCTACACTGTCCCATCAAACACTCCCAGGGCAGGTACAGCACGGGTTAGATACAGAGTAAAGCTCCCTCTACACTGTCCCATCAAACACTCCCAGGGCAGGTACAGCACGGGTTAGATACAGAGTAAAGCTCCCTCTACACTGTCCCATCAAACACTCCAGGGCAGGTACAGCACGGGTTAGATACAGAGTAAAGCTCCCTCTACACTGTCCCATCAAACACTCCAGGGCAGGTACAGCACGGGTTAGATACAGAGTAAAGCTCCCTCTACACTGTCCCATCAAACACTCCAGGGCAGGTACAGCACGGGTTAGATACAGAGTAAAGCTCCCTCTACACTGTCCCATCAAACACTCCCAGGGCAGGTACAGCACGGGTTAGATACAGAGTAAAGCTCCCTCTACACTGTCCCATCAAACACTCCCAGGGCAGGTACAGCACGGGTTAGATACAGAGTAAAGCTCCCTCTACACTGTCCCATCAAACACTCCCAGGGCAGGTACAGCACGGGTTAGATACAGAGTAAAGCTCCCTCTACACTGTCCCATCAAACACTCCCAGGGCAGGTACAGCACGGGTTAGATACAGAGTAAAGCTCCCTCTACACTGTCCCATCAAACACTCCCAGGGCAGGTACAGCACGGGTTAGATACAGAGTAAAGCTCCCTCTACACTGTCCCATCAAACACTCCCAGGGCAGGTACAGCACGGGTTAGATACAGAGTAAAGCTCCCTCTACACTGTCCCATCAAACACTCCCAGGGCAGGTACAGCACGGGTTAGATACAGAGTAAAGCTCCCTCTACACTGTCCCATCAAACACTCCCAGGGCAGGTACAGCACGGTTAGATACAGAGTAAAGCTCCCTCTACACATTCCCATCAAACACATCAAGGGCAGGTACAGCACGGGTTAGATACAGAGTAAAGCTCCCTCTACACTGTCCCATCAAACACTCTCAGGGCTGGTACAGCATGGGTTAGATACAGAGTAAAGCTCCATCTACACTGTCCCATCAAACACTCCCAGGGCAGGTGCAGCACGGGTTAGATAGAGAGTAAAGCTTCAGCTACACTGTCCCACCAACCAGCCCAGGGCAGGTACAGCATGGGTTAGATACAGAGTAAAGCTCCCTCTACACTGTCCCATCAAACACTTCCAGGGCAGGTACAGCACGGGTTAGATACAGAGTAAAGCTCCCTCTACACTGTCCCATCAAACATTCCCAGGGCAGGTACAGCACGGGTTAGATACAGAGCAAAGCTCCCTCTACACTGTCCCATCAAACACTCCAGGGCAGGTACAGCACGGGTTAGATACAGAGTAAAGCTCCCTGTACACTGTCACATCAAACACTCCCAGGGCAGGTACAGCACGGCTTAGATAGAGAGTAAAGCTCCCTCTACACTGTCCCATCAAACACTCCCAGGGCAGGTACAGCACGGGTTAGATACAGAGTAAAGCTCCCTCTACACTGTCCCATCAAACACTCCCAGGGCAGCTACAGCACGGGTTAGATACAGAGTAAAGCTCCCTCTACACTGTCCCATCAAACACTCCCAGGGCAGGTACAGCACGGGTTAGATACAGAGTAAAGCTCCTCTACACTGTCCCATCAAACACTCCCAGGGCAGGTACAGCACGGGTTAGATACAGAGTAAAGCTCCCTCTACACTGTCACATCAAACACTCCCAGGGCAGGTACAGCACGGGTTAGATACAGAGTAAAGCTCCCTCTACACTGTCCCATCAAACACTCCCACGGCAGGTACAGCACGGGTTAGATACAGAGTAAAGCTCCCTCTACACTGTCCCATCAAACACTCCCATGGCAGGTACAGCACGGGTTAGATACAGAGTAAAGCTCCCTCTACACTGTCCCATCAAACACTCCCAGGGCAGGTACAGCACGGGTTAGATACAGAGTAAAGCTCCCTCTACACTGTCCCATCAAACACTCCCACGGCAGGTACAGCACGGGTTAGATACAGTGTAAAGCTCCCTATACACTGTCCCATCAAACACTCCCAGGGCAGGTACAGTACGCGTTAGATACGGAGTAAAGCTCCCTCTACACTGTCCCATCAAACATTCCCAGGGCAGGTACAGCATGGGTTAGATACAGAGTAAAGCTCCCTCTACACTGTCCCATCAAACACTCCCAGGGCATGTACAGCACAGGTTAGAAACAGAGTAAAGCTTTCTCTACACTGTCCCATCAAACACTCCCAGGGCCGGTAAAGCACGGGTTAGATACAGGGTAAAGCTCCCTCTACACTGTCACATCAAACACTCCCAGGGCAGGAACAGCACAGGTTAGAATCTGGGTAAAGCTCCCTCTATACTGTCCCATCAAACACTCCCACGGCAGGTACAGCACGGGTTAGTTAGAGGGTAAAGCTCCAACTACACTGTCCCATCAAACACTCTCAGGGCAGGTACAACACGGTTAAGATACAGGGTAAAGCTCCCTCTACACTGTCCCATCAAACACTCCCAGGGCAGGTACAGCACGGGTTAGATACAGAGTAAAGCTCCCTCTACACTGTCCCATCAAACACTCCCAGGGCAGGTACAGCACGGGTTAGATACAGAGTAAAGCTCCCTCTACACTGTCCCATCAAACACTCCCAGGGCAGGTACAGCACGGGTTAGATACAGAGTAAAGCTCCCTCTACACTGTCCCATCAAACACTCCCAGGGCAGGTACAGCACGGGTTAGATACAGAGTAAAGCTCCCTCTACACTGTCCCATCAAACACTCCCAGGGCAGGTACAGCACGGGTTAGATACAGAGTAAAGCTCCCTCTACACTGTCCCATCAAACACTCCCAGGGCAGGTACAGCACGAATTAGATACAGAGTAAAGCTCCCTCTACACTGTCTCATCAAACACGCCTAGGGCAGGTACAGCACAGGTTAGATACAGAGTAAAGCTCCCTCTACACTGTCCCATCAAACACTCCCAGGGCAGGTACAGCACGGGTTAGCTACAGAGTAAAGCTCCATCTAAACTGTCCCAACAAACACTCCCAGGGCAGGTACAGCACGGGTTAGATACAGAGTAAAGCTCCCTCTACACTGTCCCATCAAACACTCCCAGGGCAGGTACAGCACGGGTTAGATACAGAGTAAAGCTCCCTCTACACTGTCCCATCAAACACTCCCAGGGCAGGTACAGCACGGGTTAGATACAGAGTAAAGCTCCCTCTACACTGTCCCATCAAACACTCCCAGGGCAGGTACAGCACGGGTTAGATACAGAGTAAAGCTCCCTCTACACTGTCCCATCAAACACTCCCAGGGCAGGTACAGCACGGGTTAGATACAGAGTAAAGCTCCCTCTACACTGTCCCATCAAACACTCCCAGGGCAGGTACAGCACGGGTTAGATACAGAGTAAAGCTCCTCTACACTGTCCCATCAAACACTCCCAGGGCAGGTACAGCACGGGTTAGATACAGAGTAAAGCTCCCTCTACACTGTCCCATCAAACACTCCCAGGGCAGGTACAGCACGGGTTAGATACAGAGTAAAGCTCCCTCTACACTGTCCCATCAAACACTCCCAGGGCAGGTACAGCACGGGTTAGATACAGAGTAAAGCTCCCTCTACACTGTCCCATCAAACACTCCCAGGGCAGGTACAGCACGGGTTAGATACAGAGTAAAGCTCCCTCTACACTGTCCCATCAAACACTCCCAGGGCAGGTACAGCACGGGTTAGATACAGAGTAAAGCTCCCTCTACACTGTCCCATCAAACACTCCCAGGGCAGGTACAGCACGGGTTAGATACAGAGTAAAGCTCCCTCTACACTGTCCCATCAAACACTCCCAGGGCAGGTACAGCACGGGTTAGATACAGAGTAAAGCTCCCTCTACACTGTCCCATCAAACACTCCCAGGGCAGGTACAGCACGGGTTAGATACAGAGTAAAGCTCCCTCTACACTGTCCCATCAAACACTCCCAGGGCAGGTACAGCACGGGTTAGATACAGAGTAAAGCTCCCTCTACACTGTCCCATCAAACACTCCCAGGGCAGGTACAGCACGGGTTAGATACAGAGTAAAGCTCCCTCTACACTGTCCCATCAAACACTCCCAGGGCAGGTACAGCACGGGTTAGATACAGAGTAAAGCTCCCTCTACACTGTCCCATCAAACACTCCCAGGGCAGGTACAGCACGGGTTAGATACAGAGTAAAGCTCCTCTACACTGTCCCATCAAACACTCCCAGGGCAGGTACAGCATGGGTTAGATACAGAGTAAAGCTCCCTCTACACTGTCCCATCAAACACTCCAGGGCAGGTACAGCACGGGTTAGATACAGAGTAAAGCTCCCTCTACACTGTCCCATCAAACACTCCCAGGGCAGGTACAGCACGGGTTAGATACAGAGTAAAGCTCCCTCTACACTGTCCCATCAAACACTCCAGGGCAGGTACAGCACGGGTTAGATACAGAGTAAAGCTCCCTCTACACTGTCCCATCAAACACTCCAGGGCAGGTACAGCACGGGTTAGATACAGAGTAAAGCTCCCTCTACACTGTCCCATCAAACACTCCCAGGGCAGGTACAGCACGGGTTAGATACAGAGTAAAGCTCCCTCTACACTGTCCCATCAAACACTCCCAGGGCAGGTACAGCACTGGGTTAGATACAGAGTAAAGCTCCCTCTACACTGTCCCATCAAACACTCCCAGGGCAGGTACAGCACGGGTTAGATACAGAGTAAAGCTCCCTCTACACTGTCCCATCAAACACTCCCAGGGCAGGTACAGCACGGGTTAGATACAGAGTAAAGCTCCCTCTACACTGTCCCATCAAACACTCCCAGGGCAGGTACAGCACGGGTTAGATACAGAGTAAAGCTCCCTCTACACTGTCCCATCAAACACTCCCAGGGCAGGTACAGCACGGGTTAGATACAGAGTAAAGCTCCCTCTACACTGTCCCATCAAACACTCCCAGGGCAGGTACAGCACGGGTTAGATACAGAGTAAAGCTCCCTCTACACTGTCCCATCAAACACTCCCAGGGCAGGTACAGCACGGGTTAGATACAGAGTAAAGCTCCCTCTACACTGTCCCATCAAACACTCCAGGGCAGGTACAGCACGGGTTAGATACAGAGTAAAGCTCCCTCTACACTGTCCCATCAAACACTCCCAGGGCAGGTACAGCACGGGTTAGATACAGAGTAAAGCTCCCTCTACACTGTCCCATCAAACACTCCCAGGGCAGGTACAGCACGGGTTAGATACAGAGTAAAGCTCCCTCTACACTGTCCCATCAAACACTCCCAGGGCAGGTACAGCACGGGTTAGATACAGAGTAAAGCTCCCTCTACACTGTCCCATCAAACACTCCAGGGCAGGTACAGCACGGGTTAGATACAGAGTAAAGCTCCCTCTACACTGTCCCATCAAACACTCCCAGGGCAGGTACAGCACGGGTTAGATACAGAGTAAAGCTCCCTCTACACTGTCCCATCAAACACTCCCAGGGCAGGTACAGCACGGGTTAGATACAGAGTAAAGCTCCCTCTACACTGTCCCATCAAACACTCCCAGGGCAGGTACAGCACGGGTTAGATACAGAGTAAAGCTCCCTCTACACTGTCCCATCAAACACTCCCAGGGCAGGTACAGCACGGGTTAGATACAGAGTAAAGCTCCCTCTACACTGTCCCATCAAACACTCCCAGGGCAGGTACAGCACGGGTTAGATACAGAGTAAAGCTCCCTCTACACTGTCCCATCAAACACTCCCAGGGCAGGTACAGCACGGGTTAGATACAGAGTAAAGCTCCCTCTACACTGTCCCATCAAACACTCCCAGGGCAGGTACAGCACGGGTTAGATACAGAGTAAAGCTCCCTCTACACTGTCCCATCAAACACTCCCAGGGCAGGTACAGCACGGGTTAGATACAGAGTAAAGCTCCCTCTACACTGTCCCATCAAACATTCCCAGGGCAGGTACAGCATGGGTTAGATACAAGGTAAAGCTCCCTCTACACTGTCCCATCAAACACTCCCAGGGCAGGTACAGCACGCGTTAGATACAGAGTAAAGCTTCATCGACACTGTCCCACCAAACAGGGTTAGATACAGAGTAAAGCTCCCTCTACACTGTCCCATCAAACACTCCTAGGGCAGAAACAGCACGGGTTAGATACAGAGTAAACCTCCATCTACACTGTGCCACCAAACAGCCCAGGACAGATTCAGCAGGGGTTTCATACAGAGTAAAGCTACCTCTACACTGTCCCATCAAACACTCCTAGGGCAGGTACAGCATGGGTTAGATACAGGGTAAAGCTCCCTGTACACAGTCACATCAAACACTCCCAGGGCAGGTACAGTACGGGTTAGATGGAGAGTAAAGCTTCATCTACACTGTCCCACCGACCAGCCCAGGGCAGGTACAGCACAGGTTAGATACAGAGTAAAGCTCCCTCTACACTGTCCCATCAAACACTCCCAGGGCAGGTACAGCACGGGTTAGATACAGAGTAAAGCTCCCTCTACACTGTCCCATCAAACACTCCCAGGGCAGGTACAGCACGGGTTAGATACAGAGTAAAGCTCCCTCTACACTGTCCCATCAAACACTCCAGGGCAGGTACAGCACGGGTTAGATACAGAGTAAAGCTCCCTCTACACTGTCCCATCAAACACTCCCAGGGCAGGTACAGCACGGGTTAGATACAGAGTAAAGCTCCCTCTACACTGTCCCATCAAACACTCCAGGGCAGGTACAGCATGGGTTAGATACAGAGTAAAGCTCCCTCTACACTGTCCCATCAAACACTCCAGGGCAGGTACAGCATGGGTTAGATACAGAGTAAAGCTCCCTCTACACTGTCCCATCAAACACTCCCAGGGCAGGTACAGCATGGGTTAGATACAGAGTAAAGCTCCCTCTACACTGTCCCATCAAACACTCCAGGGCAGGTACAGCATGGGTTAGATACAGAGTAAAGCTCCCTCTACACTGTCCCATCAAACACTCCCAGGGCAGGTACAGCATGGCTTAGATACAGAGTAAAGCTCCCTCTACACTGTCCCATCAAACACTCCCAGGCAGGTACAGCACGGGTTAGATACAGAGTAAAGCTCCCTCTACACTGTCCCATCAAACACTCCCAGGGCAGGTACAGCATGGGTTAGATACAGAGTAAAGCTCCCTCTACACTGTCCCATCAAACACTCCCAGGGCAGGTACAGCACGCGTTAGATACAGAGTAAAGCTTCATCTACACTGTCCCACCAAACAGCCCAGGGCAGGTACAGCACGGGTTAGATACAGAGTAAAGCTCCCTCTACACTGTCCCATCAAACACTCCCAGGGCAGGTACAGCACGGGTTAGATACAGAGTAAAGCTCCCTCTACACTGTCCAATCAAACACTCCCAGGGCAGGTACAGCACGGGTTAGATACAGAGTAAAGCTCCCTCTACACTGTCCCATCAAACACTCCCAGGGCAGGTACAGCACGGGTTAGATACAGAGTAAAGCTCCCTCTACACTGTCCCATCAAACACTCCCAGGGCAGGTACAGCACGGGTTAGATACAGAGTAAAGCTCCATCTACACTGTCCCATCAAACACTCCCAGGGCAGGTACAGCACGGGTTAGATACAGAGTAAAGCTCCTCTCCACTGTCCCATCAAACACTCCCAGGGCAGGTACAGCACGGGTTAGATACAGAGTAAAGCTCCCTCTACACTGTCCCATCAAACACTCCCAGGGCTGGTACAGCACAGGTTAGATACAGAGTAAAGCTCCCACTACACTGTCCCATCAAACACTCCCAGGGCAGAACAGCACGGGTTAGATACAGAGTAAAGCTCCATCTACACTGTCCATCAAACAGCCCAGGACAGATTCAGCAGGGGTTAGATACAGAGTAAAGCTCCCTCTACACTGTCCCATCAAACACTCCTAGGGCAGGTACAGCATGGGTTAGATACAGAGTAAAGCTCCCTCTACACTGTCCCATCAAACACTCCCAGGGCAGGTACAGCACGGGTTAGATACAGAGTAAAGCTCCCTCTACACTGTCCCATCAAACACTCCCAGGGCAGGTACAGCACGGGTTAGATACAGAGTAAAGCTCCCTCTACACTGTCCCATCAAACACTCCCAGGGCAGGTACAGCACGGGTTAGATACAGAGTAAAGCTCCCTCTACACTGTCCCATCAAACACTCCCAGGGCAGGTACAGCACGGGTTAGATACAGAGTAAAGCTCCCTCTACACTGTCCCATCAAACACTCCCAGGGCAGGTACAGCACGGGTTAGATACAGAGTAAAGCTCCCTCTACACTGTCCCATCAAACACTCCCAGGGCAGGTACAGCACGGGTTAGATACAGAGTAAAGCTCCCTCTACACTGTCCCATCAAACACTCCCAGGGCAGGTACAGCACGGGTTAGATACAGAGTAAAGCTCCCTCTACACTGTCCCATCAAACACTCCCAGGGCAGCTACAGCACGGGTTAGATACAGAGTAAAGCTCCCTCTACACTGTCCCATCAAACACTCCCAGGGCAGGTACAGTACGGGTTAGATACAGAGTAAAGCTCCTCTACACTGTCCCATCAAACACTCCCAGGGCAGGTACAGCACAGGTTAGATACAGAGTAAAGCTCCCTCTACACTGTCCCATCAAACACTCCCAGGCCAGGTACAGCACGGGTTAGATACAGAGTAAAGCTCCCTCTACACTGTCCCATCAAACACTCCCAGGGCAGGTACAGCACGGGTTAGATACAGAGTAAAGCTCCCTCTACACTGTCCCATCAAACACTCCCAGGACAGGTACAGCACGGGTTAGATACAGAGTAAAGCTCCCTCTACACTGTCCCATCAAACACTCCCAGGGCAGGTACAGCACGGGTTAGATACAGAGTAAAGCTCCCTCTACACTGTCCCATCAAACACTCCCAGGGCAGGTACAGCACGGGTTAGATACAGAGTAAAGCTCCCTCTACACTGTCCCATCAAACACTCCCAGGGCAGGTACAGCACGGGTTAGATACAGAGTAAAGCTCCCTCTACACTGTCCCATCAAACACTCCCAGGGCAGGTACAGCACGGGTTAGATACAGAGTAAAGCTCCCTCTACACTGTCCCATCAAACACTCCCAGGGCAGGTACAGCACGGGTTAGATACAGAGTAAAGCTCCCTCTACACTGTCCCATCAAACACTCCCAGGGCAGGTACAGCACGGGTTAGATACAGAGTAAAGCTCCCTCTACACTGTCCCATCAAACACTCCCAGGGCAGGTACAGCACGGGTTAGATACAGAGTAAAGCTCCCTCTACACTGTCCCATCAAACACTCCCAGGGCAGGTACAGCACGGGTTAGATACAGAGTAAAGCTCCCTCTACACTGTCCCATCAAACACTCCCAGGGCAGGTACAGCACGGGTTAGATACAGAGTAAAGCTCCCTCTACACTGTCCCATCAAACACTCCCAGGGCAGGTACAGCACGGGTTAGATACAGAGTAAAGCTCCCTCTACACTGTCCCATCAAACACTCCCAGGGCAGGTACAGCACGGGTTAGATACAGAGTAAAGCTCCCTCTACACTGTCCCATCAAACACTCCCAGGGCAGGTACAGCACGGGTTAGATACAGAGTAAAGCTCCCTCTACACTGTCCCATCAAACACTCCCAGGGCAGGTACAGCACGGGTTAGATACAGAGTAAAGCTCCCTCTACACTGTCCCATCAAACACTGAGAGGTCGCACAACACCAGGTTATAGTCCAACAGTTTTATTTGAAATCACAAGCTTTCGGAGCTATCGCTCCTTCCTCAGGTGAAGTAAATTGGATACAGAATCGCCAGAGCATATATAGATGGAAAAAAAAGCATGTGTACTTTACAATTGCAGACCAATAAATTAAATCATCCTGACTATCTGCCGAGGTGTGATAAAGTTAATTAAGTCAGCCAGGAAGGTACCACATCAAAAGACATAGCAAGATACAACTGAGACAATGAGGTGTAGTCGCAGGGGTTCCAACGTGTCAAAAGCTGCCGTCTGTATGTAAAACGAAAAGCTTTAAAAAAAAATTACTTTTTTACTGGGAAAATTTTTACTTTTTTACTGGGAATCACATCTGTGAACAAGCTAACGACGACTCGAGTCCGGATCACGTCATGTATCGTGACATAAACCCAAGATCCCGATTGAGACCGTCTTCATGAGTGCGGAACTTGGCTATCAGTTTCTGCTCGATGATTTTGCGTTGTCGTGTGTTTCTAAGGTTGCCTTGGAGAACGCTTACCCGCAGATCCGAGGCTGAATGTCCTTGACTGCTGAAGTGTTCCCCGACTGGGAGGTAACAATCCTGCCTGGCGATTGTTGCGCGGTGCTCGTTCATACGTTGTCTCAGTGTCTGCATGGTCTCGCCGATGTACCATGCCGCGGTGCATTCTTTCCTGCAACGTATGAGGTAGACAACGTTGGCCGAGTCACATGAGTATGTACCATGTACCTGGTGGGTAGTGTCCTCACGTGTGATGGTGGTATCTGTGTTGATGATCTGGCATGTCTTGCAGAGTTTGCCATGGCAGGGTTGTGTGGTGTCGTGGTCGCTGTTATCCTGAAAGCTGGGTAATTTGCTGCGAACGATGGTACTTCTGAGGTTAGGCGGCTGTTTGAAGGCAAGTAGTGGAGGCGTGGGGATGGCCTTAGCGAGGTGTTTGTCGTCATCGATGACATGTTGAAGGCTGCGAAGAACATGTCGTAGTTTCTCCGCTCCGGGGAAGTACTGGACGACGTAGGGTACCCTGTTGGTTGTGTCCCGTGTTTGCCTTCTGAGGAGGTCTATGCGATTTTTCGCTGTGGCCCGTCGGAACTGTCGA
Organism: Squalus acanthias; assembly: GCA_030390025.1. Taxonomy (NCBI): domain Eukaryota; kingdom Metazoa; phylum Chordata; class Chondrichthyes; order Squaliformes; family Squalidae; genus Squalus; species Squalus acanthias. The sequence continues at coordinate 1,092,916 of JASTWF010000103.1, forward strand.
TCGATGAGTCGAGCGTCATATCCCGTTCTTACGAGGGCGTTTTTCAGCGTCCGTAGGTGTCCATCGCGTTCCTCCTCGTCTGAGCAGATCCTGTGTATTCGCAGGGCTTGTCCATAGGGGATGGCTTCTTTAACATGGTTAGGGTGGAAGCTGGAGAAGTGGAGCATCGTGAGGTTGTCCGTGGGCTTGCGGTAGAGTGAAGTGCTGAGGTGTCCGTCTTTGATGGAGATTCGTGTGTCCAGGAATGAGACCGATTCTGAGGAGTAGTCCATGGTGAGTTTGATGGTGGGATGGAACTTGTTTATGTTATCGTGTAGTCTTTTCAGTGATCCTTCGCCATGGGTCCAAAGGAAGAAAATGTCGTCGATGTATCTGGTGTACAGCGTTGGCTGGAGGTCCTGTGCAGCGAAGAAGTCTTGCTCGAACTTGTGCATGAAGATGTTGGCGTATTGGGGTGCGAATTTGGTCCCCATGGCTGTTCCGTGTGTTTGGGTAAAAAAATGGTTGTCGAAGGTGAAGACATTGTGGTCAAGGATGAAGCGGATGAGTTGTAGGATGGCGTCTGGAGATTGGCTGTTGTTGATGTTGAGTACTGAGGCTGTTGCAGCGATGCCGTCATCGTGGGGGATACTGGTGTAGAGTGCCGATACGTCCATCGTGGCAAGGAGTGTTCCTGGTTCAACTGGTCCGTGGGTGCTGAGTTTCTGTAAGAAGTCTGTAGTGTCGCGACAGAAGCTGGGGGTTCCCTGTACGATGGGTTTCAGAATGCCCTCGACGTATCCAGAGAGGTTCTCACACAGGGTTCCATTGCCTGATACGATAGGACGTCCGGGTGTGTTGGCTTTGTGTATCTTTGGGAGGCAGTAGAAGTCTCCCACGCGGGGAGTACGTGGGATGAGAGCGCGTAGGATGTTTTGAAGGTCTGGATCGAAGGTCTTGATCAGTCTATTGAGTTGGCGGGTGTGTTCTTTGGTCGGATCTGCGGGTAGCTGTCTGTAGTGTTCCTGGTTGTCCAGTTGTCGGTATGCTTCTTTACAATAGTCCGTTCTGTTCTGTATGACGATGGCTCCTCCTTTGTCCGCTGGTTTGATGACAATGTTGCGGTTGGTCTTGAGAGCGTGGATGGCGTTGCGTTGTGCTCGGGTGACATTCTGGACTGTCTTGTGAGTGCGGCTGATGAATCTGGCGTTGATGCATTTCCTGACAGCTTGAGCATACATGTCAAGCTTGGGGCAGCGACCCTCCGGAGGGGTCCAGTTTGACTCTTTTTTCTTCGGTTGCTGCACTGCGAGTCCCTCTGTCTGCTGTTCTGGATCATTGATTGTCTCATTGGGTTTGTTGCTGACATCTTGGGATTTGTGGAAGTATTCCCGGAGCCTCATTCTCCTGATGAATTCCTCCGTGTCTGCCGCGAGACCGATGGGGTCCATTTTGGTGGTTGGGCAGAACTTGAGCCCTAGGGCGAGAACTTCGATTTCGTCTGGTTGAAGGGTATGGTCGGACAAGTTGACGATGGACTTCCCTGTGGTTGCAGCCGTGGTACCGGGGGAGGCTTGGTTGCTGCTGGTGGTGATGCCGAGTTTCTCAAGCTTCCTGTTCTTGATGCGCATGTAGGCAGCGTAGTTCCGTTGCCTCGTCTGTTTGGTGGTGTCTCGTAACTGGTCTGCTGTGTCCTGAGCACAGGCTGAGAGCATGGACTCTATCTTGGTTTCGAGGTTGTGGCGTTTGCTGTAGAGCTGGTGTACGAGATGGTTGAGGAGTGTGCGAGAGGTACGACGGCAGAGTCTCTCAGCGTAGTCTGTGTTGTATGTCGACTTGAGTGGGTTCGTGATCTGTAGTCCTTTCGGGATCTTGTCTGCTTTCTTGCATCTCTGTAGATACTTGATGTCGGTGTCGATATGCGCGATCTTCTTGGCGATTCTCTCCACTTTGAGCCGGCAGTTTGTGGTGTCGATAGTGGTCATGATGCGGAGATGCCGGTGTTGGACTGGGGTGGACAAAATTGAGAGGTCGCACAACACCAGGTTATAGTCCAACAGTTTTATTTGAAATCACAAGCTTTCGGAGCTATCGCTCCTTCCTCAGGTGAAGTAAATTGGATACAGAATCGCCAGAGCATATATAGATGGAAAAAAAAGCATGTGTACTTTACAATTGCAGACCAATAAATTTCCATCAAACACTTCCAGGGCTGGTACAGCATGGGTTAGATACAGAGTAAAGCTCCATCTACACTGTCCCATCAAACACTCTCAGGGCTGGTACAGCATGGGTTAGATACAGGGTAAAGCTCCCTGTACACAGTCACATCAAACACTTCCAGGGCAGGTACAGCACGGGTTAGATACAGAGTAAAGCTCCCTTTACACTAACCCATCAAACACTCCCAGGGCAGGTACAGCACGGGTTAGATACAGAGTAATGCTCCCTCTACACTGTCCCATCAAACACTCCCAGGGCAGGTGCAGCACGGGTTAGATACAGAGTAAAGCTCCCTCTACACTGTCCCATCAAACACTCCCAGGGCAGGTACAGCACGGGTTAGATACAGAGTAAAGCTCCCTCTACACTGTCCCATCAAACACTCCCAGGGCAGGTACAGCACGGGGTTAGATACAGAGTAAAGCTCCCTCTACACTGTCCCATCAAACATTCCCAGGGCAGGTACAGCACGGGTTAGATACAGGATAATGCTCCCTCTACACTGTCCCATCAAACACTCCCAGGGCAGGTACAGCACGGTTTAGATAGAGAGTAAAGCTTCATCTACACTGTCCCACCAACCAGCCAGGGCAGGTACAGCGCGGGTGAGATACAGAGTAAAGCTGCCTCGACACTGTCCCACCAAACATTCCCAGGGCAGGTACAGCGCGGGTGAGATACAGAGTAAAGCTGCCTCGACACTGTCCCATCAAACACTCCCAGGGCAAAAATGAGAAGTCACACAACACCAGGTTATAGTCCAACAGATTTATTTAAAATTACAAGCTTTCGGAGCTGTCGCCACTTCCTCAGCTAAGTTACAATGAGTGAATCTACAATATTTCACAGTATTTAAACACAGAAACTGCTGAGATACAATCTTTCAGGGAAGGTGTCCTTACATCAAAGACACACCAAGAGCACAGCCAAGACAATTGACACTCCCAGGGCAGGAACAGCACGGGTTAGAAACTGGGTAAATCTCCCTCTACACTGTCCCATCAAGCACTCCCACGGCAAGTACAGCACGGGTTAGATACAGAGCAAAGCTCCCTCGACACTGTCCCATCAAACACTCTCAGGGCTGGTACAGCACGGGTTAGATACGGGGTAAAGCTCCCTGTACACAGTCACATCAAACACTCCCAGGGCAGGTACAGCACGGGTTAGATAGAGAGTAAAGCTCCCTCTACACTGTCCCATCAAACACTCCCAGGGCACGTACCGCACGGGTTAGATACAAGGTAAAGCTCCCTCTACACTGTCCCATCAAACACTCCCAGGGCAGCTACAGCATGGGTTAGATACAAGGTAAAGCTCCCTGTACACAGTCACATCAAACACTCCCAGGGCAGGTACAGTACGGGTTAGATGGAGAGTAAAGCTTCATCTACACTGTCCCACCGACCAGCCCAGGGCAGGTACAGCACAGGTTAGATACAGAGTAAAGCTCCCTCTACACTGTCACATCAAACACTCCCACGCCAGGTACAGCACGGGATGGATACAGGGTAATGCTCCCTCTACACTGTCCCATCAAACATTCCCAGGGCAGGTACAGCATGGGTTAGATACAAGGTAAAGCTCCCTCTACACTGTCCCATCAAACACTCCCAGGACAGGTACAGCACGGGTTAGATACAGAGTAAAGCTCCCTCTACACTTTCCAATCAAACACTCCCAGGGCAGGTACAGCACGGGTTAGATACAGAGTAAAGCTCCCTCTACACTGTCCCATCAAACACTCCCAGGGCAGGTACAACACGGGCTAGATACAGAGTAAAGTTCACTCTACACTGTCCCATCAAACATTCCCAGGGCAGGTACAGCACGGGTTAGATACCGAGTAAAGCTCCCTCTACACTGTCCCATCAAACATTCCCAGGGCAGGTACAGCATGGGTTAGATACAGAGTAAAGCTCCCTCTACACTGTGCCATCAAAGACTCCCAGGGTAGGTACAGCACGGCTTAGATACAGAGTAAAGCTCCCTCTACACTGTCCCACCAAACAGCCCAAGGCAGGTACAGCACGGGTTAGATACAGGGTAAAGCTCCCTCTACACTGTCCCATCAAACACTCCCAGGGCAGGTACAGCACGGGTTAGATACAGAGTAAAGTTCCCTCTACACTGTCCCATCAAACACTCCCAGGACAGGTACAGCACGGGTTAAATACAGGGTAAAGCTCCCTCGACACAGTCACATCAAACACTCCCAGGGCAGGTACAGCATGGGTTAGATACAGAGTAATGCTCCCTCCACACTGTCCCATCAAACACTCCCAGGGCAGGTACAGCACGGGTTAGATGCAGGGTAAACCTCCCTATAATCTTTCCCATGAAACACTCACAGTGCAAGTACAGCACGGGTAAGATACAGAGTAAAGCTTCCTCTACACTGTGCCATCAAAGACTCCCAGGGTAGGTACAGCATGGGTTTGATACAGAGTAAAGCTCCCTTTACACTGTCCCATCAAACACTCCCAGGACAGGTACAGCACGGGTTAGATACAGGGTAAAGCTCCCTCTCCACTGTCCCATCAAACACTGAGAGGTCGCACAACACCAGGTTATAGTCCAACAGTTTTATTTGAAATCACAAGCTTTCGGAGCTATCGCTCCTTCCTCAGGTGAAGTAAATTGGATACAGAATCGCCAGAGCATATATAGATGGAAAAAAAAGCATGTGTACTTTACAATTGCAGACCAATAAATTAAATCATCCTGACTATCTGCCGAGGTGTGATAAAGTTAATTAAGTCAGCCAGGAAGGTACCACATCAAAAGACATAGCAAGATACAACTGAGACAATGAGGTGTAGTCGCAGGGGTTCCAACGTGTCAAAAGCTGCCGTCTGTATGTAAAACGAAAAGCTTTAAAAAAAAATTACTTTTTTACTGGGAAAATTTTTACTTTTTTACTGGGAATCACATCTGTGAACAAGCTAACGACGACTCGAGTCCGGATCACGTCATGTATCGTGACATAAACCCAAGATCCCGATTGAGACCGTCTTCATGAGTGCGGAACTTGGCTATCAGTTTCTGCTCGATGATTTTGCGTTGTCGTGTGTTTCTAAGGTTGCCTTGGAGAACGCTTACCCGCAGATCCGAGGCTGAATGTCCTTGACTGCTGAAGTGTTCCCCGACTGGGAGGTAACAATCCTGCCTGGCGATTGTTGCGCGGTGCTCGTTCATACGTTGTCTCAGTGTCTGCATGGTCTCGCCGATGTACCATGCCGCGGTGCATTCTTTCCTGCAACGTATGAGGTAGACAACGTTGGCCGAGTCACATGAGTATGTACCATGTACCTGGTGGGTAGTGTCCTCACGTGTGATGGTGGTATCTGTGTTGATGATCTGGCATGTCTTGCAGAGTTTGCCATGGCAGGGTTGTGTGGTGTCGTGGTCGCTGTTATCCTGAAAGCTGGGTAATTTGCTGCGAACGATGGTACTTCTGAGGTTAGGCGGCTGTTTGAAGGCAAGTAGTGGAGGTGTGGGGATGGCCTTAGCGAGGTGTTTGTCGTCATCGATGACATGTTGAAGGCTGCGAAGAACATGTCGTAGTTTCTCCGCTCCGGGGAAGTACTGGACGACGTAGGGTACCCTGTTGGTTGTGTCCCGTGTTTGCCTTCTGAGGAGGTCTATGCGATTTTTCGCTGTGGCCCGTCGGAACTGTCGATCAATGAGTCGAGCGTCATATCCCGTTCTTACGAGGGCGTTTTTCAGCGTCCGTAGGTGTCCATCGCGTTCCTCCTCGTCTGAGCAGATCCTGTGTATTCGCAGGGCTTGTCCATAGGGGATGGCTTCTTTAACATGGTTAGGGTGGAAGCTGGAGAAGTGGAGCATCGTGAGGTTGTCCGTGGGCTTGCGGTAGAGTGAAGTGCTGAGGTGTCCGTCTTTGATGGAGATTCGTGTGTCCAGGAATGAGACCGATTCTGAGGAGTAGTCCATGGTGAGTTTGATGGTGGGATGGAACTTGTTTATGTTATCGTGTAGTCTTTTCAGTGATCCTTCGCCATGGGTCCAAAGGAAGAAAATGTCGTCGATGTATCTGGTGTACAGCGTTGGCTGGAGGTCCTGTGCAGCGAAGAAGTCTTGCTCGAACTTGTGCATGAAGATGTTGGCGTATTGGGGTGCGAATTTGGTCCCCATGGCTGTTCCGTGTGTTTGGGTAAAAAAATGGTTGTCGAAGGTGAAGACATTGTGGTCAAGGATGAAGCGGATGAGTTGTAGGATGGCGTCTGGAGATTGGCTGTTGTTGATGTTGAGTACTGAGGCTGTTGCAGCGATGCCGTCATCGTGGGGGATACTGGTGTAGAGTGCCGATACGTCCATCGTGGCAAGGAGTGTTCCTGGTTCAACTGGTCCGTGGGTGCTGAGTTTCTGTAAGAAGTCTGTAGTGTCGCGACAGAAGCTGGGGGTTCCCTGTACGATGGGTTTCAGAATGCCCTCGACGTATCCAGAGAGGTTCTCACACAGGGTTCCATTGCCTGATACGATAGGACGTCCGGGTGTGTTGGCTTTGTGTATCTTTGGGAGGCAGTAGAAGTCTCCCACGCGGGGAGTACGTGGGATGAGAGCGCGTAGGATGTTTTGAAGGTCTGGATCGAAGGTCTTGATCAGTCTATTGAGTTGGCAGGGTGTGTTCTTTGGTCGGATCTGCGGGTAGCTGTCTGTAGTGTTCCTGGTTGTCCAGTTGTCGGTATGCTTCTTTACAATAGTCCGTTCTGTTCTGTATGACGATGGCTCCTCCTTTGTCCGCTGGTTTGATGACAATGTTGCGGTTGGTCTTGAGAGCGTGGATGGCGTTGCGTTGTGCTCGGGTGACATTCTGGACTGTCTTGTGAGTGCGGCTGATGAATCTGGCGTTGATGCATTTCCTGACAGCTTGAGCATACATGTCAAGCTTGGGGCAGCGACCCTCCGGAGGGGTCCAGTTTGACTCTTTTTTCTTCGGTTGCTGCACTGCGAGTCCCTCTGTCTGCTGTTCTGGATCATTGATTGTCTCATTGGGTTTGTTGCTGACATCTTGGGATTTGTGGAAGTATTCCCGGAGCCTCATTCTCCTGATGAATTCCTCCGTGTCTGCCGCGAGACCGATGGGGTCCATTTTGGTGGTTGGGCAGAACTTGAGCCCTAGGGCGAGAACTTCGATTTCGTCTGGTTGAAGGGTATGGTCGGACAAGTTGACGATGGACTTCCCTGTGGTTGCAGCCGTGGTACCGGGGGAGGCTTGGTTGCTGCTGGTGGTGATGCCGAGTTTCTCAAGCTTCCTGTTCTTGATGCGCATGTAGGCAGCGTAGTTCCGTTGCCTCGTCTGTTTGGTGGTGTCTCGTAACTGGTCTGCTGTGTCCTGAGCACAGGCTGAGAGCATGGACTCTATCTTGGTTTCGAGGTTGTGGCGTTTGCTGTAGAGCTGGTGTACGAGATGGTTGAGGAGTGTGCGAGAGGTACGACGGCAGAGTCTCTCAGCGTAGTCTGTGTTGTATGTCGACTTGAGTGGGTTCGTGATCTGTAGTCCTTTCGGGATCTTGTCTGCTTTCTTGCATCTCTGTAGATACTTGATGTCGGTGTCGATATGCGCGATCTTCTTGGCGATTCTCTCCACTTTGAGCCGGCAGTTTGTGGTGTCGATAGTGGTCATGATGCGGAGATGCCGGTGTTGGACTGGGGTGGACAAAATTGAGAGGTCGCACAACACCAGGTTATAGTCCAACAGTTTTATTTGAAATCACAAGCTTTCGGAGCTATCGCTCCTTCCTCAGGTGAAGTAAATTGGATACAGAATCGCCAGAGCATATATAGATGGAAAAAAAAGCATGTGTACTTTACAATTGCAGACCAATAAATTAAATCATCCTGACTATCTGCCGAGGTGTGATAAAGTTAATTAAGTCAGCCAGGAAGGTACCACATCAAAAGACATAGCAAGATACAACTGAGACAATGAGGTGTAGTCGCAGGGGTTCCAACGTGTCAAAAGCTGCCGTCTGTATGTAAAACGAAAAGCTTTAAAAAAAAATTACTTTTTTACTGGGAAAATTTTTACTTTTTTACTGGGAATCACATCTGTGAACAAGCTAACGACGACTCGAGTCCGGATCACGTCATGTATCGTGACATAAACCCAAGATCCCGATTGAGACCGTCTTCATGAGTGCGGAACTTGGCTATCAGTTTCTGCTCGATGATTTTGCGTTGTCGTGTGTTTCTAAGGTTGCCTTGGAGAACGCTTACCCGCAGATCCGAGGCTGAATGTCCTTGACTGCTGAAGTGTTCCCCGACTGGGAGGTAACAATCCTGCCTGGCGATTGTTGCGCGGTGCTCGTTCATACGTTGTCTCAGTGTCTGCATGGTCTCGCCGATGTACCATGCCGCGGTGCATTCTTTCCTGCAACGTATGAGGTAGACAACGTTGGCCGAGTCACATGAGTATGTACCATGTACCTGGTGGGTAGTGTCCTCACGTGTGATGGTGGTATCTGTGTTGATGATCTGGCATGTCTTGCAGAGTTTGCCATGGCAGGGTTGTGTGGTGTCGTGGTCGCTGTTATCCTGAAAGCTGGGTAATTTGCTGCGAACGATGGTACTTCTGAGGTTAGGCGGCTGTTTGAAGGCAAGTAGTGGAGGTGTGGGGATGGCCTTAGCGAGGTGTTTGTCGTCATCGATGACATGTTGAAGGCTGCGAAGAACATGTCGTAGTTTCTCCGCTCCGGGGAAGTACTGGACGACGTAGGGTACCCTGTTGGTTGTGTCCCGTGTTTGCCTTCTGAGGAGTGTGTGTACATGTGTACTTTACAATTGCAGACCAATAAATTTCCATCAAACACTTCCAGGGCTGGTACAGCATGGGTTAGATACAGAGTAAAGCTCCATCTACACTGTCCCATCAAACACTCTCAGGGCTGGTACAGCATGGGTTAGATACAGGGTAAAGCTCCCTGTACACAGTCACATCAAACACTTCCAGGGCAGGTACAGCACGGGTTAGATACAGAGTAAAGCTCCCTTTACACTAACCCATCAAACACTCCCAGGGCAGGTACAGCACGGGTTAGATACAGAGTAATGCTCCCTCTACACTGTCCCATCAAACACTCCCAGGGCAGGTGCAGCACGGGTTAGATACAGAGTAAAGCTCCCTCTACACTGTCCCATCAAACACTCCCAGGGCAGGTACAGCACGGGTTAGATACAGAGTAAAGCTCCCTCTACACTGTCCCATCAAACACTCCCAGGGCAGGTACAGCACGGGGTTAGATACAGAGTAAAGCTCCCTCTACACTGTCCCATCAAACATTCCCAGGGCAGGTACAGCACGGGTTAGATACAGGATAATGCTCCCTCTACACTGTCCCATCAAACACTCCCAGGGCAGGTACAGCACGGTTTAGATAGAGAGTAAAGCTTCATCTACACTGTCCCACCAACCAGCCCAGGGCAGGTACAGCGCGGGTGAGATACAGAGTAAAGCTGCCTCGACACTGTCCCACCAAACATTCCCAGGGCAGGTACAGCGCGGGTGAGATACAGAGTAAAGCTGCCTCGACACTGTCCCATCAAACACTCCCAGGGCAAAAATGAGAAGTCACACAACACCAGGTTATAGTCCAACAGATTTATTTAAAATTACAAGCTTTCGGAGCTGTCGCCACTTCCTCAGCTAAGTTACAATGAGTGAATCTACAATATTTCACAGTATTTAAACACAGAAACTGCTGAGATACAATCTTTCAGGGAAGGTGTCCTTACATCAAAGACACACCAAGAGCACAGCCAAGACAATTGACACTCCCAGGGCAGGAACAGCACGGGTTAGAAACTGGGTAAATCTCCCTCTACACTGTCCCATCAAGCACTCCCACGGCAGGTGCAGCACGGGTTAGATACAGGGTAAAGTTCCCTCTACACTGTCCCATCAAACACTCCCAGGGCAGGTACTGCACGGGATAGATACAGAGTAAAGCTCCCTCTACACTGTCCCATCAAACACTCCCAGGGCAGGTACAGCACGGGTTAGGTACAGATTAAAGCTCCCTCACACTGTCCCATCAAACACTCCCAGGGCAGGTACAACACGGGCTAGATACAGAGTAAAGCTCCCACACACTGTCCCATCAATCACTCCCAGGGCAGGTACAGCACAGGTTAGATACAGGGTAAAGCTCCCACTACACAGTCCCATCAAACACTCCCAGGGCAGAAACAGCATGGGTTAGATACAGAGTAAAGCTCCATCTACACTGTCCCACCAAACAGCCCAGGGCAGATTCAGCATGGGTTAGATACAGAGTAAAGCTCCCTCTAATCTTTCCCATCAAACACTCCCAGGGCAGGTACAGCACAGGAGAGATACAGAGTAAAGCTGCCTCTACACAGTCTCATCAAACACTCCCAGGGCAGGTACAGCACGGGTTAGATACAGAGTAAAGCTCCCTCTACACTTTCACATCAAACACTCCCAGGGCAGGTCCAGCACGGGTTAGATACACGGTAAAGCTCCCTCTACACTGTCCCATCAAACACTTCCAGGGCAGGCACAGTACGGGTTGGATACAGAGTAAAGCTCCCTCTACATTGTACCATCAAATGCTCCCAGGTCAGGTACAGCACTGGTTAGATACACAGTAAAACTCCCTCTGCACTGTCCCATCAAACACTCCCAGGGCAGGCACAGTACGGGTTAGATACAGAGTAAAGCTTCCTCTGCACTGTCGCATCAAACACTCCCGGGGCAAGTACAGCACGGGTTAGATACTCAGTAAAACTCCCTCTACACTGTCCCATCAATCGCTCCCTGGGCAGGTACAGCATGGGTTAGATACACGGTAAAACTCCCTCTACACTGTCCCATCAAACACTCCCAGGGCAGGTACAGCATGGGTTAGATACAGAGTAAAGCTCCCTCTACTCTGTCCCATCAAACATTCCCAGGGCAGGTACAGCACGGGTTAGATACAGAGTAAAGCTCCCTCTACACTGTCCCATCAAACACTCCCAGGACAGCTACAGCAGGGGTTCGATACACAGTAAAACTCAGGGCCTGATAATTTACATCCTAGGGTACTTAAGGAAGTGGCCCTAGAAATAGTCGATGCATTGCTGATCATCTTCCAACATTCGATGGAATCTGGAACTGTACCCATGGATTGGAGGGTAGCTAATGCTACCCCACTATTCAAAAAGGGTGGTAGAGAGAAAGCGGGGAATTACAGACCGGTAAGTCTGACATCGGTAGTGGAGAAAATGCTAGAGTCCATTATAAAGGATGTAATAGCTGAGCACTTGAAAAACAGTGACAGGATCGGACAAAGTCAACATGGATTTACAAAAGGTAAATCGTGCTTGACTAATCTACTGGACTTTTTTGAGGATGTAACTGGGAAAATAGATAAGGGAGAACCAGTAGATGTTGTGTATTTGGACTTTCAGAAGGCTTTCGATAAGGTCCCGCATAAGAGATTAGCGTGTAAAGTTAAGGCACATGGGATTGGGGGCAAGGTATTGACTTGGATAGAGAACTGGTTGGTGGACAGAAAGCAGAGAGTAGAAATTAATGGGTCTTTTTCCGAGTGGCGGGCAGTGACTAGTGGGGTACCGCAGGGTTCGGTCCTTGGACCCCATCTATTCACAATATACATTAATGATCTAGATAAGGGAACTAAATGTAATATCTCCAAGTTTGCAGATGACACAAAGCTGGGTGGGCGTGTGTGCTCTGAGGAGGATACTGAGAAACTCCAGGATGATTTGGACAGGTTGGGTGAGTGGGCAGAAGCGTGGCAGATGCAATATAACGTGGATAAATGCGAGGTTATCCACTTTGGTGTCAAAAACAGAAAGGCAGACTATTATCTGAATGGCAATAGATTGGGAGAAGGGGAAATGCAACAAGACCTGGGTGTCCTTGTGCACCAGTCGCTGAAGGTAAGCATGCAGGTGCAGCAGGTGGTGAAGAAGGCAAATGGTATGTTGGCCTTCATAGCGAAAGGGTTTGAGTATAGTAACAGGGATGTCCTGCTGCAGTTGTACAGGGCCTTGGTGAGACCACACCTTGAGTACTGTGTGCAGTTTTGGTCGCCTTATCTGAGGAAGGAAGTTCTTGCCATGGAAGGAGTTCAGCGAAGATTCACAAGGCTGATACTTGGGTTGGCAGGAATGACATATGAGGAGAGATTGGGTCGATTGGGCTTATACTCGCTGGAGTATAGAAGAATGAGAGGGGATCTCATCGAAACATATAAAATTCTGACAGGTCTGGACAAACTAGATGCAGGAAGAATGTTCCCGATGGTCGGAGAGTCCAGAACCAGGGGTCATAATCTAAGGATAAGGGGTAAGCCATTTAGGACAGAAATGAGGAAGAATTTCTTCACCCAGAGAGTGGTGAACCTGTGGAATTCACTACCACAGAAGGTAGTTGAGGCCAAGTCATTAAATATATTCAAGAATGAATTAGATATATTTCTTAAAGCTAAAGGTATCAAGGGATATGGGGAGAAGGCAGGTACAGGGTACTGAGTTTGGATGATCAGCCATGATCTCATCGAATGGCGGAGCAGGCTCGAGGGGCCGAATGGCCTACTCCTGCTCCTATCTTCTATGTTTCTATGTTTCCTTCTACACTGTCCCACCAAACATTCCCAGGACAGGTACAGCATGGGTTAGATACAGAGTAAAGCTGCCTCGACACTGTCCCATCAAACACTCCCAGGGCAACTACAGCAAGGGTTAGATACAGAGTAACGCTCCCTCTACACTGTCCCATCAAACACTCCCAGGGCAGGTACAGCACGGGTTAGACACAGGGTAAAGCTCCCTCTACACTGCCCCATCAAACACTCCCAGGGCAGGTACAGCAAGGGTTCGATACAGAGTAAAGCTCCCTTAAACACTGTCCCATCAAACACTCCCAGGGCAGGTACAGCACGGGTTAGATACAGGGTAAAGCTCCCTCTACACTGTCCCATCAAACACCTCCAGGGCAGGTACAGCAAGGGTTCGATACAGTGTAAAGCTCCCTCTACACTGTCCCATCAAACACTCCCAGGGCAGTAACAGCACGGGTTAGATACAGAGTAAAGCTACCTCTACACTGTCCCATCAAACATTCCCAGAGCAGGTACAGTAGGGGCTCGATACAAAGTAAAGCTCCTTCTACACTGTCCCATCAAACACTCCCAGGGCAGGTACAGCACGGGTTACATACAGAGTAATGCTGCCTCTACACTGTCCCATCAAACACCCCCAGGACAGGTACAGCACGGGTTAGATACAGAGTAAAGCTACCTCTACACTGTCCCATCAAACACTCCCAGGGCTGGTACAGCACGGGTTAGATACAGAGTAAAGCACCCACTACACTGTCCCATCAAACACTCCCAAAGCAGGAACAGCATGGGTGAGATACAGGGTAAACTTCCCTCTGCACTGTCGCATCAAACACTCCCAGGGCTGGTACAGCACGGGTTAGATACAGGGTAAAGCTCCCTCTACATTGTGCCATCAAACACTCCCAAGGCAGGTCCAGCATTAGTTTGATACACAGTAAACCTCCCTCTACACTGTCCCACCAAACACTCCCAGGGCAAGTACAGCATGGGTTAGATACAGAGTAAAGCTCCCTCTACACTGTCCCATCAAACACTCCCGGGGCAGGTACAGCACGGGTTTGATACACAGTAAAGCTCCCTCTACACTGTCCCATCAAACACTCCCAGGGCAGGTAAAGCACGGGTTAGTTACAGAGTAAAGCTCCCACTACACTGTCCCATCAAACACTCCCAGGGCAAGTACAGCACAGGTTAGATACAGAGTAAAGCTACCTCTACACAGTCACATCAAACACTCCCAGGGCAGGTCCAGCACGGGTTAGATACACAGTAAAGAGTGTGTGTGTGATAGTGAGAGTGTTAGTGTGAGTGAGAGTGTGTGTGTGTGTGATTGTGTGTGTGAGTGTGTGTGTTTATGTGTGTATGTGAGTGTGTTTGTGTGTGTCTGTGTGAGTGTGTGTGTGTCTGTGTGAGTTTGTGTGAGTGTGAGTGCGTGTGTGTTTGTGTGAGTGTGCGTGTGTGTTAGTGTGAGTGTGTTTGTGAGTGTGTGTGTGAGTGTGTGTGTGTGTGAGAGTGTTTGTGAGTGTGTGTATGTATGTGTGTGTGAGAGTGTGTGTGTGAGTGTGTGTGTGTTAGTGTGAGTGTGTGTGTCTGAGTGTGTGTGTGTCTGAGTGTGTGTCTGTGTGAGTGTGTGTGTGTCTGTGTGATTGTGTGTGAGTGTGAGTGCGTGTGTGTTTGTGTGAGTGTGCGTGTGTGTTAGTGTGTGTGTGTGTGTTTCTGAGTGTGTGTGAGTGTGTGTGAATGTGTGTTAGTATGAGTGTGTGTGAGTGTGTGAGTGAGTGCGTGTGCGAGTGTGTGTGTGAGTGCGTGAGTGTTAGTGTGAGTGTGTATCTGTGTCTGAGTGAGTGTGTGTATGTGAGTGTATGTGTGAGTGCGTGAATGCGTGTGTGTGTGTGTGTGAGTGTGTGTGAGTGTGTGTGTGTGAGTGTGTGTGTGAGTGAGTGTGTGTGTGTGTGTGAGAGTGAGTGTGTGTGTGTGAATGTGTGTGTGAGAGTGTGTGTGAGTGAGTGTGTAAGAGTGTGAGTGTGTGTGTGTGTATGAGTGAGTGTGTGAGTGTGTGTGTAAGTGTGTGTGTGAGAGTGTGTGTGTGTAAGTGTGTGTGTGAGTGTGTGTGTGAGAGTGTGTGTGTGTGAGAGTGTGTGTGAGAGTGTGTGTGAGTGTGTGAGTCTGTGTGTGACAGTGTGAGTCTGTGTGTGTGAGAGTGTGTGAGTCTGTGTGTGACAGTGTGAGTCTGTGTGTGTGAGAGTGTGTGTGAGTGTGTGTGTGAGTCTTTGTGTGACAGTGTGAGTCTGTGGGTGTGAGTGTGTGTGTGAGTGTGTGAGAGTGAGTGTGTGTGTGAGTGTGTGAGTGTGTAAGAGTGTGTGTGTGTGTGTGAGTGTGTAAGAGTGTGTGTGTGAGAGTGAGTGTGTGTGTGAGAGTGTGTGTGTGTGTGTGTGTGAGTGTGTAAGAGTGTGTGTGTGTGAGTGTGTGTGTGAGTGTGTGTGTGTGTGTGTGAGTGTGTGTGTAAGTCTGTGTGTGTGTGAGTGTGTGTGTGTGTGAGTGTGAGTGTGTGTGTAAGTGTGTGAGTCTGTGTGTGTGAGTGAGTGAGTGAGTGAGTGTGTGTGTGTGTGTGTGTGTGAGAGTGTGAGAGTGTGTAAGAGTGTGAGTGTGTGTGTGTGTGTGTGAGTGTGAGTGTGAGAGTGTGAGTGTGTGTGTGTGTGTGTGTGTGTGTGAGTGTGAGTGTGTGTGAGAGTGTGTAAGAGTGTGAGTGTGTGTGTGTGTGTGAGTGAGTGTGAGAGTGTGAGTGTGTGTGTGTGTGTGTGAGAGTGTGAGTGTGTGTGAGAGTGTGTAAGAGTGTGAGTGTGTGTGTGTGTGAGTGAGTGTGAGTGTGAGAGTGTGTGTGTGTGTGTGTGTGTGAGAGTGTGAGTGTGTGTGAGAGTGTGTAAGAGTGTGAGTGTGTGTGTGTGTGTGATATCACTGACTGACCCGAGCAGGACTTCAGTTCATGGAGAGGTTGAGCAGTGGATGTCCTCTACACCGCTGGGTATTTTAATTTGTTACATCAACTTTTCTGTTTTATTTATTGTAATATAAATAACAACTTGCAGTTATACAGCGCCTTTTAAAGTACTAAAACAACCCAAGGCGTTTCACAGGAGTGTTATCAGATAATATTTGACACCGAGCCACATAAGGAGATATCAGGACAGGTGACTAAAAGCTTGGTCGAAGAGGTAGATTTTAAGGAGCATCTTAAAGGAGGAGAGAGAGGCGGAGAGGTTTAGGGAGGGGATTCCAGAGCTTAGGGCCCAGGCAGCTGAAGGCACAGCCGCCAATGGTGGAGCGATGGAAATCGGGGATGTGCAAGAGGCCAGAATTAGAGGAGCGCAGAGATCGCGGAGGGTTGTGAGGCTGGAGGAGGTTACAGAGATAGGGAGGATGAGAATTTTAAAAATCGAGGCGTTGCTGGACGGGGAGTCAATGTAGGTCAACGAACACAGTGGGTGATGGCTGAACGGGACTTGGTGTGAGTTAGGATACGGGCAGCAGAGTTTTGGAAAACCCTGAGAAAATATTGCCTATTAACAGAGAAAAGAGAGGTTAACATTTCAGGCAGTGTTCTTGGGTCGGTGTCAGAGAGGGACAGGGTCAAATCAGCAAAAGGGTGGGTGGGACGCACAGCGGGTAAAGGGCGGAGGTACAGTGTGTCAGATATTTGTACAAATGGGGTTAACAACCATCCCAGACTTTTACCGGCTTTGCCGTCTCTCTCTGGCGCGGATATAAATTACATTTCTTTTCTTCTTCAGGGGCCCCGAGACCTGCTGTGTATTTCCAGCTCTTCTTTCTGTTTTTATTTCACTGTTCCGGTGACCGCAGGCTTTTTATTTTCTTCCTTCCTTTAGATCTTGTGCTCTAAGTTTCCAGATCTGAGGCTTGTGGAACCTCTTGCGCTTCACCAAGCCACGCAGTAACTTTAATCAGTAAAAAAAAACCACCTTCTCCCAGGAGCAAAGACCTTTCACAGAGAAAGGCTGCTGAATTGCCACATCAGAGTCGAGGTGTTCAGATCACTTGACTGGCAGCCCTGCTCCTCTTAAACACAACTTGCCAAAGGGGAATCTGACTCATTCGTCGAGTGTTTAAAAAGCACAAGGTGCAGGCGCGCAAGTGTCTCTAAATGATGATTGCCATCCTCTCATCTTCTGGGGTAGCTGACAGTTCAGTCCATCAGCCTCTCTGTGTCTCTCACTCTCTGTGTCCTTAACTCTGTGTGTGTGTGTCTCTGTCTCTCACTCTGCGTCTCCCACTCTGTCTGTGTCTCTCTGTCTGTCTCACTCTGTATCCTCACTCTGTGTCTCTAACTGTGTGTGTGTCTTTCTCACTGTAAATCACTCTCTCTTGTGTGTCTCTCTGTGCCTCACTCTGTGTCTCTCGCTCTATCTGTGTGTCTCTCTGTGCCTCACTCTGTGTCTCTCGCTCTGTCTGTGTGTCTGTGCCTCACTCTGTGTCTCTCGCTCTGTCTGTGTGTCTCTCTGTGTCTCACTCTGTGTCTCTCGCTCTGTCTGTGTGTCTCTCTGTGCCTCACTCTGTGTCTCTCGCTCTGTCTGTGTGTCTCTCTGTGCCTCACTCTGTGTCTCTCGCTCTGTCTGTGTGTCTCTCTGTGCCTCACTCTGTGTCTCTCGCTCTGTCTGTGTGTCTCTCTGTGTCTCTCGCTCTGTCTGTGTGTCTCTCTGTGCCTCACTCTGTGTCTCTCGCTCTGTCTGTGTGTCGTTCTATATCGCTCACTCTTTGTGTCTTTCTATGTCTCTCACTGTGAATCTCTCACTCTTGTGTGCCTCTTACTCTATCTCTGACTCTGTGTGTGTGTGCCTTTGTGTCGCTATATCTCTGAATCTCTCTGTGTCCATTACTCTCGGCCCCTACTTGCCTCGCTGTCTCGCGTGCAGCCCGACCTCCCAGTGACAGCAGGCAGTCAGGATGGTTGTAAATACTGAGTGGGAGTCTGAAGGATTGCAGACTGTAGGGATTGTCTTTCTCGCTTTAAGTTCTCTGAAGCTGTTGCATTTCCTGGGACTGATTGACTTCGCCAGTGAAGGTAGGAACAAGCTGCAAACACAAGGCACTGCCTCATTTATCAGTGTCTAGCTTTTCCAGGTTAACCCAGTTTAAGGTACTTTAAAACTCTAAATATATCCTAATATATCCTTGTAAAAGTGACCCTCATTTCAGCTGCCGATCTCATTTATGCGTCTTTATCAAGTTATTTTGAAAAGTTTATTACAATGTATTTTCAATTGACTGCAGCCCTCCTCCGGCCCACCACTGACACTAGATTCCAGTTAGAACTTGCTGTATCGCCTGCATAGGAACAGGAGGAGGCCATTCAGCCCCTCGAGCCTGTTCCACCATTCAATCAGATCACGGCTGATCTGCATCTGAACTCCATTTACCCGCCTTGGTTCCGTAACCCTTAATACCCTTGCCTAAAAGAAACTACCAATCTGAATTTTCATTTGACCCCCAGACTTAACAGCGTTTTGGGGGGAGAGAGTTCCCGATTTCCACCACCCTTTGTGTGAAGAAGGGCTTCCTGACATCACCCCTGAACGGCCTGGCTCTAATTTTAAGGTTCTGCCCCCTTGTTCTGGACTCCCCCCACCAGAGGAAATAGTTTCTCTCTATCTACCCTATCAACTCCTTTAATCATCTTAAACACCTCGATTAGATCGCCACTTAATCTTCTAAACTCGAGGGAGTACAAACCTAGTCTGTGCAACCTGTCCTCATAATTCAACCCTTTTAGCCCCGGTATCATTCTGTTGAATCTGCGCTGTAACCCCTCCGAGGCCAATATATCCGTCCTGAGGTGCGGGGCCCAGAACACCCCTGCAAGTCTGATTGTTAGTCTGTGGGACGGGGGATTAAACAATCTGCGATGTGGGGCAATCAGCCCATCAAATGAATCTTTGGCTGCAATGATGTTCTCATGATCTTGTTGGAAGGATATTTGGCTCCCTCCAGTCAGTGTCCTGAGCCCTGGCTACTGGGCAGGGCCTCAGTTTGTTAAATATTGTTACCCATTAATGTGCGTTTTCAGGGACAGCGCCACTTGACTCTGCTTGTGGTCCATGAGCCGGCTGTGTCAGTCTGGGATCACACTGTGTCAGTCTGGGATTACACTGTGTCAGTCTGGGATCACATTGTGTCAGTCTGGGATCACACTGTGTCAGTCTGGGATCACACTGTGTCAGTCTGGGATCACACTGTGTCAGTCTGGGATTACACTGTGTCAGTCTGGAATCACACTGTGTCAGTCTGGGATCACGCTGTGTCAGTCTGGGATCACGCTGTGTCAGTCTGGGATCACACTGTGTCAGTCTGGGATCACACTGTGTCAGTCTGGGATCACACTGTGGAGAGAGAAACAGAGTTAAAGTTTTAGATCGATGACCCTTCATCAGAACTGGAAAAAGCTGGAGATGGAACAGGTTTTTAAGCAAGTGCAGGGGCAGGGAAAGGGGGAGGGGAGGAAAGAACAAAAGGGAAGGTCTGTGATAGGATGGAAGGCAGGAGAGATTAAGAGACATTAAGAGATGGTGCAAGGCAAAAGGAGACGGTAATGGGACAAGTTAAGAAACAAAAGATCACTCTAAATGAAGTGTAAATGGCAGAATGGTAGACAGCTGCCATGTGGGAGAGAGAGAAAAATAAAATAATAATAAATAAAATAAATGGAAAAAAAAGAATAGGGGCAGAGGTTATGGTCTGAAATTGTTGAACTCTATGTTGATTCCAGAAGGATGTAAAGTGCCTAATCGAAAGATGAGGTGCTGTTCCTCGAGCTTACGTTGAGCTTCCACGGAACAGTGTAAGGGGCCGAGGACGGTGAGGTCAGAGTGGGAGCGGAGCGGAGAATTAAAGTGACAGGCCACCGGGAGCTCGGGGTCCCCCTTAGGGACTGAACGGAGGTGTTCCGCAAAGCGGTCACCCAATCTGTGTTTGGTCTCCTCAATATAGAGGAGACCGCATCATGAGCAGCGAATACAGTATACTAAATTGCAAGAAGTACAAGCAAATCGCTGTTTCACCTGGAAGGAGTGCTTGGGGCCCTGGACAGTGGGAAGGGGGGAGGTAAAGGGGCAGGTGTTGCATTTCCTGCGCTTGCACGGGAAGGTGCCGGGCGAAGGGGAAGGGGTGTTGGGGGTGGTAGAGGAGTGGACCAGGGTGTCGCGGAGGGAGCAGTCCCTTCGGAATGCTGAAAGGGGAGGTGAGGGGAAGATGCGTTTGGTGGTGGGATCACGCTGGAGGTGGCGGAAATGGCGGAGGATGATCCGTTGAATGTGGAGGCTGGTGAGGTGAAAGGTGAGAACAAGGGGAACCCTATCGTGGTTCCGGGAGAGAGGGAAAGGGGTGAGAGCAGAAGTGCGGAAGATAGAACGGACACGGTCGAGGGCCGTGTCGACCACGGTAGAGGGGAATCCTCGGTTGAGGAAAAATGAAGACATGTCGGAAGCACTGGTATGGAAGGTGGCATCATCAGAGCAGATGTGGCAGAGACGGAGAAACTGGGAGAATGGAATAGAGTCCTTACAGATAGCGGGGTGGGAATAAGTGTAGTCCAGGTAGCTGTAGAAATTGGAAGAAATTTCCACCCTTCCCTCACCTTCACATGGTCCATCTCCGAATCTTCCCTTCTCTTCCTCGACTTCTCTGTCTCCATCTCTGGGGATAGGCTATTGACAAACATTCACTACAAGCCCACTGACTCCCACAGCTACCTGGACTACACTTCCTCCCACCCCGCTTCCTGTAAGGACTCAATTCCATTCTCCCAGTTTCTCCGTCTCCGTCGCATCTGCTCTGACGATGCCACCTTCCATACCAGTGCTTCCGACATGTCTTCCTTTTTCCTCAACCAAGGATTCCCCTCTACTGTGGTTGGCACGGCCCTCGACCGTGTCCATTCTATCTCCCGCACTTCTGCTCTCACCCCTTCCCCTCCCTCCCGGATCCACGATATGGTTCCCCTTGTCCTCACCTTTTACCCCACCAGCCTCCACATTCAACGGATCATCCTCCGCCATTTCCGCCACCTCCAGCGTGATCCCACCACCAAACGTATCTTCCCTTCACCTCCCCTTTCAGCATTCCGCAGGGACCGCTCCCTCCGCGACACCCTAGTCCACTCCTCTACCACCCCCAGCACCCCTTCCCCTTCGCCCGGCACCTTCCCGTGCAAGTGCAGGAGATGCAACACATGCCCTTATACCTCCCCCCTTCCCACTGTCCAGGGCCCCAAACATCCCTTCCAGGTGAAACAGCGATTTACTTGTACTTCTTGCAATTTAGTATACTGTATTCGCTGCTCATGATGCGGTCTCCTCTACATTGGGGAGACCAAACGCAGATTGGGTGACCGCTTTGCGGAACACCTCCGTTCAGTCCGTAAGGGTGACCCCGAGCTTCCGGTCGCCTGTCACTTTAATTCTCTGCTCCACTCCCACTCAGACCTCACCGTCCTCGGCCTCTTACACTGTTCTAATGAAGCTCAACGTAAGCTCGAGGAACAGCACCTCATCTTTCGATTAGGCACTTTACAGCCTTCTGGACTCAACATAGAGTTCAACAATTTCAGACCATAACCTCTGCCCCTATTCTTTTTTTTCCATTTATTTTATTTATTATTATTTTATTTTTTTCTCTCTCCCACATGGCAGCTGTCTACCATTCTGCCATTTACACTTCATCTAGAGTGATCTTTTGTTTCTTAACTTGTCCCATTACCGTCTCCTTTTGCCTTGCACCATCATCCCTTTTGTCTCTTAATCTCTCCTGCCTTCCATCCTATCACAGACCTTCCCTTTTGTTCTTTCCTGCCCCGCCCCCTCTCCCTGTCCCTACACTTGCTGAACAACCTGTTCCATCTCCAGCTTTTTCCAGTTCTGACGAAGGGTCATCGATCTGAAACGTTAACTCTGTTTCTCTCTCCACAGATGCTGCCTGACCTGCTGAGTATTTCCAGCATTTTCTGTTTTTATTTCAGATTTCCAGCATCCGCAGTATTTTGCTTTTGTATGATCACACTGTGTCAGTCTGGGATCACACTGTGTCAGTCTGGGATCACACTGTGTCAGTCTGGGATCACACTGTGTCAGTCTGGGATCACACTGTGTCAGTCTGGGATCACACTGTGTCAGTCTGGGATCACACTGTGTCTGTCTGGAATCACACTGTGTCAGTCTGGGATCACACTGTGTCAGTCTGGGATCACACTGTGTCAGTCTGGGATCACACTGTGTCAGTCTGGGATCACATTGTGTCAGTCTGGGATCACACTGTGTCAGTCTGGGATCACACTGTGTCTGTCTGGGATCACACTGTGTCAGTCTGGGATCACACTGTGTCAGTCTGGGATCACACTGTGTCAGTCTGGGATCACACTGTGTCTGTCTGGGATCACACTGTGTCAGTCTGGGATCACACTGTGTCAGTCTGGGATCACATTGTGTCAGTCTGGGATCACATTGTGTCAGTCTGGGATCACATTGTGTCAGTCTGGGATCATGCTGTGTCTGTCTGGGATCACACTGTGTCAGTCTGGGATCACGCTGTGTCAGTCTGGGATCACGCTGTGTCAGTCTATCTTATTTTGTATGGTAGTAGCAAAGCAAATCAGATGTCAATATCTAAGTCAGATATCCAGGCCAAAGCTTCCGGTGTAACAGTATGGATATCTTGTAGGTTGCCTGTGAATTTCCTCTGAGGGCAGTGCTCGATGATGTGCTCCAGGGTCTGATCAGGAGCTCCACAGTCGCATGATGGGGATGCTTTAATCTTCCATCTATGGAGAAGGTGGCAGCATCGACCATGACTGGTTCTGAGGCGGTTGGTGGTTGTCCACTGTTTGCGAGGAAGGGTTAATCCTTCAGGTTGTACTGTGGGTTCCTCGATAAGGAATCCATTCCGTATGTCACAGTTCTTCCTAACATTTCGCCATCGGTCATCAAGGCTGAGGGGAGATCGCTGAAGGGCCTCGGCGACGGTCCAAAATGGCCTTCTAGATTTGAGACGGGTTGGTGGTAGGTTGCTCAAGTCGGCCTGGATCGTGTCTTTGCTGGTGTAGCGGTTGTATTCTCGGGAGACTGCATATTCGCGGCGTAGGTGTGGTGGTGCGATGTTTGCATAGTAGAATTCAGCTGGACAGCAACGGATTTGACATGCGGACTTGATAGCCATGCCGGAGAGCAGTGCTCCGCTGTAGAGTACACCAGAGCGAGTGCTGCCGTACCGAGGGTTTGAGCGTCTGCTCCCCATGTGGATCGGCGAGTTTCTGGATCATGTTGACCCTACTCTTTAGTTTCTTCCCAAGGTTCTGGAGATCTTGTCTATATGACAGGGTGCGATCAAGCGTGACTCCTAAATAGGAGGGTTTTTGGCATGGTTTACCTCTGTGCCGCAAAAGGAGACTTTCAAAGCTTGGTTTGCTTGATGGGTGTTGAGGTGGAATGTTGAGCTGACCGTCTTTTGCGGGTTTGGCCGAAGTCGCCATCGGCGGAAGTAGGCCTCCACCCTCTGTAAATCACTGGTCAGGGTCTCTTCGGTGATGGACAGATTCATGTTTTGCGTGGCCAAGACAATGTCATCAGCGTATACGAACTTGCGGGAATCTGTTTCGGGCAGGTCACTGGTGTAAACGTTGAATAACATGGGTGTCAGGACAGAACCCTGTGGGTGTCCGTTGTTCAATGTCCTATATCTGCTGTAAGCACACTGTGTCAGTCTGGGATCACACTGTGTCAGTCTGGGATCACACTGTGTCAGTCTGGGATCACACTGTGTCAGTCTGGGATCACACTGTGTCAGTCTGGGATCACATTCTGTGTCAGTCTGGGATCACATTCTGTGTCAGTCTGGGATCACACTGTCAGTCTGGGATCACATTCTGTGTCAGTCTGGGATCACATTCTGTGTCAGTCTGGGATCACACTGTGTCAGTCTGGGATCACATTCTGTCAGTCTGGGATCACACTCTGTCAGTCTGGGATCACACTGTGTCAATCTGGGATCACACTGTGTCAATAGAATGGAAAAGGAGCAGGTAACCCTGATAATAAAGGATGGTGTAAGGACAGTAGTGAGAAAGCATCTTGGCTTGGAAGATCAGGAAGTAGAATCAGTCTGGGTGGAGATAAGAAATAACAAGGGGCAGGAAACACTGGTGGGAGTAGTTTATAGGCCCCCCAAAGAGTAGCTATGCCGTTGGACAGAGTATTATTCAACAAATAACAGGAGCCTGTAACAAACGTAATACAATAATCATGGGGGGGCGTTAATCTTCATATAGACTGGGCAAATCAAATTGGCAAAGGTGGTGTGGAGGACAAGTTCATAGAATGCATTCAAGACAGTTTCCTAAAACAGTACATCGCGGAACCAACCAGGGAACATGCTATTTTAGATCTTGTATTGTGTTATGAGACAGGGTTAATTAGAAATCTCATAATAAAGGATCCTCTGGGGAAGAGTGATCATAATATGATAGAACTTTACATTGAGTTTGAGAGTGACATATTGGGTTGGATTTTGAACTTGGAGTCGGGTTGGGGTCAGGAATCACACATTCTGGCTTGTGAACCCGCCTCCATCGAGATGTGGCCAACCCACTGTATTTTCCCTTGATTGACCTTGTTGAGCCTGCCCACTGGGCTCAGCAGGCCAATTAAGGGCCACCCGGCAACAGGTGACATCACAGACTGACATTTCATCTGTCAAGAGCTTTTGACAGATGAAATATCAGCGTTTGACAGCTCTGTGAAGCTGTCAAACACTCACAATATGATTTCTAACTTCAGTCTTTCCTTTCAGGCTGAGTTAGAAATCATTCCAGCACAGAAAATAGAAGGCTGCAGTTTTTGACAGAACCACGGCTTTCCTGCTTTCTGTGCCGGTGAGATTTCTAACTCCCGAGAACTGAAGGGCTGACACCTGCAGGAGGAAGTTAAGGTAAGTAAAACTTTTTCCAACACTTAGCACTTACCTTACACACTTACCTCTGCACACATGCACCCATCACTCACCTGCCCACCGGACATATCGACCCCTCCAACCCCTGCAGACCCACGGCCCGACCCGATAACTTGGCGTGGTTGCCACCTGTCGGGAAGCCCACACTTTTCTTTTTAAAATAGGGATTATGCAAAAAACTGTCTGTTAACTACCTGTTAACAGGCAGTTAATTGTTACTAATCCCTTCCCGCCTTGGGGAGTCGGGTCTCAGACCAGGTCGGGTACCCGCCGCCAGAGAAACTGGCATGGAGGCGGGTTGGAGTCGGGATGGGGTCGGGACCCCCAAATCTGCAACTTTAACCCCCCACCCCCCCCCCCCCCCCACCTCCAAACCCGACTCCATGGGTCATTGAAAATCCAGCCCATTAAGTCCGAAACTAGACTCTTAGGGGGAAAAATTGGGGCGCTAACCTCGCCGGGGTGCTAAAATTAGCGTCCCAAAAAAGTTAGTGCCTCGACCCTGTAAATTCAGTAGTAACGCCCCGAGAAGGAGGTGGAGTGCTACTGGAAGCACCCCATCTTCTTCTTGGGGCGCTACTAGTCAATGTCGCGGTGCTACGTGCAGCAGCGCCATGTGTGGCGGCACGTAGCACCACGTCATTGCAGGACTCCGCCCCTGATTAAAGGGGAAGGGCCTAGCGCTGCGCGCACTGGGGCCCTGCCGAACCACCGGGGAGCGAGGTGCCGTGGAAACAGCCCGGCACTCAAGAAGAGTGCAGGTCTGAGCGATCGCGGCCGGCACCCCATGTAGAAATATTAAAGGGGGGCAGGTGCTGGCAGTCGGCCAAAATAAAAATGGCCGCCCGACACCTGCCCTTTAAATTGCGCCACTGCCCGTTACCGCCGCTGCAAAACCGCCCCCTGATCCTGTCACACATTTCGCCCGGGGGCGCTAACGAGAGATGCAAAGCAAACCAATTTCTAGCCCTTAAACTTAAATAAAGCCAATTACATAGGTATGAGGGGCGAGTTAGCTAAGGTAGCGGCCTGGCATAACCCTCACTCTACCATTACCACCAAGCCAGGGGACCAATCCTGGTTCAATAAGGAGTGTAGAAGAGCATGCCAGGAGCAGCACCAGGCGTACCTAAAAATGAGGTGCCAACCTGGGGAAGCTGCAACACAGGACTACATGCATGCTAAAAAGCAGAAGCAGCATGCTATAGACAGGGCTAAGCGATCCCACAATCAATGGATCAGATCAAAGCTCTGCAGTCCTGCCACATCCAGTCGTGAATGGTGGTGGACCATTAAACTACTAACGGGAGGAGGAGTATCCATGAATATCCCCATCCTCAATGATGGTGGAGCCCAGCATGTGAGTGCAAAAGACAAGGCTGAAGCGTTTGCAACCATCTTCAGCCAGAAGTGCCAAATGGATGGTCCATATCGGCCTACTCCCGAGGTCCCCACCATCACAGAAGCCAGTCTTCAGCCAATTCGATTCATTCCACATGATATCAAGAAACGGCTGAGCACACTGAATACAGCAAAGGCTATGGGCCCTGACAACATCCCGGCTATCGTGCTGAAGACTTGTGCTCCAGAACTAGCCGCGCCTCTAGCCAAGCTGTTCCAGTACAGCTGCAACACTGGCATCTATCCGACAATGTGGAAAACTGCCCAGGTATGTCCTGTCCACAAAAAGCAGGACAAATCCAACCCGGCCAATTACTGCCCCGCAGTCTACTCTCAATCATCAGCAAAGTGATGGAAGGTGTCATCGACAGTGCTGTCAAGCGGCTCTTACTCACCAATAACCTGCTCACTGATGCCCAGTTTGGGTTCCGCCAAGACCACTCAGCTCCCAACCTCATTACAACCTTGGTCCAAACATGGACAAAGAAGCTGAATTCCAGAGGTGAGGTGAGAGTGACTGCCCTTGACATCAAGGCAGCATTTGACCGAGTGTGGCATCAAGGAGCCCTAGTAAAACTGAAGTCAATGGGAATCAGGGGGAAAACTCTCCACTGGCTGGAGTCATACCTAGCACAAAGGAAGATGGTTGTGGTGATTGAAGGTCAATCATCACAGCCCCAGGACATCGCTGCAAGCGTTCCTCAGGGCAGTGTCCTAGGCCCAACCATCTTCAGCTGCTTCATCAATGACCGTCCCTCCAACATAAGGTCAGAAATGGGGATGTTTGCTGATGACTGCACAGTGTTCAGTGCCATTCACAACTCCTCAGATAATGAAGCAGTCCATGCTCGCATGCAACAAGACCTGGACGACGTTCAGGCTTGGGCTGATGAGTGGTAGGTAACATTCGCGCCACAGAAGTGCCAGGCAATGAGTATCTCCAACAAACGAGAGTCTAACCTCCTCCCCTTGACATTCAACGGCATTACGATCACTGAATCCCCCACCATCAACATCCTGGGGATCACCATTGACCAGAAACTTAACTGGACCAGCCACATAAATACTGTGGCAACAAGAGCAGGTCACAGGCTGGGTATTCTGTGGCGAGTGTCTCACCTCCTGACTCCCCAAAGCCTTTCCACCATCTACAAGGCACAAGTCAGGAGTGTGATGGAATACTCTCCACTTGCCTGGATGAGTGCAGCTGCAACAACACTCAAAAAGCTCGACACCATCCAGGACAAAGCAGCCCGTTTGATTGGCACCCCATCCAACACCTTAAACATTCACTCCCTCCACCACCGGCGCACCATGGCTGCAGTGTGTACCATCTACAAGATACACTGCAGCAACTCGCCAAGGCTTCTTCGGCAGAACCTCCCAAACCCGCGACCTCTTCCACCTAGAAGGACAAGGGCAACAGGCGCATGGGAACACCACCATCTCCAAGATCCCCTCCAAGTCACACGCCATCCTGACTTAGAAGTATATCGCCGTTCCTTCATCGTCGCTGGGTCAAAATCCTGGAACTCCCTACCTAACAGCACCGTGGGAGTACCCTCACCACACGGACTGCAGCGGTTCACGAAGGCGGCTCACCACCACCTTCTCGAGGGCAACTAGGGATGGGCAATAAATGCTGGCCTTGCCAGCAACGCCCAGATCCCATAAGCGAATTTTAAAAAAAATTGGAAAAATAGATTAAAAGGTATGGTGATAGATAAGCAGTGCAAACATTTAAAGAAATATTTCATAATTCTCAATGAATATACATTCCATTGAGAAATAAAAACTCCACGGGAAAAGTGATCCAACCGTGGCTAACTAAAGAAGTTCAGGATAGTATTAGTTTTAAAGAAGAAGCTTATAATGTTGCGAAGAATAGTAGTAAGCCTGAAGATTGGGAGAGTTTCAGAAACTAGCAAAGGATGACCAAAAAATTGATTAAAAGGGAGAAAATAGAATATGAGACAAAACTAGCAAGAAATATAAAAACAGATTGTAAGAGCTTCTATAAGTATGTAAAAAGGAAGAGAGTAGCAAAAGTAAGCGTTAGTCCCTTAGAGGCTGAGACAGGTGAAATTATAATGGGGAATAAGGAAATGGCAGAGACTTTAAACAATATTTTGTATCTTTCTTCACAGTAGAAGGCACAAAAAGCATACCAAAAGTAGTGGGGAACCAAGGGGGAAAAATTGAGTCACGCCCCCTTTGGGGCACTAACTTCACCGGGGCGCTACTTTTAACGCCCCAAAAAATTAGTGACCCCGTGGCTGAAATTCACCGGTAGCGCCCCAAGAGGGAAACGGGGCGCTACTGGAAGTTCCCCACCTCCCTCTTGGGGCGCTGCGAGGGAATATCGCGGTGCTACGTGCCACAGCACCACGGTACTGCAGGCCCTCCTTCCCTTCTTAAAGGGGCGGGGCCTAGCGCAGCGCGACCCGAGGCCCAGCTGGGCCACCGGGGATCGGATTGCCGGCAAAAGAGCCCAGCACTCAAGAGAAGTGCCAGGCTCACGGTGCACAGCCGGCACTCCGCGGGGGGGCTGGTCAGGAGGCCAGGGACGGCAACGGGGGCAGGTGCTGGCAGGCGGCCAGCAACAAAAATGGCCGCCCGGCACCTCGCCTTTAATTAGCGCCTCCCCGGCCGCAGGTAGATCCCCCTGACCCCGTCGGGCACAGCGTCCGGCGGTAAGTCAGGGGGCACTACCGAAGATCGCAGCCGGGGCGCGAGCGGGGCGCTGCGCACGGCGATGACGTCATCGGCGGCGGCGCAGCGCCGCGGGGCGCTAACAGTTAGCACCGCCGCTAACCTCCCGCTGAATTTCGCGGGAGTCGTTGGTGACGCCGCGCCCGGGCGCTAGTTGCTTTGCGCCCCGTTAGCGCCCTCTTAGGGCATTAACGGGAGGCGCAAAGCAACCAAAATTTTCCCCCCAAGGGTCTAATGAGAGCGAGGAACTTATTGTAATTAATATCAATAGAGAAAAAGTACTTGAGAAACTAATGGGACTAAAACCTGACAAATTCCCATGACCTGGTGGCCTACATCCTAGGGTTCTAAAAGAGGTGGCTGAAGAGATAGTGGATGCATTGGTTGTGATCTTCCAAAATTCCCTAGATTCTAGAATGGTCCCAGTGGATTGGAAGGTAGCAAATGTAACCCCCGCTATTCAAGAAAGGAGGGAGAGAGAAAACATGGAACTACAGGCCAGTTAGCCTGACATCAGTCGTCAAGAAAATGCTGGAATCCATTATTAAGGAAATGATAACAGGGCATTTAGAAAATCATAATATGATTAGGCAGAGTCAACATGGTTTTATGAAAGGGAAATCGTGTTTGACAAATTTATTAGAGTTTTTTGAGGATGTAACTAGCAGGGTAGATAAACCAGTGGATGTCGTACAGTTGGATTTCCAAAAGGCATTCGATAAGGTGCCACATAAAAAGTTGTTA
This sequence comes from Squalus acanthias, assembly GCA_030390025.1. Lineage (NCBI taxonomy): Eukaryota > Metazoa > Chordata > Chondrichthyes > Squaliformes > Squalidae > Squalus > Squalus acanthias. The sequence goes on from JASTWF010000103.1 coordinate 1,122,597, forward strand.
CACAAGATAAGGGCTCATGGGGTTGGGGGTAATATATTAGCATGGATAGAGGATTGGTTAACGGACAGAAAACAGAGAGTAGGAATAAACGGGTCATTTTCAGGTTGGCAGGCTGTAACTGGTGGGGTACTGCAAGGATCAGTGTTGGGGCCTCAGCTATTTACAATCTATTTTAATGACCTAGATGAAGGGACCGAGTGTAATGTACCTAAGTTTGCTGATGATACAAAGCTAGGTGGGACAGTAAGCTGTGAGGAGGACACAGAGTCTGCAAAGGGATATAGACAGGTTAAGTGAGTGGACAATAAGGTGGCAGATGGAGTATAATGTGGGGAAATGTGAGGTTATTCACTTTGGTAGGAAGAATAGAAAAACAGAATATATTTTAAATGGTGAAAAACTATTAAATGTTGGTGTTCAGAGAGATTTGGGTGACTACGTACAGGAAACACAGAGGGCTGGATTTTGAAGCTGGGGTCAGGTTGGTGTCGTGAATCACACATTCTGACTTGTGAACCCGCCTCCATCGAGATGTGGCCAACCCACTGTATTTTCCCTTGATTGACCTTGTTGAGCCCGCCCAGTGAGCTCAGCAGGCCAATTAAGGGCCACCCGGCAACAGGTGACGTCACGGACTGACATTTCATCTGTCAAGAGCTTTTGACAGATGAAATATCAGCGTTTGACAGCTCTGTGAAGCTGTCAAACACTCACAATATGATTTATAACTTCAGTCCTTCCTCTCAGGCTGAGTTAGAAATCATTCCAGCACAGAAAACAGTAGGCTGCAGTTTTTGACAGAACCACGGCTTTCCTGCTTTCTGTGCCGGTGAGATTTCTAACTCCCGAGAACTGAAGGGCTGACACCTGCAGGAGGAAGTTAAGGTAAGTAAAACTTTTTCCAACACTTAGCACTTACCTTACACATTTACCTCTGCACACATGCACCCATCACTCACCTGCCCACCGGACATATCGACCCCTCCAACCCCTGCAGACCCACGGTCCGCCCCGATAACTTGGAGTGGTTGCCACCTGTCGGGAAGCCCACACTTTTCTTTTTAAAATAGGGATTATGCAAAAAACTGCCTGTTAACTACCTGTTAACAGGCAGTTAATTGTCACTAATCCCTTCCCGCCTCGGGGAGTCGGGTTCCAGCACAGGTCGGGTACCCGCCGCCAGAGAAACTGGCATGGAGGCGGGTTGGAGGCGGGATGGGGTCGGGACCCCCGAATCTGCAACTTTAACCCCCCCCCACACGGCTCCAAACCCGACTCCACGGGTCATTGAAAATCCAGCCCAGAGAGTTAGCATGCAGGTACAGCAAGCAATAAGGAAGGCAAATAGCATGTTGGCCTTTATTACAAGGGGATTGGAGTATAAGAGTAAGGAAGTCTTGCTACAATTGTACAGGGCCTTGGTAAGACCAAGTACTGTGCACAGTTTAGGTCTGAGGAAGGATATACTTGCCTTGGAGGCGGTGCAACGAAGGTTTACTAGATTGATTCCTGGGATGAGAGGGCTGTCCTATCAGGAGAGATTGAGTAGAATGGGCCTATACTCTCTGGAGTTTAGAGGAATGAGAGGTGATCTCATCGAAACATATAAGATTCTGAGGGGGATTGACAGGGTAGATGCAGGGAGGTTGTTTCCCCCTGGCTGGAGAGTCTAGAACCAGGGGTCACAGTCTCAGGATAAGGGGTCGGCCATTTAGGACTGAGATGAGGAGGAATTTCTTCACTCAGAGGGTGGTGAATCTTTGGAATTCTCTGCCCCAAAGGGCTGTGGATGCTCAGTCGTTGAGTATGTTCAAGGCTGAGATAGATAGATTTTTGGACTCTAGGGGAATCAAGGGATATGGAGATCGAGCGGGAAAGTGGAGTTGAGGTCGAAGATCAACCATGATCTTATTGAATGGCGGAGCAGGCTCGAGGGGCTGAATGACCGACTCCTGCTCCTATTTCTGGCATTCTTATTTTCTTCTAGTTTATGATCACACTGAGTCAGTAGTCTTTGGTCATTCTTTGGGAAATCTCAGTCACACACTCGTATCCTATCACTCTTTATTGTGTTATTCTCTAGATTGGCCTTTGACAAACAGTTTGTGTGTAACCCTGATCGAAAGTTTTGATATTTTTCACCATTTGATTTTGAGCGCAGATTATTTTAACCTCATATATTTGAATCTATTTTTAACATATATATAGCGCTGAATGGCGATAGCTTTAATCAGAAGAACACTCCCCCAATGTGCCGCTGTGACAGCGTGATGTTCTCTCCTCTCTGGCTGCAGTGGAGACTCTCAATCACTGTCACCTCACGCCTGCTGCAGTTATTAGCGAACAGTGTGACACAGAAAATCATTGCAGGGACTGTGCCTTTCAGACCGATCGTGCTGTCATGTCCCAAGAGACAGCGAGAGACAGGGAGACAAAGAGACAGAGATAGACAGAGACAGGGAGGTAGACAGAGACAGAGAGATAGACAGAGACAGGGAGGTAGACAGACAGAGATAGACAGACAGAGACAGACAGGAAAACAGAGACAGAGATAAACAGTGAGACAGGGAGAGAGACAGTCAGGGAGAAAGAGATAGACAGAGACAGAGGGAGACAAGGAGAGAGATAGACAGAGAGAGACAGACAGGGTGATAGAGAGAGACAGACAGGGAGACAGAGATTGAGAGATAGACAGGGAGAGAGACAGACACAGACAGGGAGAGGGACGGAGATCGGGTGAGAGACAGACACAGTGTGCGAGGCAAGAGCACAGTGAGGAACACAGAGACAGTGAGAGAGACACAGAGACAGAGTGAGACAGAGACAGTGAGAGAGACACAGAGACAGAGTGAGACAGAGACAGTGAGAGAGACACAGAGACAGAGTGAGACAGAGACAGTGAGAGAGACACAGAGACAGAGTGAGACAGAGACAGTGAGAGAGACACAGAGACGGAGTGAGACAGAGGCAGGGAGAGAAACAGAGACAGTGAGAGAGACAACACCACAGTGACTGACACAGAAGCAGAGGGCACAGAGAAAGGGAAGGTCAGAGAAACAAGACAGAGAGAAAAAGACATGGTGACACAGAGAGGGACACAGAGAGAGTGAGACAGAGAGAAAGAGAGGGGCACCGAAACAGAAAGAGATTGGGCACAAAGGGACATAGAGAGAGAGGATAGAGAAATAGAGAGCCATCGTGGAAGAGAAAGGGAAGGAGACAGAGAGATAGAGAAAGAGAGCGAGGTGTCAGGTGGATCCTGCGCCCTTTAGTGACATTTGACCGTGGGCAGTAGAGCAGGCTGCACTTGTCCTGTTTCTCTGGACGCTCCCGTCTGGTTGTGGAGAGATGGCCTTCGTTCCTCAAACAGCTGGAGTCTTGTTCAAAACTATTCGAATCCTGCTTCCCAGCCGGGCTCGCAAGAGGGGCAACCGTAAGTGCGGCCTTCATTTTACTCGTGGGATTTTCCCGGCGGAGTGGGGGGATCAGGGGGTAGCAGCTGTAATTAGTAACGCCAAGAGCGAACATCTGCCTGGCGATCGCTGCACCAACCTCTGCCTCCCAGTGTTAAATATCTCATTAGCAAGTTTCTTTAATCCCCTCCTGGTGGTGCCGACTCCTCAAATGGAGCACAGATGTCGGCGGCAGCGATTCGCCCTGTGCCACCTCCAGACGTTCAATTACACAGGCAAACCCTGGTGGTGTTATCACGTGACTGGGCTCAGCTACGATGCCCTCTGCAGTCGAATAGCTGTCTGCCCCCTGGAGTTCCGCTAAGAGGTCGGTGTATGATAATCAGGAGCAGGAACACCTGGTCAATTCCCTCTTAAAGAAAAGAAAGACTCGCCTTTCACAACCTCAGGACATCCCAAAGTACTTTACAGCCAATGAAGTACTTTTTTTGAAGTGTAGTCACTGTTGTAATGTAGGAAACGCGGCAGCCAATTTGCGCACAGCAAGCTCCCACAAACAGCAATGTGATAATGACCAGATAATCTGTTGTAGTGATGTTGGTTGAGGGATAAATATTGACCAGGATCCGGGGAGAACTCCCCTGCTCTTCTTCGAAATAGTGGCCGTGGGATCTTATATGTCCACCTGAGAGAGCAGACGGGGCCTCAGTTTAACGTCTCATCCGAAAGACGGCACCTCCGACAGCGCAGCACTCCCTCAGCACTGCACTGGAGGCAGATAAATAAATAGGTTGGTTCCCCTCACATACCACATTAATAAATATCTGTAACTGCTGTAGTTGTTCAAAAAAAACTTTGAATTTAGTTAATTAATTTTTCTATCAAAGATAACCTCAGAGAAAGTTGAAAACTTCATACTTTAATTTTTTAATGTTTTCTTGCAAAAAATAGATGAACCACAGTAAGAATGGCTGGCCTTCCCATCACAGGACAAGGGGGAGCGGGCCAGGCTCACGCTCAGCGAGTCCTGCTATATTCTGTGACTGGCCAATGTTGCTGCCAATTATACAAAAAGAACTCTTGGTGTGTTTTGCACCCCCGACACCGACAAAATGTGACGTCCTTCACGGGACTCGAAAAAAAGGCGGTCTTGGATTGAACTATCGACTGTCGTATCTTTGGAGTAAGATTGGCGGAAACTCCAGATAGTGGTTTACACCGATCATCCACCGATGTTTTGGTGACCAATCAGGAGAAGGCCTGAGGAAATTCCCAGTGGGAATTTTGAATGTAGCATCGATAGGTTTTATATATATCTATATATATATAGAGTCATAAGTCATAGAATCATAGGGGGAAAAATTCAGTCGCGCCCCCTTTGGGGCGCTAACTTCGCCAGGGCGCTATTAGCGCCCCCGCAGCCAAAATTCATCGGTAGCGCCCCAAGAGGCTAGCGCCCCACCTCCCTCTTGGGGCGCTGCGAGAGAATGTCACGGCGCTATGTGCCGCGGTACTGCAGGTCTTCCTCCCCTTCTTAAAGGGGCGGGGCCTAGCGCAGCGCGACCCGAGGCCCAGCTGGGCCACCGAGGATCGGAGTGCCGGCAAAAGAGCCCAGCACTCAAGAGAAGTGCCAGGCTCACGGTGCACAGCCGGCACTCCGCGGGGGGGCCGGTCAGGAGGCCAGGGACGGCAACGGGGGCAGGTGCTGGCAGGCGGCCAGCAACAAAAATGGCCGCCTAGCACCTCGCCTTTAATTAGCGCCGCCCCGGCCACAGGTGGGCCCCCCTGACCCCGTCGGACATAGCGTCCAGCGGTAAGTCAGGGGGCACTACCGAAGATCGCGGCCGCGGCGCGAGCGGGGCGCTGCATTCGGCAATGACATCATCACCGGCGGCGCAGCGCTGTGGGGCGCTAATGGTTACCACCGCCGCTAATCTCCCGCTGAAGTTCGCGGGAGGCGCTGGCAGTGCCACGCCCGGGCGTTAGTTGCTTTGCGGCCTGTTAGCGCCCGTCCTCTTAGGGCGTTAATGGGAGGCGCAAAGCAACCGAATTTTTCCCCCCATAGAGTCAGAACGGCACAGAAGGAGGCCATAGCCCCATCGAATCCGTGCCGGCTCTCTGTAGAGCAATCCAGTCAGTCCCATTCCCCCGCTCTATCCCCGTAGCCCTGCAAGTTTATTTCCTTCAAGTGCCTATCCAGTCTCCCCTTGAAAACATTGAGGGGTAAAAATTCAGTTGGTTGCGCCTCCCGTTAGCGCCTTAAGAGGGCGCTAATGGGGCGCAAAGCCGCTAACGCCCGGGCGCAGCGATGTTTGCGCCGCTCGGGAACTTAACTTGACATTGTGCGGCGGCGCTAAAACTTACCGCTGCGACCACCTGCGCGCGCAGATTGTGACGTCATTCCATGGTGCAACGCCCTTGTGGCGCCCCGGAGCGGAAATTGAGTGGCGCCCCCTGCCTTACCGCCTGACGCTAGCAACGACCAGAAGACTGGAACGCTATCAATCGCTGTGGGGCTGGGGGGGGGCGCTATTTAAAGGGGGCCTCTTCCTGTCTTTTATTGTTGGTGGCATTTTTGAACTACGCATTCTGAGAGAGAGAGGGAGAGACTTCTGGAGAGATTCAACGTTGTGTGAAGGAGTTTTGGGTACTGAGCAGCACTTTGCAGGTTCATTTTGAGTTGCCATTCCTTGTATCGATTTAGCAGAGACTGTGGGAGCTGCACTCTGAGCTCTTTGCCTGGTACTCTCCATTGTTCTTTCCAGCACATTTGATGTGCAAGTCTCTCCAGGCCGAGATTCAAGGCTGCAATGAACAGGATGTGGATGGAAAGCAAGATTAACCATCCCCTTTAAGAACTGGCCCGTGCCATTGTGTGTGTGTTCCATTGCTGACTGACATTACATGAGCTTCGCCAGCGCTCTGAGTTAGCGCCTCACTCCTTGGCCTTTGCGCCTTAAGACAGGTGTGCAGCGCCTGCTTTAGCGCTCCACTCACCTCCCGGGGCGGTAAAAGTGAAGTTTCCAGTCAGTGCCGATAATTAGCGCCAGGCGCTAATATTTGCGTCCAGACGATATTTGCGCCCCAAATGGGGCGCGACCTAATTTCTACCCGAGTGTCTCCGCTTCCACCACTTCCATCGGCAGTGAGTTCCAGGTCATCACCACTCGCTGCGTAAAAAAGTTTTTCCTCACGTCCCCCCCCGTATCTCTTGCCCTAAACCTTAAATCTGTGTCCCCTAGTCCTTGTACCATCAACTAGTGGGAACAGCCTTTCCCCATCTAGCCTATCCAAACCCGTCATAATCTTGTACACCTCTATCAAATCACCCCTCAACCTCCTTTGCTCTAATGAAAACAAATCCAGCTTCTCCAACCTGTCCTTGTAGCTAAGATCCCCCATCCCCGGAACCATTCTGGTATATATAGAGTCATAACATATGCTCAATCTCTTCAAGGATTGGGACGAAAGCAGGTTCAATGATTCGGCTCCTGCTGTAAGTCACATCTGCGCACTCTGGGGGCAATTCGTGCTGAACAAACTTTGTTCCCCACACGGTTGGGGGGCAGGCTTAGTCTCGTGGCGTCACTGGCCTGTAATCTTGTGCAGATTGCGATGATGGACAGCCCCAGTGATTGACTGCGGAAGTTTCTAGAACGACTCAAGTGCTGCTTCCTCTGGAGGATGTGACTGATTGAACATAATTAAAAGTGATCATGACCCTGTCTTGGAGAAAGGAAATGGTTGCAGCTGTTTATGTTAATTAGTTCGATAGGTCATGAATAATTAATGCCGCTCGAAGGCGTCTACTTACAATAAGAAAGACTTGCATTTCTATAGCACCTTTCACAACCACCGGACGTCCCAAAGTGCTTTACAGTCAATGTTGTAATGTAGGAAATGCGGCAGCCAATTTGCGCACAGCAAGCTCCCACAAACAGCAATGTGATAATGATCAAATCATCTGTTTTAGTGATGTTGGTTGAGGGATAAATATTGACCCCAGGACACCGGGGAGAACTCCCCTGCTCTTCTTCAAAATAGTGGCCATGAAATCTTTTAAATCCACCTGAAAGAGCTCAGTTTAAAGTCTCATCCGAAAGACGGCCCCTCTGACAGTGCAGCACTCCCTCAGCACTGCACTGGGAGTGTCAGCCTAGCGTTTTATGCTCAAGTCCCTGGAGTGGGACTTGAACCTGCGACCTTGTGACTCAGAGGCGAGAGTGCTGCCCACTGAGCCACAGCTGACACTAACATGTCAATTAGCCAGAGAGAGAGATGATATTTGGACACGTTCAACACAGACTCAGTATTATATTGTGTTTCTGTTGCTGAGCTTTGTCAAACAGAACAAATAAAACAAGAAATGCTGGAGATACACGGCAAGACCATCAGACCGCTCAGAGCGCTGCCGTGTGTTGCCAGCAATCTCTGCTTATAGTTCAGATTTCCTGCAAATGCCATTTCTCCTTTTAAGCTTGAGGTAGAACTGGTCCCAGCTCCCAGTGTGGGGAAAACTGGGCTGGTTAACTGCCCGAAGGTGCTGACTCCTGCTGGGGTATAGGGTGTGGGGTAGGAGGTTATGGGGTCCCATCAATCACTCCCAGGGCAGATACAACACGGGTTAGATACAGAGTAAAGCTCCCTCTACACTGTCCCATCAAACACTCCCAGGGCAGGTACAGCACGGGTTAGATACAGAGTAAAGCTCCCTCTACACTGTCCCATCAAACACTCCCAGGGCAGGTACAGCACGGGTTAGATACAGAGTAAAGCTCCCTCTACACTGTCCCATCAAACACTCCCAGGGCAGGTACAGCACGGGTTAGATACAGAGTAAAGCTCCGTCTACACTGTCCCATCAAACACTCCCAGGGCAGGTACAGCATGGGTTAGATACAGAGTAAAGCTCCCTCTACACTGTCCCATCAAACACTCCCAGGGCAGGTACAGCACGGGTTAGGTCGGGGAGAGCATCCATGGGCTGTGGGAGGAGCAGGCGCAATGTGCAAGTTGCCTTTTCTGGCCATACTTTATGTTGCTATGGTGATATGTGCCCATGAAATTAAACATTTGAATATTTATATATAAGCCTGGACAGCAAAAGCCATCATTACAATTTCCTTGAACGCATGTGACTCGGGCCCGCTGGTCACTGAATTGTTTGCTTGATGTTATATTGAAAATTCTCGGTGTTTCAGTGGCTGGTTTACGACAGGTGGAGGTATTCCGCCTCCTGCTGGTGACTGTGTGTATCTTCCCGTCTGTGTGTGTACGTTTATCACCTGGCTCAGTCAGTAGTGAAGGTGTATCACTCACTCAGGTGAGACCTGCCTTCTCACCACCATCTGACCTTGCTTCTCCTGAAGAATTTCCCATGTTGATCTATTGCTATCATCCTTTCTGTCCTGTGCCTGCCCAGCCATGTCTCCTGGTCACTTTTTTCATACTTCCCATCTCTCTCTTTCTCTCTCTCTTTCCAGCACAGACACAATGGGCCGAATGGCCTCCTTCTGTGCCGTAAATTTCTCTGATTCTATGATTGATTCTCTCGTCATTCTTTGTTTCTCTTTATTTCTTGTGTCTCAATTTTACTCTCTTTCTGTTTCTCTCTATCTTTCTCACTCACTCTGTCTCTTTCTTTATTTCTCTCTCTTTGCCTCTCTTTTCATTCTTTCCGTCTTTGTCTTTCTCTCTCTCTCAAAGTTTCATACTTTACATTCATTCCCGCTTTCATCCTTGTCTCCCCCTCTTTATCTCGCTCTGTTTTGTTCTCTCTTTCACGGTCTCTCTCTCCCCTTCTCTCTTTCGCTATCTGTCTGTTTCTTGCTCTCTCTCAATCTCTGCGTGTCAATCATCCAGCAACCTGCAGTGATGTTTACCTGAAAGCTGAGAGGGTAAAGGCGTTGTTCTGTGCAGCACTGACCCACACAGCCCGCAGGGCCACAGCTTCAGTGCCCGGTCCATGCTGAGTGAGCTGACCCCAGGCCTTGAGGGGAGGTGGGGGTGGGGCGGACACAATTGGCCCACAGGGAGGGAAGAATCAGCCAGCAATCCCATTCCTGGTCGCTGTCTGGTGATTCCCGTCAGGAAGTGAGCGTACTTGAATATCCCTTGAAGACAGGATCGGGCTTTGAGTGTGAGGCACCCCTGGTCGAACAGCCACTTGGAGGACGGCCGGTGCCCGTGGGACCCGCCCCAATGAGAGTCCGCGCCTTTGAGAGAGGAGGGGGTTAGCAGGATCACTGCAAGGATTAACACCTTGGAAACAAAACACAGATAGGCAACCAACAGCAATCCAGCAACACTGGAACAGTAAATACTAGAAATAGTGGCAGGCACATGGGCGAAGAGTTAAAGGCTGTGATCGCGATAATTGCCAAAAGAGGGGCGATGAAGAGTCATTTTTTTTACACAGCGAGTTGTTGTGATCTGGAACGCGCTGCCTGAAAGGGCGGTGGAAGCAGATTCAATAGTAACTTTCAAAAAGGAATTGGAAAAATACTTGAAGGGAAAAAAATTGCAGGGCTGTGGGGAAAGAGCAGGGGGGAGTGGGACTAATTGGGGAGCTCGTTCAGAGAGCCGGCACAGGCACGATGGGCCGAATGGCCTCCTTCTGTGCTGTAAGATTCGATCCTATGATAATCTCAAAAAACCATCCAACCTTGTCTCTTGTGGTTTCACATTCCCCTCTCCCCGACCTCGCTCAGATCACAACCTCCCTCCCAGCTGTCTGTCATCCTCCATTTATTTTTCCATTCCTTTTGTCCATTTCTGTTGTGCGCAGTCAAGCGGATTCCCATCGAACCCAGTGGTCTGCTTCTGTGCTCCCCACCACTGGCACCGTGTGGTCTGGCTACTTGAGGCGCAGGTCGGGCACGGTGTGTGTTGTAAGCTGCGTTTCGCTTAAAGTGACGGCGTGTGCATGCCAGGCGCGACTGATTTGAGACAGCGGAAACCGATTGCCAACCGCAGCACTCAACTCGAGGTGGCGGTGAGGGTCGCCAACTCTGATTGGACATGTTCCTGGAGGTTTCATCACATGACCCCACTCCCCCCCAACACATTCCCGCCATTGGTCACCCGAGACGTCCAATCTTGCGGCGCCCCAATTTTCCCACGGCCAATCGGAAAGCAAACAGACTCTTCATTGGATGATTCTTGACTGTGAGTCAAACAGCCTCTTCATCCCCCCTCTCCAACATTTGTATAACTCGTAAACAAAAGTGTTCAAAGAGAATGAAAAAAGCACGCACCATTTTTTTAATGATTATTTCTCCTGAGCTTTTTGCTCACAACAGTGTCCGGGAGATTTCATTCCTGGAGACGCCAGGACGATCCTGGAGGGTTGGTAACCCAAGGTGTTGGAGATCTGCCAAAGTCCCCCTCTGCCCCAACTGGCTGCCCAGCCGGTTTAAAGGCATCGACTGAGTATTAAACCGTGGAGGGCCCAGGGTTTAGTTCCCCGCCGGCCCCCACTCCGCCGTCCAGGCTGGTGATCTTGCCCAATGCAAGCTGGGTCTCAGTGTCCCTCGGGCGGAGGCCCGGGCAAGAGCGGGATTGGGATCGGGATCGAGCTCGGCCAAGGTCTAACCGCCCACGGACACTCCACTGTCTGGACTCACAGGTGAAGAACAAGCGCTTGAGGTTGAGGTACAGGAGCGTGGCCGGGTGCCCAAGGGACCCAGACTCGCGAGAGGTGGGGAGTAAAATGGAAGGAACGAATAATGAAAGGATTTTTTTTTTTCGGGGGACTTATATTAATTTTAAAATTAGACGTGCAATAAAATATTCCGAAGTAGGAACTCGTGATCCACTTGGAGAGGCAGCTTAATTTCATTCAATTAAATCACTGGCAATTTAATCAACGCTCTAAATGAGCTGCGGGCTTTCGTTAATTAGTGAATTAAAGTTACAATCTTGGAGCTCAAAAGTTGGAAAATTGCCAAACTCATTGGCCTGCACAGTGCAAGACGTTTTCGGAACGACCGACAGCTGCCTGTTCATGCAGCAGCTGTTATCGCTTCGGACAAATACCACTTCATTCACCCTCCTTCCCACCTCTCCACTCCCGGGGCAAAGATCCTGTGGCCCTGACTAATTTACAGATCAAACAGCTGGGTGCCGTCGTCCAGGCCCATTAACTCTGGTTAGCTGAAGAGTGGATCGCGTGAAAACACAAAAGCTCTTCGATCTCCTCGACTCCCTCAGCCTCGCTTGTCCCGGCCTGCTCTAACCACGACCTCGCATGTGAGTTATCTCCTCTTCCTTCCCCAGCCCTGGTCCTGCTCTGTGGGGCCTCTCGAGATAAGAAGAAGGTGGTCAACCCCTCCCAGGATCATCCCGGAGTCTCCAGGAATTGAAGATCCATCTCCCGGGTCAACCCAGGAGTAAAATCATAGAGCTGTCAAAAAAAAAACCAAATGGTTCCCATTCAACGCCTTTGTTTATTAGTTATGAAAATGTTGGAGTTGGGGATGAAGAGGCTGTTTGACTGACAGTCAAGAGTCATCCAATCGGGTATTGAAGAGTCTGTTTGCTTTCATTGGCGAGGATGGGCGTGTCGGGCGACCAATGGCGGGGGAGTGGGGGCGGGGCAGTGGGAGGGAGGGGGTCATGTCATGAAACCTCCAGGAACACGTCCAATCAGAGTTGGCGACCCGAAGCTTTGGCCTGGGTGTTCTCAGCCAGATAAGGTAAGGGGCAGGAGGTGGACCAGTCTGGTTCCCAGGCCTTCGCTGATTCCCAAAAATGCTTTGCCCCTTTGTAACCCAGGTTTATATTTTCTCGCTGTCTCAAACTCCCTCCCTGCATGCTGCCAATGGTTCCTAACGCGATATTTGCTTGCCCGGGTTTCAAAAAACACAGAGTTCTGTATTAAAGAGGAACATTGCGAAGATTAAAAAGGAAAGAACTCACAACTTGTCGTTAAAGGACCTGGTTGCTGTTTGCTGCATGTGTTTGAACGCTTCGCTCTATCACTACTGTTTGCCGTTAATCGAGTGTGTTTCTGTCAGTCTCTGTGGGTGTTTAGCTGCGGTGCCTCTTTAAGAGGGATCTTCAATCCGCTATTGACGGCCCATTTGTGTGTTTTCGCACTAACGCTGCTAATTTGTGATGAATTCTCGTTGAATTTATTTTTTTTCCTTCTGAGTCCTCCTTTGTTCCGTTTACTCACTTTTCATCCGCTACAGCTTCCCCGCCCCCCCGCCAAGCCCACCCTACAGCTCCAAACTGAGCGGGTGCTGAGCCGCTGTAGTTCCAAACACAGCCACGATGAGGTGCTGACGAGCAGCAGGCGCCAGTGCCTCCTTTAAAGGGCGAAATCCTTTCCTGCAGGGATTGTGCCCGGGTTAGAGGGGTGCGGACAGGGGCAAGTGACGATTCCTGGTCACTGCGATTACCCCAGGTGGCTCTTTTATTTCCAAGGGGTCAATAATTAGAATCGAATACCTATGCATGCTAAATTATAATAAATTAAGATGCCGATGATTTTCTGCGTTTCCACAACCAAAATTTGCTGTCACTCAGCAAGGACCCACCTCCCCTTCCCTCCCTCCAACAGCCTCGGCTCAATTCACCCGAGGGGGCCCTGAATTATGGCCCCAGGGGGAGGCACGTTGGTTGCCCAGCTTGTGGGCCCCGCTACGCAATGTCCCACTGAAAGAAAAGGTCTTTGTTTAACTACCCATCTTCACGAATTGCAGCGTTGGTGTTCATTTAGCTTTTAAATTCCGACTTTTGCAAATCAGATCTAAAAGGACGGGGGGGTGGGGAGGAGATACTTCCTCAAACCTGCTCCGACAAGGGGTCTGAATCCTTGCTGGCTACTCCCCTACACTAGTGTCACCGTGGTTTGCCGATCAGCAACACCCATTGCCACATGGCGAATCAAACGCAGGCTGCCGTCGCTCTGTTGCGAAATAGTTGCCCTCTGGGACATGTCGGACTGACAGCTCATCGATCAGTCACGCAGGGAATGGTTGAGGAAGCAAATATTGACTGTTTATTAGCCGGGCGAGTGCTATGTTTGCCTTCTGAGTAAGACGCTGTCACTAACCGAGGGGAACGGGGCTATTACAAGATTCCCTCTCTCCGTGGGCAGGTACAGCACGGGTTAGATACAGAGTAAAGCTCCCTCTACACTGTCCCATCAAACACTCCCAGGGCAGGTACAGCACAGGTTAGCTGCAGAGTAAAGCTCCCTCTACACTGTCCCATCAAACACTCCCAGGGCAGGTACAGCACGGGTTAGATACAGAGTAAAGCTCCCTCTACACTGTCCCATCAAACACTCCCAGGGCAGGTACAGCACGGGTTAGATACAGAGTAAAGCTCCCTCTACACTGTCCCATCAAACACTCCCAGGGCAGGTACAGCACGGGTTAGATACAGAGTAAAGCTCCCTCTACACTGTCCCATCAAACACTCCCAGGGCAGGTACAGCACGGGTTAGATACAGAGTAAAGCTCCCTCTACACTGTCCCATCAAACACTCCCAGGGCAGGTACAGCACGGGCTAGATACAGAGTAAAGCTCCCTCTACACTGTCCCATCAAACACTCCCAGGGCAGGTACAGCACGGGGTAGACACAGAGTAAAGCTCCCTCTACACTGTCCCATCAAACACTCCCAGGGCAGGTACAGCACGGGGTAGACACAGAGTAAAGCTCCCTCTACACTGTCCCATCAAACACTCCCAGGGCAGGTACAGCACGGGTTAGATACAGAGTAAAGCTCCCTCTACACTGTCCCATCAAACACTCCCAGGGCAGGTACAGCACGGGTTAGATACAGAGTAAAGCTCCCTCTACACTGTCCCATCAAACACTCCCAGGGCAGGTACAGCACGGGCTAGATACAGAGTAAAGCTCCCTCTACACTGTCCCATCAAACACTCCCAGGGCAGGTACAGCACGGGGTAGACACAGAGTAAAGCTCCCTCTACACTGTCCCATCAAACACTCCCAGGGCAGGTACAGCACGGGTTAGATACAGAGTAAAGCTCCCTCTAAAATGGTTCATGAAGCACAACCATCTTAGTTAGAGCATAGGGTGAATACAGAATAAAGAACTCTCTGAGAGTACTTGACACTTACATGGTGAGGTGTGGGCAAGGTTTATATACGAGTTAATTCCGCTCAACTTGCCACATCAATGGCCGTGCCTGATTGCAGATGTTGAACACCGCGTAAATGGAGTTAGGTCACAGATCAACCATGTTCTAACTGAATGGCGGAACAGGCTCGAGGGGCTGAATGGCCTCCTCCTCTTCCTACTTTGCTCTGTTCCTAAGATGACACTGTATGTCAAGCCCGATGTATAAGCTGCTCCCCTGTACTTAGAACCTGTAATCGCAGCTTGAAAGCAGTGGGACTTGGACGCTGCATTATAAAGTAATTCCAATACTCACCTGGCCCAATTTTAGAAAGAGTGGGTGATCTCGGTCTGGTGGTGTCATGGACAAGGAAAAGGCAAACATAGCCATCACTTAGCTCAGTAACTTCTTGAGGGAGGGGCGATCGCGGACTGCCCTGATTTACGCTCAACACCGGAATTGATAAATAAAAACACCATGGCAACACAGTGGCAGCACGCAATGGGTCAACGGCAAGGGAAGCTCGGGAGCTCCCCCCGGTGGCTTGGCTGACTAAAATAGGATGTGACGGAGCTGTGCAGGCCGGAGAGATGCCAGAATCGACCCTGGGTCTGTGCTGATCTCAGCATGGGTGGGCTATTATTGGCCTCGACCTCCCCAGATTAAGGAGGGGAGGAAGTCCTCGCTATCCAGCTACCCCGCCCCCCCTCTCCCCCCCCCCACCACCACCACCACCACCCCCTGCCTTGCTGCTAAATGGCGCAAACATTGGCCGATGGACAGTGTGGTGCTGGGCTGTGATGCCCCGCACTGTCGAATAGCCCGACCGACACCATCTAGACTGGCACGTAAAGAATTACCCTGTGGTTGGGTTACTGGACAGTGCCGTCCCCCCATCCCCCTTTCCTGCGATCCCTACCCCAGCAAGGAGACAACACCTTGAGGAGCGGGGGGAGGGGAGTAAGATGGCGGAAGAGTTACGGAGAAGAAATCAGAATGACAGAAATACAATAAAACCAAACAGAGACGAAAGGTAACGGGGTTTTGTCTCTTTAAAGACAAGTTGTGTTGAATGTTCCTTTTGAGTGTTGGGTGTCGAGGTCTGCTGGCTTTCAAATACTCATGGGTATTTTGCACTGCATGCTGGGCTTTGATGGGTGAGAATCATATCAGCCCTCATAGCAAAGGTTTCCATTTCCTTTTCCCCAAACTAATAGCCCTTGTCACACAGCACACTGAGGGCTACCAACCTCACTGTGTATCTGGGTCGGTAGCAGTTATGGTACGAGACTAACGTCCCGCTGGTCGGGAGTTCAAATCCCACCAGGGCAAGTTGTGAATTGAGTTCAGTAATTCTGGTCATTAGTGAGCTGGTTCAGTAATGTGAATTCCACAACCTACCCTGCACTGTGTGATTGATGTCCTCTGAAGTGGACCAGCCACACAAATACTGTGGCAACAAGAGCAGGTCAGAGGCTGGGTATTCTGCGGCGAGTGTCTCACCTCCTGACACGGTGGCATAGTGGTTAGCACTGTTGCCTCACAGCGCCAGGGACCCGGGTTCGAATCCGGCCTCGGGTGACTGTCTGTGTGGAGTTTGCACATTCTCCCCGTGTCTGCGTGGGTTTCCTCCGGGTGCTCCGGTTTCCTCCCACAGTCCAAAGATGTGCGGGTTAGGTTGATTTGGCTATGATAAAATGACCCTTAGTGTTAGCGGGGATTAAATACGTGGGGTTACGGGGATAGGGTGGGATATGTGTCGGTGCAGGCTCGATGGGCCGAAATGGCCTCTATCTGCACTGTGGGGATTCTGTGACTCCCCAAAGCCTTTCCACCATCTACAAGGCACAAGTCAGGAGTGTGATGGAATACTCTCCACTTGCCTGGATGAGTGCAGTTCCAGCAACACTCAAGAAGCTCGACACCATCCAAACAAAGCAGCCCGCTTGATTGGCACCCCATCCACCACCTTAAACATTCACTCCCTCCACCACCGGCGCACTGTGGCTGCAGTGTGTACCATCTACAAGATGCACTGCAGCAACTCGCCAAGGCTTCTTCGGCAGCACCTCCCAAACCCGCGACCTCTTCCACCTAGAAGGACAAGGGCAGCAGGCGCATGGGAACACCACCACCTCCAAGTTCCCCTCCAAGTCACACACCATCCTGACTTGGACATATATCGCCGTTCCTTCATCGTCGCTGGGACTTCCTCCCTAACAGTGCTGTGGGGGCACCTCCACCACCACCTTCTCAGTGATGCCCACATCCCGAGAGTGAATAAAAGAAATGGGTCACTCAGTTTCTTCTCCCCTTCTCTGGGCACCCAGAGGTGGGCAGGCAGTGCAGCTTTGCCAGTGTCACACACACCCCAGACAGCACCTGCTGCCCTTTGTCCTTCTAGGTGGTAGAAGTCGCGGGTTTGGGAGGTGCTGCCGAAGAAGCCTTGTCGAGTTGTTGCAGTGCATCCTGTAGATGGTACACACTGCAGCCACGGTGTGGAGGGAGTGAATGTTTAAGGTGGTGGATGGGCTGCTGATAAAGCGGGCTGCTTTGTCCTGGATTGCTTTAGTTCAGAAGGTCTGGGTGTCCTAATGTTCTGCAAACAGACAGAACCCCCCCTCCCAGTCAACCACAAGGGGCAAGCGCCAGTCAGGGGGAATGAGATTTCCTGCAGCGGGATGAGTGAGCCAAACAACTGGGAATGAACCACTCACTCCTCTGTCCATCTACAACTGCTGGGTAAAGGCATGCGACACATAATTGATCTTATTAAGACGCCTTAAAGGTCTTCCATGCCCGTCACACTCCATGCATCAGACTCCAAGCATCACACACAGATGCAAAAACAACCTTAAGGAAAAGGGAAAGGAAAACTTGTCGATTGATCCGCAGCCTGAAGTTTACCACCAGCTACAATCAGCTTCCCATTGGCCAAAAACGGTTCACAACCAGTTGCTGAATTTGCCCAATCAGAGCAGTGATCTTAAAGGGGCAGTCCCGGGTTAACGGCTAAACATCACAAGCTCCCTCCAGAACCGGAAATGGCAATGAGCAATGCCATGGGACATCCACTGGTATCAATAAATAACGAAACACTCCATCTGCTGGAAGATTCGTCCTACTATTTGATCACTCCTCCCCCCACCCACCCCCCACCCCAAAAATTAAATCCCAGGATGTTTTAAAAGCCAGCGGACATGTTTCGCCCAATGTTCAGATAATAAAATATCACAAAAACGTTGAAATTTCTTCTTTTTTTAAAAAAAATTTGGGGTTTAAAATTTTTTTTTCCTTTATTTTTTGGTTAATTTTCTTGTTATTTTTTGATGACTTTCAGGCAACCGGCCACGTCATAGCACAAAAGCACTAAAGCAGCGTTTCCTGAAAATCTTGCCTTGCTGTCGGCCTAAGCTGGTCCCCTCACTCAGTGAATGCAAGTGAAACCTTCTACCCACATTCTTCTCGTGAAACCTTTGTGTAAAATGATGATGCAGTTGTGTTTTTTTTTCTCTGAATTCGCTCAGTTCATTCTTCCGCAGATTTGCCTCAATGTCATTAACGCCCATGGGGCTATCAGTGGGCAGAGTGTCTATTGATGCCACTTTGTCAGCCAATGAGTTGGAGGCAGGGCGGGTCTTATGGCAGGACTCACAGCAAACAATGTAATTTACAGCAAACAGTGTCTATTTACAAAGCGCACTACAGCAAACAGTCTACAGAGTCTATTTAAAAAGAGTCCCTATGAACTACAGCAAACAGTCTACAGAGTCTACTTAATCAGAGTCTTTATGCACTACAGCAAACAGTCTACAGAGTCTACTTAATCAGAGTCTTTATGCACTACAGCAAACAATCTACAGGGTCTACTTAATCAGTCTCCATGCACTACAGCAAACAGTCTACAGAGTCTATTTAATCAGAGTCTTTATGCACTATGGCAAACAGTCTACAGAGTCTATTTAAAAAGAGTCCCTATGAACTACAGCAAACCGTCTACAGAGTCTACTTAATCAGAGTCCCTATGCACTACAGCAAACAGAACTCATAACCGAAACTGCAGCAAAGTCTCCCGATAAAAGCAGGGTGATTTCTCCAGCAAAATGCAGTGAGTGGAGGATAGTTACACAATACAAATGATGTGTGTAAAATCAATCCCAGACACTGACAGCAGCAGTGCGGTCTCCAGGCGTGATTGACGGGGAGAATTACCCAATCATCTCCATTCTGGCCGGGATAGTGGTGTCACTCTATGCAGCCAACAGTGGGACCAATCGGTATAGCTTGGGTCCATTGCCTTGGACCCAGTAGGTGATAGTATTGTCGGTGTAATAAGGTGCAGGCTCGACCTCAAGTGGGGCCATTGTGTACAGCTCAAGGCACCTAATCACGGGGAGAATATTATTGACCTTGAGAGGGGATGATTCCAGGTATCAGGAGTTTGAGGTACGGTAGTGTAGTGCTTATGTTACTGGACTAGTCATCCACAGGCTTGGACTAATAATCCAGTAGAACGTGATTTCAAATCCCACCAAGGGTAGTTTGAGAATTTGAATTCAGTTTAAAAAAAATCATAAAATGAAAAACTGGGATCAGTAAAATTGATCCATGAATCCGTCGGATTGTCATAAAAACCCATCTGGTTCACTGATGTCCTTTAGGGAAGGAAATCTGCCATCCTTACCTGGTCAGGCCTATATGTGACTCCAGACCCCCAGCAATGTGGTTGGCTCTTAACTGCCCTCTGCAATGGCCAAGCGAGCCCCTCGGTTTGTATCAAACCGCTGCCTAGATGTTCAAGAAGAAGTCCCACCGCCACCACCTTCTCAAGGGAAACTCCATAAATGCCGGCCTTGCCAGCGACGCCCACAGTCCTAAAATGGAATCTTAAAAAGTTAAGAGGAAAGGTTCAAAAAAGTCGGTCTCATCCTCTTGGGAAAAGAGAAGGCTTGGCGGTGACCTCATCGAAGCATTCAAGATGATGAAAGGGGATTGAGGATGTTCGGAATAAAAAGGAAGTCAAATGGATAACTCCTAAAGGGAAACAAGTTATAGAATAGGTTACTGAGGAAGAGAGTTTAATGGGATCGAGAGGTAACTGGATCTGTTTCTGGAGAGGGAAGAGATCGAGGGATAAGGTGAGAAGGTGGGTGGCTGGGGTTGAGATCAATCAACAAGGGTTTGTTGGGGCCAATGGATTGTCCTGGGTCCTAAATATTCTATGATCTGTTGCCTCTAATCATCACCTTTAATTGATCTTAGCTGAGAGGATGGAATCTCCGGTCTGCAACCAGCCAAGAGTTTTCCATAAACTTATTTTGTCGAACTCAGTTTCGCGACCGCTAACTGCAGCTGGATTTTACAGGGCGTCACCGCCAGATGTTGGGGAGCGGTGGGTGGCTTGTGGGGGTGGGGGTGGGAGAATGGGGCCAGGAGTCGTCTCACCAGATCCTCAGTGCCCGCCTTCACTTCCTGGACCTCGCGCAGGACGTGACCAGCGAGGGTAGTCCAACCACACGTCAATGACGGGAACTTGGCATCCCAAAGGTGGGTTAATCAAGGCGGGTAGATGGAGTTAAGATACAGAGCAGCCATGATCTCAATTGAATGGCAGAGCAGGCTCGAGGGGCTGAATGGCCTCCTCCTGTTACTATTTCCCTTCCTTCCCGCTTCCATGCGTTTCCTGTTATCAATGCCGTGGCAACACTGGCGCTAGGCGCGTCAGTGAGATCACGGCAACCAGCGTTGCCATGGCAGCAGCTGACGGGGGTTGGTGAGTTTAGCAATTAAAGGGCCGCAGCAGCACAAATACCACCGGGAACCCGCCAGCGATCAGCACTCACTGAGATATCGGAGTGGGAAATTCAATAGGCCTGTGCCTCTAGTTGCGTTGCGTAGTTTGAACTATGGGTGTCATAGACTGGTGTCAGCCGTGGGCAGCACTCTCACCTCTGAGGCAGAAGGGCGTGGGTTCAAGAGACTTGAGCACAAAAATAATCCAGGCTGGCACTCCCAGTGCAGTGCTGAGGGAGCGCTGCACTGCCAGAGGTGCCGTCTTTCAGATGAGATGTTAAACCGGGGCCTCGTCTGCTCTCTCTCAATTGGACGTAAAAGATCCCACGGCCACTATTTCGATAGAAGAGCAGGGGGGAGTTCTCCCCGGTGTCCTGGGGCCAATATTTATCCCTCAATCAACATCACTAAAAACAGATTATCTGGGTCATTACCACATTGCTGTTTGTGGGATCTTGCTGAGCGCAAATTGGCTGCCGCGTTTCCTACATTACAACAGTGACCACACTCCGAAAAGTACTTCATTGAGAGTGTCAGCATGGATTATGGGCTCACAGGGGTCGGACTTGGGCACACGACCCTCTGACCCAGAGGCGAGAGAGCTACCCACGGCGCCACGGCTGACCCTCCTGTCACTCTGAGCTTGAGATTCCTGGTGTGGGAGGGGACAGCAGCAATGTAAACTGTTTGTGGGATCTATGCTGTGCGTGATTTGCCGGCCGAATCTCCCTCCAATGGCAGCACCTGACTGCCCCTCATCAGGGATTCATTGTAGCTGAAGCACCTTGGAACCTCTGAGAGACTTGGCAAGCCAATGGACCAAACGGGTTTGCGAAGGTTCTTGGTCTTGGATTGGTGTCCAGAGGTCATGAGTTCAAATCCAGTCCATGGCAAGTTGGGAAATTGCATTCAATGGATCCGGTAATTCCCTTTGGGTGCAAACCAACTGGCTCATTGATGTCCCTCAAAGAAGGGATTCTGCCCTCAGCCGGTCTGGCCTACATGTGAGTCCAGTCCCACACAGCAGGCTGAGCTGTCAGTCCTTGCGCCCGGCAGATAGGGGGCGGAAGCGAGCTGAAGATGGAGTGTGAAGAAGTTTACTGCCCGTTCGTCCCGCCAATTTTGCTTGGCGTCCCGAAATATTTAAATCGGGGTCCCGTGCATCCGAAAAGAAAACCTGGAATTGTCTCCACAGCAACCGAATGTAAAACCTCGGATCCACATTCCCCAGAGAAAGAAAGAGAAGGGAACGGAGCGGAAAAACAGAGAAAGCTATTATTTTTTTTAGTTTTTTAAAAAAAAGATACGTTGGTATTTCTGAGCGATTGTGGAGTCCACAGAGAAACTGGGCAGCGTTAAGAAAGTGGAGCATTTTAAGAATCCCTGAGCAACCGAGCTTTAAGGAGAGAGAGAGACTGCGGAACAACAGAGGAAACAATGGACGAGGAAACGGCCACTCAGCCATGTTCCAGCTGCCCCACCTCAGGATCCAGATGCTTCCTGATGTTCTCTGGTATTCTTGCCTCTCCTTCCCACAGGCAGAATGTCTCAAACATTTCTCACTCTTTAAGACATAATGAGGCCCTTCCTGATAGCAGCTTTCAATTTATTTTTGCACTCGTTTAAATCCATGTCCTCCAGCCGAACTTTGCCGACCTAATTTCAAAACGACCTAGTTGCATTTCTATAGCGCCTTTCACGATCTCAGGACGTCCCAAAGCGCTTTACAGCCAATGAAGTACTTTTTGAAGTGTAGTCACTGTTGTAATGTAGGAAACACAGCAGCCAATTTGCGCACAGCAAGCTCCCACAAACAGCAACGTGATAATGACCAGATAATCTGTTTTAGTGATGTTGGTTGAGGGATAAATATTGGCCCCAGGACACCGGGGAGAACTCCCCTGCTCTTCTTCAAATATGAGGCCGTGGGATCTTTTACATCCACCCGAGAGGGCAGACGGGGCCTCGGTTTAATGTCTCAGGCCGACACTCCCTCAGCACTGCACTGGGAATGTCGGCCTGGATTTTGTGCTCCAGTCTCTGGAGTGGGACTTGAACCACACAACCTTCGGACTCAGAGAGTGAAAGTGCTGCCCACTGAGCCACGGCCGACACTTGTAATTCTTTGTAATTTCTCCTCATGGGCAGTGGTTCAAATCCCAGGAGTTCTTGTTCAAACTTGGGGCGGCAGTGAAGTCCATCTCTGCTTTGACTTCGCGCGTTGGCCAGGTTCCATTGGGACAGGGTTGCCAACTCCTCCAGGATTGCCCTGGAGTCTCCAGGAATTGAAGATTAATCTCCGGGACACTCGCTGCGAGCAAAAACCCGGGAGAGAAAATCATAGGGGCGTTAAAAAATTGTGTCTTTATTCGTTTAAAAAATGATGGGTAAGGGAAAAAAGGTTGTTTGACTGGACAGGGTGGTAAGAGGTGGCAGGTGATGTGATGAGATCTCCAGGAATATGTCCAACCACAGTTGGCAACCCACACGGGGAGAACTTTGAGTCGGAAGGTTGAGGGTTCAAGCTGAACTCCAGGCAGTGTCGAGAGAGTGTTGGATCGTTTGGAGAGGCTGGAGTTTGAATGAGGCATAAAACATTAGAAACTGCAATGGGGAGACAGTATCAGAGAATCATAGAATGGTACAGCACAGAAGGAGGCCATTCGGCCCATCGTGCCTGTGCCGGCTCTTTGAAAGAGCTCTCCGATCAGTCCCACTCCCTCCTGCTCTTTCCCCATAGTCCTGCAAATGTTTCCCCGTCAAGTATTTTTCCAATTCCCTTTTGAAAGTTACTGTTGAATCTGCTTCCACCGCCCTTTCAGGCAGCGCGTTCCAGATCACAACAACTCTCTGCGTAAATGTTGTTTTCCTCATAGAAACATAGAAAAATAGGAGCAGGAGTCGGCCCTTCGAGCCTGCTCCGCCATTCAATAAGATCATGGCTGATCCTCTATCTCAATACCATATTCCCGCTCTCTCCCCATACCCCTTGATGCCTTTTGTGTCTAGAAATCTATCTATCTCCTTCTTAAATATATTCAGTGACTTGGCCTCCACAGCCTTCTGTGGTAGAGAATTCCACAGGTTCACCACCCTCTGAGTGAAGAAATTTCTCCTCATCTCAGTCCGAAATGTCCTACCCCGTATCCTGAGACTGTGATCCCTCGTTCTAGACCCCCCCCCTGCCGGCCAGGGGGAACATCCTCCCTGCATCCAGTTTGTCTAGCCCTGTCAGAATTTTATACCTTTCAATGAGATCCCCTCTCATTCTTCTAAACTCATGTCACCTCTGTAGGTATTCTAGAAGAATGAGATCAAATGGACCTTCTTCACCTGACCCATCTTGTGATATTGTAGTAGTTTCCTTGTGACCACCAGAAGGAGTTTAAGGGCAGAATGTTCGGCAGTGTACATGTGTCCCAAACTGTTGATCTCTCCAGACTATCTCCCTCCCTGTTCCTCTTATTTTTAATGAGACTGCTCTAGTTGATACTCCCTGTACTGTCCCCTCTTGTTCCTCTGAAGCTTCTAAATCCCAAGCCCCCTCCCCATCCTACACACTCTCCCCTCTCCCTGTATCTTCATTGTGTTGAGATCATCTCGAACGCATCTTTTTCCTGGGATCTCAGAACTGTGGGACTCCTTACCTCCCTCAGTCTTCCGTTCCTCTCGCTATCCTCCAGCTTTTAAAACCCAAATATTGGCGTCACCAGGGGAGGCTATCCCGGCGGTGGGGGAGAAGGGGCCTCGAACCCGCTTCTCCCGGACCTTGTCTTATTTTGATCGCTGGTCAAACCGTTCAAAGCCTGGGGCAACTAGGCCGACTGTGCGCAGTGCAGGCTCCGCCCATTTGTACCTGAATCCTGCAATTGGGGTCCTACAACCGACGTAGGACCTCGATTTGCATATTTCAGGCAGCCGCCCTGGACAACTAAAAGGCACCCAAGCAAAATGGCGTCCAGCGCACATCCAGTGCCATTTGGGCGCGGCAAACCATGACACGTAATTCAGAGGTCTTACGCTGATTTTACACCGGATAAGGAGGCGGCCGTGAGTTGAATTTCCTCCCGCCCTCCTCCCCCCACATTGGTTGGCAGGAAGTCCGTGAGGATGGGGAGATTCCAGTAACACATCATATTACGGCCCACGGCCTGCGTGAGTTTACTGCTGTCAAGTTCAATTCAAGCAGATACTTGTTCTGTTGCTGTATAATGAGTGGAACTGAGCTGCTGCCGTATCTCACCGAAAACATCTCCCTCACACGGCCACGCTCCGCTTGTCACACCAGTCTGGTAGCAAGAAGCAAGCCCAGCTTGCCCAGAGACAGAGACAGAGAGAGAGAGAGACAGAGAGAGAGAGAGACAGAGAGAGAGAGAGAGACAGAGAGAGAGAGAGAGAGAGAGAGAGAGAGAGAGACAGAGAGAGAGAGAGACAGAGAGAGAGAGAGACAGAGAGAGAGAGAGACAGAGAGAGAGAGAGACAGAGAGAGAGAGAGACAGAGAGAGAGAGAGACAGAGAGAGAGAGAGACAGAGAGAGAGAGAGACAGAGAGAGAGAGAGACAGAGAGAGAGAGACAGAGAGAGAGAGAGACAGAGAGAGAGAGAGACAGAGAGAGAGAGAGACAGAGAGAGAGAGAGACAGAGAGAGAGAGAGACAGAGAGAGAGAGAGACAGAGAGAGAGAGAGACAGAGAGAGAGAGAGACAGAGAGAGAGAGAGACAGAGAGAGAGAGAGACAGAGAGAGAGAGAGACAGAGAGAGAGACAGAGACAGAGAGAGAGAGAGCGAGACAGAGAGAGAGAGAGCGAGACAGAGAGAGAGAGCGAGACAGAGAGAGAGAGAGCGAGACAGAGAGAGAGAGAGCGAGACAGAGAGAGAGAGAGACAGAGAGACAGAGAGAGAGACAGAGAGAGACAGAGAAACAGAGAGAAAGACAGAGAGACAAAGAGAGAGAGAGAGACAAAGAGAGAGAGAGAAAGAAAGAGAGAGATAGACAGACAGAGAGAGGGAGGGAGACAGAGAATTACATTACATTGAATTCCATCGGATATACGGCACAGAAACAGGCCATTCGGCCCAACCAGTCCATGCCGGCGTTTTGCTCCACTCGAGCCTCCTCCCATCTTTCCTCATCTAAATCTATCAGCATAACCCTCTATTCCCTTCTCCCTCGTATGCTTATCTAGCCTCCCCTTAAATGTATCTATACTATTCGCTTCAACCACTCCCTGTGGTAGTGAGTTCCACATTCTCACCACTCTCTGGGTAAAGAAGTTTCTCCTGAATTCCCTATTGGATTTCTTGGTGACTATCTTATATTGATGGCCTCTAGTTATGCTCTTCCCCACAAGTGGAAGCATTCTCTCTCTATCCACTCTATCAAAACCTTTCATAATTTTAAAGACCTCTATTAGGTCACCCCTCAGCCTTTTTTCAGGAGAAAAGAGACCCAGCTTGTTCATCCTTTCCTGATCGGTGTACCCTCGCATTTCTGATATCAAATGTGAGAAGTCGCACAACACCAGGTTATAGTCCAACAGTTTTATTTGAAATCACAAGCTTTCGGAGCGCTGCTCCTTTTCTTCACTTCACCTGACGAAGGAGCAGCGCTCCGAAAGCTCGTGATTTCAAATAAAACTGTTGGACTATAACCTGGTGTTGTGCGACTTCTCACATTTGTCCACCCCAGTCCAACACCGGCATCTCCACATCATTTCTGGTATCATCCTTGTAAATCTTCTCTGCACCCTCTCCAGTGCCTCTATATCCTTTTTATAATATGGTGACCAGAACTGTACGCAGTACTCCAAGTGTGGTCTAACCAAGGTTCGTTACAGGTTTAGCATAACTTCCCTACTTTTCAATTCTATCCCTCTAGAAATAAACCCGAGTGCTTGGTTTGCTTTTTTATGGCCGTCGTAACTTTTAGTGATGTGTGTATTTGTACTCCGAGATCCCTTTGTTCCTCTACCCCACCTAGACTCGCAGCCTCCAAGTAATAAGGGATCTCCCTATTCTTCTTACCAAAATGTAATACCTCACATTTATCTGTGTTGAACTTCATTTGCCAATTAAGAGCTCACGGGGTTGGGGGTAATATATTAGCATGGATAGAGGATTGGCTAACTGACAGAAAACTGAGAGTCGTGATAAATGGGTCATTTTCAGGTTGCCAAACTGTAACTAGTGGGGTGCCAAAGGGATCAGTGCTGGGGCCTCAACTATTTGCCATCTATATTAATGACTTGGATGAAAGGACCGAGTGTACTGTATCCAAATTTGCTGATGATACAAAGATAGGTGGGAAAGAAAGTTGTGAGGAGGACACAAAGAATCTGCAAAGGGATAGAGATAGGTTAAGTGAGTGGGCAAAAATTTGGCAGATGGAGTATAATGTGGGAAAATGTGAGGTTATCCACTTTGGTAGGAAGAATAAAAAAGCAAATTATTATTTAAATGGAGAGAGACTACAGAATGCTGCGATACAGAGGGATCTGGGGGTCCTCGTACATGAAACACAAAAAGTTAGCATGCAGGTACAGCAAGTAATTAGGAAGGCAAATGGAATGTTGGCCTTTATTGCAAAGGGAATGGAGTATAAAAGTAGGGAAGTCCTGTTACAACTTTACAGGGCGTTGGTGAGACCACACCTGGAGTACTGCGTACAGTTTATACTTGCATTGGAGGCAGTTCAGAGAAGGTTCACTAGGTTGATTCCTGAGATGAGGGGTTGTCTTATGAAGAAAGGTTGAGCAGGTTGGGCCTATACTCATTGGCGTTTAGAAGAATGAGAGGTGATCTTATTGAAACATATAAGATTCTCAGGGGGTTGGACAGGGTGGATGCAGAGAGGATGTTTCCCCTCGTGGGGGAATCTAGAACTAGGGGGCATAGTTTCAGAATAAGGGGTCGCCCATTTAAAACGGAGATGAGGAGGAATTTCTTCTCTCAGAGGGTCGTGAATCTTTGGAATTCTCTTCCCCAGAGAGCTGTGGAGGCTGGGTCATTGAATATATTTAAGGTGGAGATAGACAGATTTTTGAATGATCAGGGAGTCAAGGGTTATGGGGAGTGGGCAGGGAAGTGGAGTTGAGGCCAAGATCAGATCAGCCATGATATTATTAAATGGCGGAGCAGGCTCGAAGGGCCGAATGGCCTACTCCTGCTCCTACGTCTTACGTTCTTATGTTCCTTGGTAATTTAACTTCATAGTTCCTATTTGCCTTTCTAATTGTTTTTTTGACTTCTTTTCTAATCTCTTCGTATTCTCGCTTATCATGCACTCCCTGCTGTCTATGTACTTAATGTATGCCTCTTTCCTTACCCTCAATTGTTCCCTTATGGCTTTATTCATCCATGGAGTCTCATTAATGTTTAGTTTCTTCTTTCCTTTTAGCGGAATATATTGTTCCTGCACTCTGTTGAACACCGTTTAAATATTGGGAAGACCAAAGCCATTGTTTTCAGTCCCCGCCACGAACTCCATTCCCAAGCCACTGACTCCATCCCTCTCCCTAACATCTGTCTGAGGCTGAACCACACTGTTCACAACCTTGGTGTCATATTTGATCCTGAAATTAGCTTCCAACCACATATCCGCAGCTTAACAAAGACCGCCTACTTCCACCTCCGTAACATCGCCTGTCTCTGCCTTTGCCTCAGCTCATCCGCTGCTGAAACCCTCATCCATGCCTTTGTTACCTCTAGACTTGACTGTTCCAACGCATTCCTGGCTGGCCTCCCACATTCCACCCTACGTAAACTTGAGGTCATCCAAAACCCGGCTGCCTGTGTCCTAACTCGCACCAAGTCCCGTTCACCCATCACCCCCTGTGCTCGCTGACCTACATTGGCTCCCGATTAAGCAGCGCCTCGATTTCAAAATTCTCATCCTTGTTTTCAAATCCCTCCATGGCCTCGCCCCTTCCTATCTCTGTAATCTTCTTCAGCCCCACAACCCCCTGAGATATCTGCACTCCTCTAATTCTGCCCTCTTGAGAATCCCTGATTATAATCGCTCAATTTTGGTGGCCGTGCCTTCTGTTGCCTAGGCCCTAAGCTCTGGAATTCCCTGCCGAAACCTCTCCGCCTCGCTACCTCTCTTTCCTCCTTTAAGACGCCCCTTAAAACCTACCTCTTTGACCAAGCTTTTGGTCACCTGCCCTAATTTATCTTTATGTGGCTCGGTGTCAAACTTATTGTCTTAAAATACTCCTGTGAAGCACCTTAGGACGTTTTACTACGTTAAAGGCGCTATATAAATACAAGTTGTTGTTGTTTTAAATGTTTCCCATTGTCGTTCTACAGCGTTGTTTGCCAATATTGTTGCCCATTTTATTGTCCCAAGTTCTATTCTCAGCCCCTCAAAATCAGCTTTTCTCCAATCTATAACCCTGGTTTTCGTCATACTTGTGTCCTTCTCAATTATCATCTTAAAGCGTATTATATTATGGTCACTACTACCTAGATGTTCCCCTACTTTTACTTCTCTTATCTGCTCTGGTTCATTCCCCATTACTAGATCCAATATCGAATCCTCCCTTGTTGGGCTTTTTACATATTGGGTTAGAAAGGAGTCCTGTACACATTGTAGGAACTCCATTCTCTTATCCCCTTTACCTACCTCTTCTGTCCAATTAATATCAGGTTAGTTGAAATCCCCCATGATTATTATTCTATGTTTTTTACTCATTTCCCTAATTTGTCTGCATATTTCTTCCTCCACCTCCCTTCCGCTATTAGGTGGTCTGTGGACTACACCTATTAGTGTGATTGATCCTTTATTATCTTTTATCTCTATTTAAATGATTCTATTTTTGTCTCGCTGAGCCACTTTTTCCTACTGTCATTATGTTATCCCTAATAAGTACAGCCACTCCAACTATCTTTTCTAAATATGTTATACCCTGCAATGTTTAATTCCCAGTCCTGATTTTTCTGTAACCATGTCTCAGTAATCCCTATTATGTCTGGTTCCTCGCAACATATGATTGCCTCCAGCTCCCCTGTTTTATTATGATTATAGAGAGAGAGAAAGAGAGACAGAGTGAAACAGAGAGACAGAGAGGAATCAGTTGAGATTCTGGCTCCTGGTCAGCTTCCATTTACCCCTGTGTGGGAGAGGAGAGAGACATAAGATAGAGAGAAAAAGAGAGGGAAAAGAGAGAGAAAAAAAGTAGAGGGCAGGAGAGAGAGAGAAGAGGAAAGAGAGGAAAGGCAGAAAGAGAAAGAAAAAGAGGAAAGAAAGGAGAGCGAGGAGAGAGAGAAAAGAGAGTCAGATGGTGAGGGCATCCCTTACCCCACACCCCTCCCCCAACTACACCGCTGTATCCCTTTAAGGGTGAGGGCTGAATGTGCTCCAGCAGCTCATGTTCTTGCGCCAGTGACAAATCGCACAACACGCAATCTCAGGTGTGATTGGCGTCTCATTCCGAAGAGGTAACTAATTTCATGGTCTACGATGGAAAGAGATCCAAGCACATCACCGTGAATAACAGAACAATGGCGTGACCTCACCCTGTGTATGATGGGTATCGCAGATACAGCGCTGACCCACAACAAAGCTCAACCTGTCACTGGTATCCACATTCAAGTCAACTTGAAAAGCTGCTGCGGGGTTAGTTATCCAGCAGCCTCTGTCTCATCATCGACTAAAGAGACAGTGACCAACTTACAGACTCGGTCAGGACATAGAAACATAGACATAGAAAATAGGTACAGGAGTAGACCATTCGGTCCTTCGAGCCTGCACCGCCATTCAATGCGTTCATGGCTGAACATGCTACCTCAGTACCCCATTCCTGCTTTCTCGCCATATCCCTTGATCCCCTTAGTTGTGAGTGTTATATCTAACTCCCTTTTGAATATATTTAGCGAACTGGCCTCAACAACCTTCTGTGGAAGAGAATTCCATAGATTCACCACTCTCTGGGTGAAGAAGTTCCTCCTCAGCTCAGTCCTAAATGGCTTCCCCTTAATCCTTAGACTGTGACCCCTGGTTCTAGTTTTCCCTACCATTGGGAACATTCTGCCCGCATCTAATTTGTCTAAACCAGTCAGGATTTTAAATGTCTCTATAAGATCCCCCCTCATTCTTCTGAACTCCAGAGGATACAAGTTCAGTTGACCCAATCTTTCTTGATATGTCAGTCCGGCCATCCCAGGAATCAATCTAGTGAACCTTCGCTGCACTCCCTCAATAGCAAGAATGTCCTTCCTTAAGTTAGGAGACCAAAACTGCGCACAATACTCCAGGTGTGGCCTCACCAAGGCCCTGTACAACTGTAGCATCACCTCCCTACTCCTGTACTCAAATCCCCTTGCTATGAAGGCCATCATTCCGTTTGCTTTCTTGACTGCCTGCTGCACTTGCATTCCCACCTTCAGTGACTGATGTACCATGACGCCCAGGTCTCGTTGCACCTCCCCTTTCCCTAATCTGCCACCATTCAGGTAATAGTCCGCCTCTCTATTTTTACCACCAAAGTGGATAACCTCACATTTATCCACATTGTACTTCATCTGCCATACATTTGCCCATTCACCCAACCTGTCCAAGTCACTCTGTAGCCTCCTAGCATCCTCCTCATTGTTCACACTGCCTCCCAATTTAGTGTCATCCGCAAATTTGGAGATATTACATTTAATCCCTTCGTCCAAATCATTAATATATAATGTAAACAGCTGGGGTCCCAGCACCGAACCCTGCGGTACCCCGCTGGTCACTGCCTGCCATTCTGAAAAGTACCCATTTACTCCTACTCTTTGTTTCCTGTGTGCCAACCAGTTCTCAATCCACGGCAACACATTACCCCCAATCCCATGTGCTTTAACTTTGCTCACCAATCTCTTGTGTGGGACCTTGTCGAAGGCCTTCTGAAAGTCCAAATACACCACATCTACTGGTTCCCCCCTGTCCACCCTATTGGAAACATCCTCAAAAAATTCCAGAAGATTTGTCAAGCATGATTTCCCTTTCACAAATCCATGCTGACTTGGACCTATCATGTCGCCACTTTCCAAATGGTCTGTTATGACATCTTTAATAATTGCTTCCATCATTTTACCCACGACCGATGTCAGGCTGACCGGTCTATAATTCCCTGCTTTCTCCCTCCCTCCTTTTTTAAAAAGAGGGGTTACATTGGCCACCCTCCACTCCATCGGAACTGATCCAGAGTCTAAGGAATGTTGGAAAATGATCGTCAATGCATCCACTATTTCCAAGGCCACCTCCTTAAGTACTCTGGGATGCAGACCATCAGGCCCCGGGGATTTTTCAGCCTTCAGTCCCATCAATTTCCCCAATACCTTTTCCCGACTAATAAGGATTTCCCTCAGCTCCTCCCTCTTACCAGATCCTCTGACCCCTTTTATTTCCGGCAGGTTGTGTGTGTCCTCCACAGTAAACACCGAACCAAAGTACTTGTTCAATTGATCTGCCATTTCCTTGTTCCCCATTACGACTTCCCCTGTTTCCGACTGCAGGGGACCTACGTTTGTTTTTACTAACCTCTTTCTTTTTACATATTTATAGAAGCTTTTGCAGTCCATTTTAATGTTCTCTGCAAGCTTCCTTTCATATTTTATTTTCCCTGCCCTAATCAAACCCTTCGTCCTCCTCTGCTGAGTTTTGAAGTTCTCCCAGTCCCCGGGTTTGCTGCTACTTCTGGCCAATTTGTATGCAACTTCCTTGGTTTTAATACTATCCCTGATTTCCCTTGTTAGCCATGGTTGAGCCACCTTCCCTTTTTTATTTTTACGCCAGACCGGGATGTACAATTGTTGTAGTTCATCCATGCGATCTCTAAATGTCTGCCATTGCCCTTCCACTGATAGCCCCTTAAATATCGCTTGCCAATTTAACCTCGCCAATTCACGCCTCATACCCTCAAAGTTGCCCTTATTTAAGTTCTGGACCATGGTCTCTGACTTAACTGTTTCCTTCTCCATCCTAATGTAGAACTCCACCATACTATGGTCACTCTTCCCCAGGGGGCCTCGTACCACAAGATTGCTGATTAGTCCCTCCTCATTACACAACACCCAGTCCAGGATGGCCTCCCCTCGAGTTGGTTCCTCAACATATTGGTTTAGGAAACCATCCCTTAAACACTCCAGGAAATCCTCCTCCACCGTATTGCTTCCAGTTTGAGTAGCCCAATCTATATGCATATTAAAGTCACCCATGATAACTGCCGTGCCTTTTTTGCACGCACCTCTGATTTCCTGTTTCATACCCTCCCCCACCTCACTACTGCTGTTTGGAGGTCTGTACACAACTCCCACTAACGTTTTCTGCCCTTTGGTGTTCTGCAGCTCAACCCATATTGATTCCACATCCTCCAAGCTGATGTCCTTCCTAGCTATTGCATTAATCTCCTCTTTAACCAGCAATGCTACCCCACCCCCTTTTCCTTTTATTCTATCCTTTCTGAATGTTGAATACCCCTGGATGTTCAGTTCCCAGCCTTGATTGTTCTGGAGCCACGTCTCTGTAATCCCAATCACATCGTATCCGTTAACATCTATTTGCACAGTCAATTCATCCACCTTATTACGGATACTCCTTGCATTAAGACACAGAGCCTTTAGGCTTGTTTCATTAACATCCTTTGTCCTTTTAGACTTATGATTTAGTATGGCCCTTTGTGTTTCTTGCCTTTGTTTACTCGGCCTTCCCCTATTGTTTCTCACCCTTCTAACATTTGTTTCTGACTGCATATTACTTCCCCCTGTTTCGCTACATAGGTTCCCATTCCCCTGCCATATTAGTTTAAATCCTCCCGAACTGCTTTAGCAAATATTACCCCGAGGACATCGGTTCCAGTCCTGCCCAAGTGCAGACCGTCCCTTTTGTACAGGTCCCACTTCCCCCAGAACTGGTTCCAATGCCTCAGGAATTTGAATCCCTCCCTCCTGCACCACTGCTCAAGCCACGTATTCAATCTCACTATCCTGTTCTCTCTATTCTGATTAGCACGTGGCCCTGGTAGCAATCCAGAGATTACTACCTTAGAGGTCCTACTTTTTAATTTAGCTCCTAGCTCCCTAAATTCTGCTTGTAGGACCTCTTCCCGCTTTTTACCTATATCGTTGGTACCTACATGCACCACGACAGCTGGCTGTTCACCCTCCCTCTTCAGAATGTTCTGCAGCCGCTCCGAGACATCCTTGACCCTTGCACCAGGGAGGCAACATACCATCCTGGAATCTCGGTTGCGGCCACAGAAACTCCTGTCTATTCCCCTTACAATTGAGTCCCCTATCACTATAGCCCTACCACTCTTTTTCCCGCCCTGCTGTGCAGCAGAGCCAGCCATGGTGCCATGAACCTGGCTGCTAGTGCCTTCCCCTGGTAGGCCATCTCCCCCAACATTATCCAAAGCGGCATACCTGTTTTGGAGGGAGATGACCACAGGGGACTCCTGCACTACCTTCCTGATATTGCCCTGCTTCTTGGTCACCCATTCATTGTCTGTCCTAGCCTTTACCTGCGGTGTGGACAACTCACTAAATGAGCGATTCACCGAGTTCTCGGCATCGTGCATGCTCCAGAGTGAGTCCACCCGCAGCTCCAGCACCGCCATGCGGGCTGTCAGGAGCTGCAGCTGGACACACTTCCCGCACACGTAGTTGTCAGGGACACTGGAAGTGTCCCTGGTTTCCCACATGGCACAGGAGGAGCATGAAACGGGTCCGAGACTTCCTGTCATGACTTAACCCTTATGTTACTTTATTACTAAAAGTTAAACTTATTTAACTTAGGTCCAGGACCATCGCGATCCCCCTCCCACACACAGAGCGTGACATCCAGACCAGCTGCCCAAGGTGACAATTCTTGCACCACCCAACTTAACCTCTTTTAACCCTTGCCCGCTGCCAGATCTTTCTTCTAATTCATTCTCGGGATGTGACAAGGCTGGCATTTATTGCCTATCACCTTGTTGCCCATGAGATGGTGGTGGTGGGCATTCTTCTTGAATCTTGTACAGTGCAGGTTAGATACAGAGTAAAGCTCCCTCTACACTGTCCCCATCAAACACTCCCAGGGCAGGTACAGCACGGGTTAGATACAGAGTAAAGCTCCCTCCACACTGTCCCATCAAACAGTCCCAGGGCAGGTACAGCACGGGTTAGATACAGAGTAAAGCTCCCTCTACACTGTCCCCATCAAACACTCCCAGGGCAGGTACAGCACGGGTTAGATACAGAGTAAAGCTCCCTCTACACTGTCCCCATCAAACACTCCCAGGGCAGGTACAGCACGGGTTAGATACAGAGTAAAGCTCCCTCTACACTGTCCCATCAAACAGTCCCAGGGCAGGTACAGCACGGGTTAGATACAGAGTAAAGCTCCCTCTACACTGTCCCATCAAACACTCCCAGAGTAGGTACAGCACAGGTTAGATACAGAGTAAAGCTTCCTCTACATTGTCC
This sequence comes from Squalus acanthias, assembly GCA_030390025.1. NCBI lineage: Eukaryota > Metazoa > Chordata > Chondrichthyes > Squaliformes > Squalidae > Squalus > Squalus acanthias. Next base: position 1,157,338 of record JASTWF010000103.1, read on the forward strand.
CATCAAACACTCCCAGAGTAGGTACAGCACAGGTTAGATACAGAGTAAAGCTCCCTCTACACTGTCCCATCAAACACTCCCAGAGTAGGTACAGCACAGGTTAGATACAGAGTAAAGCTTCCTCTACATTGTCCCATCAAACACTCCCAGGGCAGGTACAGCACAGGTTAGATACAGAGTAAAGCTCCCTCTACACTGTCCCATCAAACACTCCCAAGGCAGGTACAGAACGGGTTAGATACAGAGTAAAGCTCCCTCTACACTGTCCCATCAAACACTCTTCTTCTTCTTAGGCAGTCCCTCAGAACCGAGGATGATTTGCTTCCACATTAAAAATGAGTTCTCAGGTGAGTGATGAGTCCAATGCGGGACCTAGAGTCTCTGTCACAGGTGGGGCAGACGGTAGTTGAAGGGGCGAGTGGGTGGGGTGCTTGGGTTGACGTGCGCTCCTTGCACTGCTTGCGCTTGGCTTCCACTTGCTCCCGGCGAAGAGACTCGAGGTATTCGGCGCCTTCCTGGATGCTTCTCCTCCACTTTGTGCGGTCTTGGGCCAGAGATTCCCAGGTGTCGGTGGGGATGTTGCACTTTTTCAAGGAGGCTTTGAGGGTGTCCTTGAAGCGTTTCCTTTGCCCACCTGGGGCTCT